>OZ012740.1:510659067-511205339 GCA_963859935.3 Lathyrus sativus | reverse complement strand
AGTTACGACGTTTGTGCCCGTTACGCGCCACATGCCCGTGGCAACGACTATTTTTGGGCACCTCTGCCCATCCTAACGGCTAGTTTATGACAGTTATCTATTCTTCAGGGAACAATTATCTCGCCTCAAAAATAGGGACCAATGACCAAGCGTTGGGGACACTATAAAAACCCTATCATTCAAGAGGGTCGGGTATTCAATATTCATCCTAATACACACATATTCTGTATTTGCCCTTTTTTTCCCGATTCTTACTTTATCATCGGAGTGTCTTGCAGGTACACCTCCCTCCTTATCTCTCATACTCAGCATCGCAGACGTTGTCTCTGGCCTACTTCAGGTTCTAATCAGCCGTCAAGATCAGTGGCGTCGTCCTGTGAGAAACTCTATTAATCCCGTATTTCTTCCATTGTAGAATCGAGACCAAAACAGTTCTTCCAAACTCCTATCATGGCCAGCCGTGACAACACCCATGATGCTCGCAACTCTGCCTTCCTCCCATTAGCAAGACTGATACTAACAGAGTAACCACCTCTCTTGGGGGCGACGCCCACCAACAAAGGGATGGAGCCACAGCGTCTCCCTCCCCCGTTCACGCTGATCACAATGATGTCCAACCTATCTAAGACCACCTGCAAGTTCCAGTTCCGTCCAACGCTGACCCGGCCATGACGGCCCTCCTCGAGGCTCTCAATAATACTAACCTCATAATCCTCCATTCATAACGCGAGGATTGGAGCCCTATAAGATTCTAGCCATCAAAGATCCTCCCCGTCGAGGAAAGAGCGCCGAAGATCACAGAGTCCTCCTCTCCGATGGGACAAAAATTGTTGGGCACCTCCAGAGCCAGAGTCCTAGACCGTTCGAAAGTGCGACTATATCTCCCCTCGGAGCCAGTTTTCCCCGAGAACCAAGAGGACCAGAAGAGATCAATGAGCAGATTCTCAGTGTTCACCTCCGCCCAGATTCAAGGGCCGGGTACGAACCTCATCTCCCTGCCGAGATCATCATCCTACATATAGATGAAGAACCCGTTCTCCGTCATGGTCCAGCAGCATCAGCGACGACGGGCCCCAACAACTCATTGTCCCAGGAGATTATGGTTATGCGCCCATCGAAGGGACTGGAGAAACCCTTTTCTCTGGGCATGTACGATGGACCCTGACGAGCACATCAAAAATATCGATGCGCTGCTCAATTATCGTGGCGTCCAGGGTTCCATCAAATGTAGATTGTTCCCAACCACGCTGAGGAAGGGAGTGATGACTTGGTACAAGAGGCTCCCCGATGAATCCATCATATCATGGTGGCAATTTGGGCGAATGTTCTCTAGACACTTCACGGTCTCTCGCTGTTATCCAAAGACCGAAGCCTCCCTTAAGGCCATCATTCAAGGGAAGGATGAACCACTTCGAGCTTATATCGAAAGGTTCAACAAGGAGCTGTCTAAGTCTCCACGATTGACAACATAAAGAAATTCTTGCTCAAGCGCGGGCTCCGTCCCCGTACAGAATTTTCCAAAGCAGTGGGCATTCAGCCTCCAGCAATAATGGACGTCTTCCTCCTCAAAGTGCAAGCGTACATCCAGTACGAGAAGAAAGAAGCCTCCAGCTCTTCCCGGGACTTGAGGCATCAGGAGAGTTCCAAGTCCTCCAAGCCTGATGAGCGCTCGACATCTCGTCGGGGAGATAGAAGATGCGAAGATCGCCCCGGGACAACAAAGGGTCTTCCGGTCGGTTCCATGAATATACTCCTCTAACAGTCTCTCAAGAAAAGATCCTGTTCGAGTGCGCCAACTCGGAATTCTGGTAAGCGGGAGTCCGGTTCCCCAAACAAATACCATCCAAGCCAAATACTGACAAGTCGAAGTATTGTCGGTTCCACAAGAGCCACGACCATATGACTGATGACTGTATCCACCTGAAGGATGCCATTGAGATATTGATCAGGGACGGATACTTAAAACAATTTGCCAAAAAGAAGGATGTTCCTCGACAAGACACCCAGGAGTCCAAGAAGATCGAGGAAGAGATGCCTTCCTCATAAGAAACTAGCCTTCAAGTTGCCATGAGCATCTTGCGGCCTGAGGACTTCTACATCCCCGATAGGCTCAGCGTCCCTCCCTACTTCGCCGCGCATAGCCCGTAGGAGACCTTCCCCTCTGCCATGGTCATCTCCGGAGGGGGCTTTAACAAGCTTACCATGGGGTCCATCAAAAGAAAGTTCGAGCACCTTATCAACAATAGCTCGAACTGGAACTCCACCCTCAACAGGGTCTGGGGAGAGTTTGTTCCCATTTGCTTCTCCCGCAAGGAACTCCTCTCTGGAGCCCTCAACGCCAGCATCCCTTTGCTCGTGAGGGCCCATATGGACAACTTTGACGTCCAGCGAATCCTCATTTATCAAGGCAGCTCAGTTGATATCATGTATTTCCAACTGTTCTCCACTCTCCAGCTGGACGAATCGCACTTGACACCATACGTAGGCTCTGATCTGCGGGGTTTTAACTGGTCAGTGACAAAAACCCTGGGGGTACATAGAGTTGATCATGAATTTCGAGTCTGCTGAAACGGCCAGGTCTATCGAAGTCCAGTTTCTGGTCATCGACTGTCCGTCACTATACCAATGCATCTTCGGGCGACCAACTCTGGACGAATTGGTAGTCGTGCCTTCGACCGTGCACCTAAAGATGAAGTATTACACTTTAAAGGGTCTCGTGGCAACTCTGCACGGAGAAATCGAAGTAGAAAGGAAATGTTTCGAGGTAGTCTCCAAAGGGCTGAACATTATCGCCGTCAGGCCATAGACTCCCGACAAGTCTTTTCTGCCCTGCAACACCGAAGAGACAAAGTCGCTGCCCCATGTAGACTCGATCGACCTTGACATTCGCTTCTCCGAAGACGACCAAAGGAATTAGAAAGGGAAGGGGAAGGAGATCCAGCCATCTTCGAGCAGACCCTTCATATCAACTAGTAGCAGCGAAACTTTCCGTCCGATGCGCCCAATTCCGGATGGAGAGTTTGAACTTGTCCTGCTCGGGGACGACCTCCAGCAGGGAGTGAAGATTGGGATCGGACTCCCCGACATAGCAAGGAAATATCTAAGAGTCTGCCACCGGGAGAATGTAGATCTGTTCGTGTGGAGCGCCGTGGAGATGCCCGGGTTAGACCCTAACGTGGCATGTCACCATCTCACTATCGATCCTGCCGCTAGGGCAGTAGGTCAACGTAGACAAAGGTAGTCTCCGGAGAAAACGAAGGTTGCCAAACAAGATGTAAAAGATCTCCTAGCGGAAAAATTTATCTCTGAAGCCTAGTACACTAATTAGTTGTCCAATGTTGTACTTGTGAATAAAAACAATGGAAAATGGTGAATGTGCATTGACTATAACGATCTTAATAGGGTATTCCCTAAAGACGTATATCCCCTCCCTAACATAGACAAATTAGTTGATAATTCTGCTGGTTTTGAATTGTTATCTTTCATGGACGCGTATTTGGGCTATAACCAAATACCCATGGCAAAAAGCGACAAAAAGTACATAACTTTCACGGCTGAGTCGGGGAAACTATTACTATAACTTAATGTTCTTCGGCTTGAAAAATGATGGCGCTACCTACCAAAGAATGATGAACAAGATCTTCCAAGGAGAAATTGGGGATATGCTCGAAGTCTATATGGATGAAATGATCGTGAAATCCTACGAGGAATTAGATCACACGGTCCATTTGAGGAAATTCTTCGAGCAGACCAGAAAGTACAAGATGTGTTTTAACCCTGAGAAGTGCATGTTCGAAGTATGAGCGGGCAATTTCCTCGACTTCTATCTAAATGAACGAGGAATCAAAGCTAACCCCGACAAATATAAAGCCTTCTCCGAGTTCCCTACACCAAACTCGAAGAACTCCATCCAATCCCTAAACGAGATGCTCACTTTGCTATCTCGCTTCGTGGCTAAATCTACTCAGCACGCTATCCCTTTTTTCAAACTCCTCCACAAGGAGCGACTTTCGAGTTGACGGAGGAATGCGACAAAGTCCTCCTCCACCTGAAACAAGTTCTATCGGAACCAATGGTCATTTCCCATCTAGATAACAAGGAAACCCTATATCTCTATCTCTCCATTGCGACCGAGACCGTCAGCTCCGCCCTCATTCGTGAAACACCCGATGGACAGAATCCCATCTACTTCACGAGCAAGGCACTACAAGGACCAGAACTGAGGTACCAACAAATAGAGAAAGTGACCCTAACTCTTATCAACGTTGTAAGAAGGCTGAGGCACCACTTTCTGGCCCACACAATCATGGTACGTACGGACCAACACATAAAGCAGTTGTGGGGCCGTCCAGACATGCTCGGCAGGATGCTCAAATGGTCGCTGGAATTATCCGAGTTTGACATACAGTATGAGAGCAGAAAGGCCTTTAAGGCCCAGGCACTGGCCGATTTCGTCGCAGAGATGACCCTGCCTGATTCCCCTACTTGCGGTGCGTGCAAATGGACAATCTTCGTCGATGGAGCATCTAGCTCGACAGGGAGTGGTGCAGGTATCATCCTGGAAAACAAAGAAGGAATCCTCATCAAAGTCTCACTTACTTTGTCTTTCACCACTTATGAAAACCAGGCCGAATACGAAACCTTCTTTGCAGGTCTTCGCCTCGCCAAAGACCTAGGGGCTGAAGAAGTCATCATCTGCACCGATTCTCAACTCGTGGCCCTCCAGGTTCGGGGAGAATATCAGGTCAAGAATAACTGTTAGAACACATATTGGTTCTTAGTTATATCTCTATGTTTTGATGATAACACTTATGAAGTTTTGTATTAAGAAATTATATACTCTAAATTTGTTCAAGTGTTTTTTTGCTGCGGATATTAAATTTAATATTCTTCTAAAAGCAAAAATGGATCTGAACGTTGAACTACGCAAGGCTATGAAGCGTCAGAAGCATCACTTAGAAGACTCTGAGTGCTGCCTACAGAAGACTCTGAGCGCTGCCTACAGAAGGATTTGAAGCAGAAGCTACAGAAGCATCTGAAGCGTAAACTGAAGATTTTGTATGAAGAGTGTCAAGCACTGTTCATCAGAAGACTCTGATAGTACTATACGCTACAAGTATTGAGGATCTGATCTCTAAACACTGCTCTGATTAATTACACCCTGAAGCACACTTGCTGCAATGCTCTGATACAGCAAACTCTGATGAACATCAAAGACTCTGATCAGTCAAGGCTCTAATGTAGATTGCTATGAAAACTTATTGAAGAAGATTATTTGAAGTTGTATCCGTTGGTTATGCCGAACGACTCTTTCCTCATTTATGCTAGACACAAGAACTCAGGCAAAAAGGATTTCTCTGAACGTTTTACTTCTAGGAAAGGTCAAGTGATGTGAAGACAAAAATGCTACAACAACTTTGCAGTACACAGTCTTCAAAGCATACAACATCTTGGACTTCTAAGTCTATAAAAGCAAGACTTCAACATCTTTCTTTAGTTGACGATTATTGAAATAAATTCATTGAAAAGCTCTTATACAAATTATTACTCTTTGCTGAATTTATTTCATACGTTCATAAACTTAAGTGTAAATCACAGTTGTGATATAGCTTTCTTAGAAGCATTTCAAACACTTGTTTAATTTTCATTTGATTGTAAAAGTTCCTTAAGAAGACCAAGTTGTGGTCAATAGTTCTTGAGAAGACTAAGAACAGTTGTTCTTAGTGGTTGATATTGTAATCAGTTGATTATAGTGGATTAAATCCTTGTGGAGAAAGGCAAATCACTCTTGTTAGGGTGGACTGGAGTAGTTGAGTTCAACGAACCAGGATAAAAATATTTGTGTTTTTATTGCCATAATATTTTCTAAATCCTTATTCAACCCCCCCCCCCCCCCTTCTAAGTATTTTCTCACCTTCAGTTGGCATCAGAACTCCGGTTCTGTGTGTGCTATCACTTCACCGTGAATAGAAAAGATCCAGTGAGAAAAGTACTCTTGATATTCTTTGGTTGATATTATGGCTGAAGCTTCAACATCCAACAGCAACAACATATATGAAGAAAGGGATAGAATCAGCATAAAACCCCCTATGTTTGATGGGGAGAAGTTTGACTATTGGAAGGACAAAATAGAGAGTTTCTTCCTTGGTTATGATGCTGATCTATGGGACTTAGTCATTGATGGTTATGTTCACCCCACTGATGGGGATGGCAAGAAAATTGATAGAAAATCTATGACTAAAACCCAAAAGAAGGAGTTCAGAAATCATCACAAAGCTAGAACAATCTTGTTAAATGTAATATCTCATACTGAGTATGAGAAGATTACCAACAGAGAAACTGCATTTGATTTGTTTGAGTCTTTGAAGATGACACATGAAGGGAACTCATAAGTTAAAGAGACCAAGGCTCTGGCGCTGATCCAGAAGTATGAAGCCTTTAAAATGGAAGAATCTGAATCTATAGAAGCAATGTTCTCTAGATTCCAGATCCTCACAACTGGGTTAAAAGTGTCGGACAAAGGCTACTCAACTGCTGATCATGTGAAGAAGATCATCAAAAGCTTGCCCATCAGATGGAGACCAATGGTCACTTCTCTGAAGCTAGCTAAGGATCTGAACAAGATTACATTGGAGGAACTAATCAGCTCTCTAAGGAGCCATGAAATTGAACTTGAAGAAGACTAGCCTCAAAAGAAAGGTAAGTCAATTGCTTTAAAGTCTAACAAATCTGTGAAAGCTTTGCAGGTGTTAGAAGAAAGTTCTAAAGAGTCTTCTTCTGAAGAAGAAGATGAACTGTCCTTGCTGTCCAGAAGAATCAACAAACTCTGGAAGCACAAACAGAGGAAGTTCAACAACTTCAAGAAGCCAGATCAATGCAAAGAGTCCTCTGGACACAAAAGATCTGGAAAGAAGGAGGTTGTTTGCTATGAATGCAAAGAACCTGGTCATTACAAGAATGAATGTCCAAAGCTTCTAAAGGAAAAGCCAAAAAGGAAGTTTGACAAAAAGAAGAAGGTTCTAATGGCAACCTGGGATGATTCAGATGAATCTGAAGAAGAATGCGCCAACATGGCTCTGATGGCAAGCGTGGAAGATCAGGATGAAGGATCATCTGGATCTGAATCTGATTCTGAATCTGACTCAGAAGAGGTACTTTCTGATCTCTCTAGGGAAGAACTTATTAAAGTTTTATCAGAAATCCTGAACAACTATAACCAGATTAAGATCAAATGCAAGAAGCTTAAATGCAATCTTGAATCTGAGAATAGTTTGTTAAAGTCAGAAGTTGCTGAGCTCAAAGAAAACAACTTGAAAATGAAAAACAATTTTGAAAAAGCTCAACAAGACTCTGAATCTGAAACTAAGTCAAAATACAAAATTTTTTTAGAAGAATATGACTACAGTTTTCAGAAGTTTCTGGCTAAAAGCATAGATAGAAGCAAGATGGCTTCAATGATATATGAAGTTAGCAGAAATAACAGGAAAGGAATTGGATATGAATCTTCCTCTGGAAAGGATTTAAATCCAATGCCTGTTGATAAACTTATCATTAAGAAGACTCCCTTATATTCTCATTTTAAGTTTGATCATCTGAATGATATTAAACACACACGTTCTGATTAGAATGTTTCTGTGTTTAAACCAAAAGTTAGTCAGAACAAAACTGTTGTAAAAAGACAGAAGTTCAGACAAACTTTTAAGGCAACAAACCCAAAAGGACCCAAAAAGATCTGGGTACCTAAGGATAAGATAATCCCTGTTGCAGATGTATTTAGCAGCAAAGTCAAGACGCCAGTCATGGTACCTGGACTCTGGCTGCTCACGTTACATGACGGGAGAAAGGTTTATGTTCCAAAGCATGGAGCTTAAATCTGGAGGAGACGTCAAGTTTGGAGGGAATCAAAAGGGCAAGATTATTGGCTCTGGTACTATTGGCAATGGTAACCTTCCCTCTATATCTAATGTTTTACTTGTAGAAGGATTAAAGCATAATCTATTGTCCATAAGTCAATTATGTGACAATGGTTATGACATAATCTTTAATCAAAAATGTTGCAAGGATGTTAGTCAGAAGGATGGCTCAATCCTATTTAATGGAAAGAGGAAGAACAACATTTACAAAATCAATCTTTCTGAACTTAAGGTTCAAAATGTAAAATGCCTTATGTCTGTTAATGATGAGCAATGGGTATGGCACATAAGATTGGGGCATATTAACATGAGACGTATATCTCAGATTAATAAACTCAATCTGGTCAGAGGACTTCCTAAGTTGAAGTTCAACTCAGATGCTCTTTGTGAAGCATGTCAAAAAGGAAAATTTTCAAAATCTTCTTTTAAAACTAAGAATGTTGTTTCAACTTCAAGACCATTAGAGTTACTTCACATTGATCTGTTTGGACCAGTGAAAACTGCATCCATCAGAGGCAAGAAGTATGGGTTAGTCATTGTTGATGACTATAGTAGATGGACATGGGTGAAATTCCTAAAATACAAGGATGAGTCACATTCTGTGTTCTTTGACTTCTGCAAACAAGTCCAGAATGAAAAAGATTTTAAAATTATTAAAGTCAGAAGTGATCATGGTGGCGAATTTGAAAACAAATATTTTAATGAAAATGGAATTGCTCATGATTTCTCCTGTCCTAGAACTCCACAAAAGAATGGAGTTGTAGAGAGGAAAAATAGACCTCTGCAAGAAATGGCCAGAACCATGATCAATGAGACTAATCTGGCAAAGTATTTTTGGGCAAAATCAATAAACACAACCTGTTATATTCAAAACAGAGTGTCTGTAAGACCTCTTCTGGAAAAAACTCCATCTGAATTATGGAGGAATAGGAAACCCAACATTTCTTATTTTCATCCTTTTGGATGTATATGTTATATGTTGAACACTAAAGAGAATCTGAACAAGTTTGATTCTAAACCACATAAGTGTTTCATGCTTGGCTATTCTGAACGCTCTAAAGACTACAGAGTATACAATACTGAAACACAGATTGTGGAAGAATCTATACATGTTAGATTTGATGATAAGCTTGGCATTCAAAAGCCAAAGCAGTTTGAAAGTTCTGCAGATAGAGAAGTAGTTCTCACAGACTCTGAAGGCTCAGAGGCAGAAAAGGTTCAAGTGAAGGAACCAGAAGCATCGCCAGATGCAAATCCTTTAGCTTCTCAAATGAGCAACTTGAATATTTCTGAAGAATCAACTGTTAGAGGATCATCTTCCAGAATCAAGGCCTCTCACCCAGAAGATGTGATAATTGGAAAGAAGGATGACCCTATAAGAACAAGATCCTACCTCAGATCATCTGAAGCGTCATTATTTGGTTTGGTATCAGTTATTGAACCAACTTCTGTAGATGAAGCTCTGCAAGACAATGATTGGATAATTGCCATGCAAGAAGAGCTCAATCAGTTCACAAGAAATGACGTTTGGGATTTAGTTCCAAAACCAAAAGGATTCAATATAATTGGAACTAAATGAGTCTTCAGAAACAAGTTGAATGAAAAAGGAGAAGTTGAAAGAAACAAAGCAAGGCTTGTTGCTCAAGGTTATAGCCAGCAAGAAGGAATTGATTACACAGAGACTTATGCTCCTGTGGCCAGGTTAGAGTCTATTCGTTTACTTATTTCTTTTGCTGCACAAAATAACATCACTATATATCAGATGGATGTTAAGAGTGCCTTCTTAAATGGGAATATAGAAGAAGAAGTTTATGTTCACCAACCTCCTGGTTTTGAAAGTGATAAATTTCCAGAACATGTTTTTAAACTCAAGAAATCTCTTTATGGTTTAAAACAAGCTCCCAGAGCTTGGTATGATAGATTAAGTAATTTTCTTCTGGAGAAAAGTTTTATCAGAGGCAAAGTAGACACAACTCTCTTATGTAAAACATTTAAGAAAGATCTGTTAATTTGTCAAATATATGTAGATGATATTATATTTGGATCTACCAATGTTATGCTGGGAAAGGAGTTTGCTCAATGTATGCAGGCTGAATTTGAGATGAGCATGATGGGAGAATTGAGATTCTTTTTGGGAATTCAAGTAAACCAGAATCCAAATTGCACTTACATTCATCATACCAAATATGTAAAAGAGCTTCTGAAGAAGTTCAACATGACTGATAGTAAGATGACAAAGACTCCTATGCATCCAACAAGCACACTTGGTAAGGAAGAGGTAAGTAAGAAAGTAGATCAGAAACTCTACAGAGGTATGATTGGATCTCTTCTCTACTTAACTGCTTCTAGACCTGATATTTTATTCAGTGTATGCTTGTGTGCGAGATTCCAATCAGATCCTAGAGAATCACACTTAACAGTTGTTAAGAGGATTCTAAGGTATCTGAAAGGTATTTCTAATGTGGGTTTGTGTTACAGAAGATCTGATGAATTTAAACTAGTTGGATTCTGTGACGCTGATTACGCTGGAGACAGAGTTGAAAGAAAAAGTACTTCTGGAAGTTGTCAATTTCTGGGAAGAAATTTAATCTCCTGGTACAACAAGAAACAACCTACAATTGCTCTATCAACTACAGAAGCAGAATATATTGCTGCTGCTGGATGTAGCACACAAATGCTCTGGATGAAAAGTCAGCTAGAAGACTATAAGATCTTTGAGAGTAATATTTCTATATTCTGTGATAATACTTCTGCTATATGCTTGTCTAAAAACCCAATTTTACACTATAAAGCTAAGCATATAGAAATTAAACATCACTTCATCAGAGACTGTTCAGAAGGGTATTATAAAATTAGACTTTGTTGATACAGATTATCAATGGGCTGATATTTTCACAAAACCCCTTGCTGAAGATAGGTTTAAGTTTATTCTGAAAAATATTGGTATGGAATTTTGTCTAGAATAATATTTATCAGAGGCAAATTTCTCAGATGCAAAATGTTTAAACTCTGAAGTATTTCATTTAATTTCTTGAATTATTACTTCTGTGTGTATCTGAACTAACAAGTCTCAGAGGATCTGAACGTTGGCTAACGTTTCATTTCTCAAAGAGATTTCAGAAGCACATGCAAGAAAACACGTGTCACTCTAGAATCTGAAAATATGGCGTACACAATACTAAAGAGACATTTGAGGTAACGTTTGAATAGTTGATTTCTCGTTTTTCCCCCAATTGTCAAAATCATTTATTGCTTTGAAATGATTATTTTCTCTTCATTAAATGCCATTAATTGCTAATTGCGTACGTGCTGAGCGTGTGACTTTCTGTTTGCCCTAAATTTCTTCTATAAATTCCACAAATCTCACCATTTCACACTTTTCACTTTCACAAACACGTATATGCATTTCTGCTTGCTCTTTGGTCTTCATCTAAACCCTAAACCTTCACCATCTTCAACTATGGCTACTTCATCTTTAACTGCAGCTCAGTTCCAATCTACAATGGCTGCAGTTACTTCTTCAGACATGGGTGTTGTCCCATTTAAGGAACCTATCAGAATACTATTCACGCCAAGGTTGTCAAACTCGCGAGTCTACTCAGACTCGTAAAGGGTCCGTAGACCCGACTCACAGACTCGACTCGCAAACTCGTACGAGTCTATGAAAAATTTAAAATGACTTTTAAAAACCTATATGTGACACATGCATGACACACACATGTACTTTAAACTTGTAAATACCTCATATATGATACAAATATATATATATATATATATATATATATATATATATATATATATATATATATATATATATATATATATATATATATATATATATATATATATATATATATATATATATATATATATATATTAGAATACCGATTAACATCAAAATATAAATTTCATACTCCATAACAAAGTTCTTAATAAAAAATTTCAACAATAAAACAGACAAAATAGTAAAGTATGTATTTAAAGACTTAAAGTATCAATTTCTTCTTAATTGACTACTACATAAAGCAAAAAATCATAAAAAAAATATGCTAATGGCTTTAAACATCCAAAACTCCAGTAAAATCATCACCATCATCTTCATCGGTATCTTGAGCATCATCATAAAATTCTACCCCGGATGAAACACCTTCTTCATCATTAACCAAAGTTGGATTGCTTGAATTTCCATTTCCACCTAATTCCACATTTCCACCACCACCACTACTTTGCACAATATTAGTAACAACAATATCAACTTCCACAATATTGTTAACAATAATATCATCTTACTCAATATTAACTTTAGTTTACATATTTTCTGCATTAGGATCTTCAATTATCCATTCATCACCTTTACACAAGAGAATATACAAGAGAAGCATCCAAGTAAAACATATAAGAAAAATACTTACACAATAAATGATTGATTTACGGGAACGAACACAAACAAAGCAAGAGACATAATAAACGCACGTCATTTATTAAGGGATAAAGGGAGGAAGAAACTTTGCTAAAACAAGAGACTAGGAGAGAGACTTTATAATCCTCGTACAAGCAAAAAGTAAAAAAAGTTAAATAAAATAAAATCTTTTGGGAAATTTGGGCCTTTTTTTGGGTTAAAAAAAATAAAATTCAAAAAATTTATAGACTCATAAACTCACCATAGACTCGCGAGTCTATACGAGTTTATGCGAGTCTACCTGAGTCTACTCGAGTTTATCAAAAAAAGATTCTACGCGTGAGTCTACTCGTTTTCGCTTCATAGACTCGTAAACCCGTACGAGTTTACGAGTCTACCTGCGAGTTTGACAACCTTTCACGCATGTTGATAAGTTGGAAGTTCTGTATGAGTCCATAGTCAACTTTGAATCATTTGCAGAAAATGGGTATGATCTTCGTCCCATCATTGATGCATAGTGTTGGACCAAGTTCTTTGACAGATTAATGGGACCAGTTTACCCTCGTCTGGTAAAAGAATTCTGGATACATGCATCTTGTTGCCCTAAGTTCATAGTTTCTTTTGTTATGGGGAAAGAAATCTTCATTACTGAAGCTTTGATAAGAAAACTCATAGGATATGAGGAGACAGATGGAGTCACTAATCTACCATCTGGGCGTGTAGACATGACTGATGTTTATAAAGAAGTTTGCACTTCTAGAGTAGCTTTTAACAAGGTCAATGATCTGAAACCAGTTTACAGAATCTGGGCTAAGATTTTCATGAGCTGCATTCACCATAGGAAATCTTCAAATTCTCCAGATTATGTCAACACTGATCAGATATACTTTATGTATTGTCTGAGTTAGAGTACCAAGGTGGATCTGCCATATCTCCTGTTTAACCATCTATGGACGCATGTTAAACAGTCAAGGGAAGAGTTCAGAAACAAGCACCAGAAGCTTAGAAACTGGATACCAATGGGAAGACTTATCTCAGACATTCTAACTGAGAATGGTCTTGTTAGTCATCTGTTTGAAGCTGGAATGAAGGAAGAATTGGCTTCTGCAGTTGGAAAACCTTTGAACGGGAAGAGTCTTCATAGGATGGAAGTGGTAGAAGAAGTTACTTCTGCTCCAAAGAAATTCAACTCTGAAGAGGTCATTCAACGAAGAGTTCCAGTTGCAAATTTCCCTATGTTCTTTGCAAATGAACCAAGGGACATTGTTCTGCAATACATCACAGATTGTCTAAATGAAGGAATTCCTCTGCCAGCAAATCTGGTTTAGAAGGCAGGTGAACCTGTTCCAGATCTGTATGAGGCCAGACATAAGAAGAAGAGAAAGGTTACTTCAGAAGAACCTTCTAAGCTTAAGAGGAAAGCTACTGGTGATGCTGCTGCTGTCAAGCCAAAGAGAGTCAAGAAGTCAGAAATCAATCCTCCAGAGGCAAGTCTAAAAGAGATTCTGGAAACTGTACAAGAGGTATTAACATCTGATCAAACTCTTCATGAACCTATTATACCATCTCCTTCACCTTCACCTCCTCGTGTTTCTAAACCTAGGAAACCCTCTGTTACCACTTCTTCTGTACCCCCACCCATTCCAACTTCATCTGAAAAATATCCATCTGAACTAATACAAGTTAAACCATCTGACAAACAAACTCCTGCACCAAAATCATCTGACGTACCCCCACCAAAACCACCAATAACAAAACCAGCAGAACCAACACCAACACCTCAAGAACCTCCTCCACAACAACCTGAACAAAAACAAACTTCTGTACCTGAACAAATACAATCTGAACCTATTGTATCTGAACCACCAAAATCTATACCTTCCAATTCACAACCAATTCCTCAACCTGAGCAACCCAAACCTACTGAATCATACATATCTGATTCTGAGGTTCTGGATGTCCAACCCCTCAAAATTATGTTTGATATATCTTCTACATCCTGTCCCTCATCTACCTCATCTGAATCTGATGTTCACCCTGATGTTAGCTCACCCCCTCTCTCAGAGGATATGAACCTAAACAACCAGATGCATCTATCTCATCTGATGTTGTCATACCTAAACCCAGAACATCTGAGTTTGTTTCATTTGCATCCTTTAAACCACAACCCTCTGATCCCCTTCCTTCTGGTCTAAAGATTAAACACTTTTATACCAGAATAGAACCATTTGACTCTATCATTCCATACAAACCTAGCTCTTCAACTATTCTTCCATCTGTACTTCAAACTAATATTGAATAACTACCAGATATTATTCCATCAGAACCTCTGCTTTTTGATAAATCTGTCTTTATCCCCTACACTGCCACACCTTTTGATGTCATTCCCTCTGCATCTAGTTTTAAACCATTTCTGTTTCACACTTCATCCAGATTCAAAACCTCTACTTCATCATCTGACCATCCATCTTTTCCTTCTTATCCTCGTCCTCTGTTCATCATTCCACATTTCACCATACCACCTCCACCAGAACAACCCAAACCAACATCTATGGAAACCTATCTTAAACCAAAATCCAGATTGGATGTTAATACTCTGTTTGCTAGTTTCAAGAAGGAAATCAGAATGAGTCTAAACTCTGTGGAAGAGAAATATCTCTCGAGCATCAATCCAGAAGCTTCTAAAGAATGCTGGGATAAGTTCATTGCCAGATTCAATGTTGTTGCTTCTAATCTGAAGAGTGTCTGCTCTGATGATGCGAAGATAAGATTCACTGAGCTTACCAGAACAATGCTTTGGAATGTAACCAAATCTCCTACTTTGCTTCTTGAGAATGCACCTTCATCTTCTGGAATGTTTGCTACTTCTGAGCATATTGAAGGATCTGCTTGTAAAGTCATTCAGGAAGAGAATCCTTTGGCTCTGATGATTGTGGACAAATCATCTGCATCTGCGCCTCCAGACTCTGCAACTCCAATGGAAATTGACTCTGCTCCTACTCCTGCATTAGAATCTGCTCCGTCTACTTCTTCTGAGATCAAGAAAGAGAACCCAAAATTAGAATATAAGATTGTTGTGCTGGAAGCTGGTCAATCTGAGATCAAGTCCTGGATGGCTAGGCAAGATCAGAAGACTGAAAACATTGAGAAGTGGATGTCTAAACAAGAAGAATCTTCATCTGAGATCACCCACCTTTTGAAGATGCTTCATTCCAAACAGTCTTAGATTTATGTCTTCTTTATCTGATGTTTGAGCACCTGTTTTATATTTCTCATCTGCTGTTTTTGTCTGTTCTATCTGACTAGTTGAATGAATGAATGAACTTGAATGTTTTTCTCTATCTGATTGTATCTTTTCTCTATGTTTCCTTTTAATTATATTTAAAAGTTTTCTTTTTGATTATGACAAAAAGGGGGGGGGGGGGAATGAAATTTTGACTGTTCAAATAAACTTTACCTGAATGGAATTCAGACATACCAAATCACAACTAACATGAATTTTTAGTCTTTCAGAACTATATTGATAAATCTGACAAGATTTATTAAAGTAACTCTGAGATCCCCAGATCAAGTTTAACCAATCAGGCTCTGACTCTGAAACGTTCATCCAAATCAAGCTCTAATGTTAAACACTTAGACTCTGATTCTGAAGAGAATACTCATACAAAAAGGGAAGTTTTTATTCTTTCTTAGTATTCAATTCAGGGGGAGATTCATAATCTCAGGGGGAGTTATAATTTACCTTTTATTGAACAAAATTTCTTATGTTTTTGTCATCATCAAAAGGGGGGAGATTGTTAGAACACAGATTGGTTCTTAGTTATATCTTTATGTTTTGATGATAACACTTATGAAATTTTGTATTAATAAATTATATACTCTAAATTTGTTTAAGTGTTTTTTGCTGCAGATATTAAATTTAATATTCTTCTGAAAGCAAAAATGGATCTGAATGTTGAACTACGCAAGGCTATGAAGCGTCAGAAGCATCTCTTAGAAGACTATGAGCGTTGCCTACAGAAGACTCTGAGCGCTGCCTACAGAAGGATCTGAAGCAGAAGCTACAGAAGCATCTGAAGCGTAAACTGAAGACTTTGTATGAAGAGTGTCAAGCACTGTTCATCAGAAGACTCTGATAGTACTATATGCTGCAAGTAATGAGGATCTGATCTCTAAACTCTACTCTGATTAATTACACACTGAAGCACACTTACCGTAATGCTCTGATACAGCAAACTCTGACGAACATCAAAGACTCTGATCAGTCAAGGCTCTGATGTAGATTGCTGTGAATTAGAAACTTGTTGAAGAAGATTATTTGAAGTTATATCCGTTGGTTATGCCAAACGACTCTTTCCTCATTTATGCTAGACACAAGAACTCAGGCAAAAAGGATTTCTCTGAATGTTCTACTTCTAGGAAAGGTCAAGTGATTTAAAGACAAAAAGGCTACAGCTACTTTGCAGTACACAGTCTTTAAAGCATGCAACGTCTTGGACTTCTAAGTCTATAAAAGCAAGACTTCAGCATCTTTCTTTAGTTGACGATTATTGAAAGAAATTCATTGAAAAACTCTTATACAAATTATTACTCTTTGCTGAATTTATTTAATACGTTCATAAACTTAAGTGTAAATCACAGTTGTGATATAGCTTTCTTAGAAGCATTTCAAACACTTGTTTAATTTACATTTGATTGTAAAAGTTCCTTGAGAAGACCAAGTTGTGGTCAGTAGTTCTTGAGAAGACTAAGAACAATTGTTCTTAGTGGTTGATATTGTAATCAGTTGATTATAGTGGATTAAGTCCTTGTGGAGAAAGGCAAATCACTCTTGTTAGGGTGGACTGGAGTAGTTGAGTTCAACGAACCAGGATAAAAATCTTTGTGTTTTTATTGCCATAATATTTTTTAAATCCTTATTCAACCCCCTCCCCTTCTAAGTATTTTCTCACCTTCAATAACAATTTGTATGAATACTTGACCCTAGTCAAGGAAAAGATAACAAAGTTCACATCAGTAGAGGTAAGACATGTTCCCTGTGAACACAATGTCTGGGCGGTGTTTTGTCAAAACTGGCGAGCACGAAAAAGAAAGGGGGGGGGGAACAAATCTGTCATCCAGAAAGTACTTTCACGATGCAACATTGAGAAAGCTTTTGCAACCCTCGATATGCACATCATTAGCGACAAATATTGGTGGATAACCCCATATATAATTACCTTTCCAAGGACGAACTACCCTCCAGCCCCAAGGAAGCCAGCATTGTCAAGTGCAGAGCCTGCTCCTACGTCCTGCTTGAAAGCAAGCTTTATAGGCGAGGGTTTTCCATCCCTATACTCAAATGAGTCGGGGAAGAGATGGTTGCCCATGTCCTGCGTGAGATTCACGAGGGAATCAACACCCAACACCTCTGGGGGAGATCTCTCGCCAGGAAGGCTTTACGTGCATGGTATAACTGGCCAACCATACAGCAAGACACGAAGAAACATGTGAAGAAATGCGATAAATGCCAACTGCACGGGGACATGCACTTGACACCTTTTAATAAACTCAACGTAATGTCCTTCTTGTGGCCCTTCGCATGGTGGGGCATGGATATCCTAGGACCATTCGTCGTAGGGTCAAATCAGAATAAGTAACTGATAGTAGGCATTGACTACTTCACCAAATGGATAGAAGCGGAGGCTCTAGCTAAAATAACGGCTCACAACATACTTTGTTTCTACAAGCGAAACATTCTTGCCCGCTTCAGGATCCCCCAAGAAATTGTCATCGATAACGGGACACAACTCACGAACAAAAAATTCCAGGAGTTCGTCGCCCAACTGGACACTAAACAACACTTTGCGTCCGTCGAGCACCCCCAGACTAACGGGTAAGCAGAGGCAACAAATAGGGTAATCCTACGGGGCCTCAAATAGAGGCTAGATGAAACTAAGAAACAATGGGTCGAAGAGCTGTACAACGTGTTTTGGGCCTACCGTGTTACGCCCCATTCTTCAACCGGGGAAACCCCTTTTCACCTAGCATACAGGATTGAGGCGGTGATCCCCATTGAGACTCATGTGCCCTCCAGGGGGACTGAAGCGCCCCTGGACGAGGAAATAAACAACGAGGCACTAAGGGAGAAGCTCAACCCGTCGAAGAGGTCCGATCAGGAGCAGCCTTCTGCGAGGCCTCTCTAAAACAAAAAATCGCGACCAGGAAAAATTCCAAAGCTATACGATGAAAATTCCAAGTTAGCAGTCTCGTTCTAAGAAGGAGTCACAAAGATTCCCGTGAAGGCAAACTCGCCACAAACTAGGAAGGACCCTACCGTGTTAGAGCGAAAACAGAGAATTGGGCCTACTACCTATAACATCTTAACAGGGAAGAACTCACTCGACCATGGAACATCGAAAAGCTAAAAATGTATTGTAGTTAAGGCCTCAACTGTCGGCATGCTTCATCAACACGACGAACATAACGTGCCGACCAGAAGTACGCACTCAAGTACAAGCATTGCACTACCAAAGTAAATCTAGGCAGGCTTTTGTTCAAGAACAAGCAAAACCCAAGCCCAATAGTGGTCCCTCGATCGAGCCCGCTGTCGCCAAAGTACTATGAAAGGCAGAACACCAGCTCACGATGAGAAGTTCACGCTGCGAACTCAGAATAAAAACGTAACCTGAGCTACGCTCTCATGCTTGGAAGCTACCCAGGCCTTTTGACAAGTTCCCCTCACTGTCGAACATCATTTGTTGAGCAGACCCCGAAACATAACAAAACCATTGACAAAGATAGCTCATATGATGAGCGTTGAGCATCGTGTGACACATAGAGAAAATTAAGCAAAGTATAAACATGAACGAAAATAAATATTAACATAAAAACAACCACAAGGACCGCGATTGTGCTTGTTACAATACAAAGGGGCCAAGCCCCACACAAAAGAATAGAATTACAAAGGCTTGGCACGCATGCCAAAAGTATAAATAAGAAAAAAGTCACTCCTCCGCCTGTTGAGGATCTTCACAAGAAGCCTATGCTTGCTCCTAGCCGATTTGAAGGAAGTCGGGGATGACTATCCTATCGTCTCTAACACTATAAAGAAACTCGGTGCCCTCAGTGGACAACTCAACCCCGGGATTCACGATCTTCAATTGCTCCACGGTGTTGTTGAAGGCCTCCTCAGTAATGCCGAGCAATTATCCTCGACCTGGGTAATGCGAGCGACCAGCTTGTTAGAACACAGATTGGTTTTTAGTTATATATCTATGTTTTGATGATAACACTTATGAAATTTTGTATTAAGAAATTATATACTCTAAATTTGTTCAAGTATTTTTGCTGCAGATATTAAATTTAATATTCTTATGAAAGCAAAAATGGATCTGAACATTGAACTACGCAAGGCTCTGAAGCGTCAGAAGCATCTCTTAGAAGACTCTGAGTGCTGCCTACAGAAGGATCTGAAGCAGAAGCTACAGAAGCATCTGAAGCGTAGACTGAAGACTTTGTATGAAGAGTTTCAAGCACTGTTTTTCAGAAGACTCTGATAGTACTGTTCGCTGCATGTACTGAGGATCTGATCTCCAAACTCTGATTTGATTATTACTTACGCTGAAGCACACTTGCTGCAACACTCTGATACAACAAATTCTGAAGACATCAAGACTTTGATCACTCAAGGCTTTGATGTTAATTGCTGTGATTTAGAAACTTGTTGAAGAAGATTATTCAAAGTTATATCTGTTGGTTATGCCAAACAACTCTTTCCTCTTTTATGCTAGACACAAGAACTCAAGCAAAAAGGATTTCTCTGAACTTTCTACTTCTAGGAAAGGTCAAGTGATGTGAAGACAAAAGGCTACAACTACTTTGCAGTACACGGTCTTCAAGCTTGCAACGTCTTGGATTTCTAAGTCTATAAAAGCAAGTCTTCAACAACTTTCTTCAGTTGACGAAAATTGAACAATTCATTGAAAAATCTCATACAAATTATTATTCTTTGCTAAATAGTTTTCATAAGTTCTTAAAACTTAAGTGTAAATCACAGTTGTGATATAGCTTTCTTAGAAGCATTTCAAATACTTGTTTAGTTTACATTTGATTGTAAAAGTTTCTTGATAAGACCAAGTTGTGGTCAGTAGTTCTTGAGAAGACAAAGACAATTGTTCTTAGTGGTTGTTATTGTAATTAGTTTGATTATAGTAGATTAAGTCCTTGTGGAGAAAGGCAAATCACTTTTGATAGGGTGGACTGAATTAGTTGAGTTCAACGAACCAGGATAAAAATCATTGTGTTTTTATTGCCATAATTTTTTTCAAAATCCTTATTCAACCCTCACCCCCTTCTAAGTATTTTCTCACCTTCACAACTCTTCCCAAGTCATCAACTTCTTCACATCCTCGCTCTCACCATCGACAGGGGCAGCGACGAATTTCAGCTGCTTAACCAGATCCTCATCGGCTTTCTTTCGGCAGCAAGGATATCTTTCTCCACTGACAGCTCTTCCCGACACTTTTTCACCGCTTCCTCGATGCCCTGGCCCGCTCCTCCTGGGACTTTTTAGCCTTCTCTTCCAGATCCACTACCGTGGCCTGGGCCTTCTTTAGCTCAGATTCATGGTGGGAACCCTCTTCGGTGTAAACCACCGTCATCTTCAGAATCCTCATCAGGGTGGAAGCATCTTGAGCAAACATGGTTCTTTTGCTCGGGCGGTCCATCTTCTCGAGTTTCAGGGACTCCTCCCGAGGAATCGCCTAAGAGGAACCCTCGAAGAATCTCTTGTTATGCAGGCATGGAGGCAACTTAAACCTGCTCTTCTCCCTTTCCTTGTTGAGGTCCACAATCTCGCCCGTACATTGGCGTTTGAGCCTGGAGCTCATAGGCAAGGGCGGCGTCTAGACAACCAGTAGGGTAGACAAGGAGGTCCCTGACCCAGTTTGAGAAGGAGGCACTCGCTGGCTGAGGCGACTCTTCCTGATCATTGTGCCTCCCTTTAGCTTCGTCTGGGCATTCTTTACCATTCGTTCTTGAGCGAAAGACTTGTGACCGGCAAAACAACAGACATGTTAGTACACAAAGAAAATAACAACTCAGATAAACTGAGAGGAAATAAAAGACTACCCAGAAGTTCTAAAGCCCCCGCACGATTGCTACACTCGAGGAGATCCTTCGTATTGATGTATCGGACCTCCACCTAGGGCCCCAATCTTCTTCATAAATAATCTTCCTAGCATGAGTCACGCACTGGACAAAAAGAAATCCGTCCACAAAAGCCACCAGCTTGGCATAGATGACTCGGTCCTCATCCCCTAGCTAGTGAGGAGTGGCGATGTATTTGTCGGTCGGTGGCCTTCTCCGTCCTTGCCCGTCGAGACATCCCATACAAAAGTTGAGTCGGTGGCCTTCTCTGACACGGGCTCAATAATATTAAACCTTTCCTTGAAAGTCCTAATGGACTCAGAAAAGGGTTTGAACAACTTCCTCCCCTGCTTCAAGGAGACCCAATTGAAGTTCCTCCCTGAGACCTGTCGTTAAAAATGGAAGATAGTGAAGAAGAGGGGAAGGGTAGCTCCAATCTCCAAATACTCACACACCAGCTCGAATGCTTGTATAAAGGCCATCGAGTTCGGATGCAGCTGCGAAGGCTCCAGGTCTAGGTGCACAAAGACGACCCTCTAAAAATTCGAAAAGGGCAACCTCAACCATATCTCCTTGAAAATGTATTTGTACATGGGGAACTTATCCCCGTAAGACGAGCAGATACAATCGTCTTTTCTGGGGAAATGGACCTTCCAATATCCCTCGGCCCCCACCAACATGAAGACATCCCCGTTGTAAGAGGAAAAAAGGAAGGCATGCTCCCCAGGCTCTGCCGCAGACCATTCCTCCGCAGTGGTCCTCGAAACGGGAAATTCCCCAGCGTCCCGAGGAGTAGAAGTGTCATCAGTCTCAGTATCCTCCGAAGAGCTCTCCTCAGACAAATCTCTCAGGGTTTCTTCTTTAGCTTCGCGCGACATCTCCTTTACCTGAAAAATAGAGGATAAAAGTGAATCAGATGGCAAAGTCAAATCCACCCTTACACCACTAGTCAAGTGAAAGGGCACACGAAGGCCCGAGGACAGTGTCCCCGATCTAAGCCCTACTTAAATGGCATAGTTACTATAGGAGGAGGTGCCTGGGACAACCCCCTGACGCGCGTAGGGAAAAGCTTCCTTGATACAAAACCCAGAATTTTCATTGGGAAACCACCGGAAAGCTCTTGAGCACACCAAAAAGTCACGGTTCATGCCAACAACAAATGCTTTCGTGTTGCAACAACATCATAATCAACTAAACATTCTAAGACTTTAAAAGCTCCAGCGTCGTCGGCAGCAGTAGAAAGTGGCCAAACCACCGCCTGCCACGAACAACCACCAAAAAACAACCGCTACGCTACCTAACTTCGCCCTAACCATATGCATTCTAAGAGGCAGAAAGTAAACAAGCCTATGAAAAGAGATCAGTTCAAGTACTTACGTGGTCGAGAAAGTGAATCTAGGGTTGAAGGGCTTTGACCGGTGAATGTATGATGGTCAGACAGAATTAGATGGCGACAGACAGCGGATTACAGAAGCAGAGAGCAAGAGTAGAGAGAGAAGCGAAAATGGCAAATGAGCAGCTTCTCGCTCTATTTACAGACGATCCATGGCACGTGCACGAGCACGCGCGGCTAGGGGAACTATCATGACCCTAGCCTAGTCATCATTACACATTAATGTGGCACATGGCTCGAGGCACGTGTGACACTTCACCTCTTTAGATCACGTCACTCGTTGGGCTCCCCGTGTTCTAAGCTCCCCGCCAGGCAACGTTACAGGTCCCCCGAGAATAGACTCCTTCGGGCACCAAGTAACAACCTCGTCTCAACAACAGGCGACGACCTAGCCCGGTCCTCCCTAGAATTGCAAACTGTCCTTAAGTCATCACTCTCATGCTCGGGAGCAACGACTTGGGGGGCTCTTGTTCTGGACAGGCCTAATGGCTAGGCATGACCCAATCCACTTCTACTTCTAAAACGACCCAATTTCCTAAGTCCATCCAACTTGGGAGAGCATTTATCTTTCTGCCCCTCCATCAGAGAAGGTTGACCAGTTTAACCTAGGGTTCGCTACTTTTCTTTGGTAGTTCTTGCCCGTCACGCACGGTTCCATCATCCAGAAACAGTCACAACGCTTGTGCCCGTTACTGCACTCATGCACGTGGCAACGACTAGTTTCTAGCAGTTACCTATTCTTCAAGGAACAGTTATCTCACCCCAAAAATAGGAACCAATGGCCAAGCGCCGGGGCACTATAAAAACCCTCTCATTTGAGAGGGTCAGGTATTCGATATTCATCATAATACACACATATTATGTACTTGCCATATTTTCTCAAGATTCTTATTTTAGCATCGGAGTGCCTTGCAGGTACACACCCTCCTCATCTCTCACACTCAGAATCGCAGACATTGTCTTTTGTCCACTTCAAATTCTGATCAGCCGTCAAGATCAATGTGTGTGTGTGTGTGTGTGTGTATATATATATATATTAATAAAAAATAAACGTATGATTTTAAAAAAAAAAGGAATTAGTTTTGATTCATAATTGTTAATTTAGAAAAAATTATTAGTTTCTTTTTTATGTAAACTCTTTAAGGATTTAATAATGGTATGAAGATAGAAAATATATTATTGTTGTCATTGAGTTATAATAATGATTAATTTATTTTATAGTGATGATAATGATATTTAATAAAATTATTTTCGATCTTTAAGTTAATTTTATTATTTATATTAATTTTAAGATTTTATAATTTAATTTTATGTTATTAAAATATATTGTATTGGGCTCGTACTTGAGGAACTGTGTACCGACATAATTTTTGAGAATTTTTTAATGTATTTTAGATAGTTCTTCGCAACCATGCGAATTATTTAAATGCTCCTAGATTTCAGAGATGTATCTTCGAACACACTTATCTTTATATAAACATTGACATATTCCAGAGATACATGTCTGAAACCATTTTAAACATTCAGAACATGTCACTCAGAAGCTATTTATATTTGAACTGTTCCGGAGATGCATCTCCATGAATATTTCAGAGATGCATCTCAGCAATGTATCAGAACAAGTATTTTTACTATAAGTTGTGTATTTGTGTTCAGATGAGTTATAACACTCGATCCTAAATAAATAAATAAATAGACATACAAAATAATAAGAGACTAATATTGGATGTGTCGAAAATAAAATAGCAATATATGTAGAAAATGTCGTACAATTGAGATCTAAGATGTAGTAAAACCGTCAAAATAAAGTAGAGAGTATATTACGACAACAAAATAATAACAGACTACTATTGTGTGTGTCTAAAAACATCTCATATACCTCCTCAGTCTGCTCTGCCTTTTCGACCATCAATCCCCCCATCCTCCGCCGATGTCTCCGGTGAAGGTGAAAAAAATACACAAGAAGGGGGGCTAAATTGTGTTCTCTGAATTCGGTGCTTCTGAACAGAGTTCATATTCTAAATAATAGTTCAGAACTTGATAAGCTAGTTGCATCAAAATAATACTATAAGCAAATAAATAAAAACTGAACACATAAAGATTTATCCTGGTTCCTCTCCAAACTAAGAGTAGTTCAGTTCCCTTACAACACAAGAGATTTTCCACTATAATTAAAATATGATTACAATTGCTTATACACTTAAGCATAAGACTTTTCTGCTCAGACCCTCAGCTCGAGACTTCCTGCTTAAATCTTTTAAGCTCGAGACTTCCTGCTTAAACCTTTTAAGCTCGAGACTTTCTACTTAGACCCTCAACCCAAGAGTTCCAGCTTAGATTCCACGACCCAAGACTTCCTTGCTTAAACCCCTCAGGTTCAAGACTTCTACTCAGACCCCCAGTTAAAGACTTCCTATGTCATATTCCATGAATCCAAGACTTCTACTTAGACCTGCAGTCCAATACTTCCTGCTTAAATCCCAAGAATTCAAGACTTCCTTGCTCAAACCCTCAAAGTTCAATACTTCTGCTCAGACCCTCGGTCCAAGAATTTTTGGCTTAATCAAAAACTGATCAAGATTTCAATGCCCTAGCACATAATAGGAGACTTACTTGGCTCAAGCTTCACAACAAGAGACTTTGATGCTCAAACACATAACAAGAAAGTTTATATAAACTACTAAGTAACTTATTTAGAATAATAGAGAACAAGGTGTACTTGATACATAATCAGAGGTACAAGGTAATAACCATAACAAAGATCACAACACTTAAGATTTCTAAGATATTCAATGTTTAAGAAATCTTAAGACTTTGTATAATTTATAACGTATAACTTAATTTCTACATGCTCAATTGTGTTGCTATTGTTGATCTTTTTATTCTTCCATTTTGATAGAACCATGGAACGCTTCTATCCTTCTTGGCTCTTTTTCTTTATTTTCCTTGTCCCTTGTTGAAAATACATCTTGAATCTTCAGCTACTTATATAGCAGTTTTAGAGGAATAGTCGTTGGAAAAGATAACTTGTACAAGTGTCTTTGTTACTCTATAGTACAAGAGACGTTGAAGATAGATACACCAAAAGATCTTGATCCATTGTGTAGCTTGTTTAACCATTGCATATTACTTATAATCTTCTACTATAGATTTGTTGAGAGTAGATATTCGTAAAGCATGTCAACTCTTCTTGAGCCTTGTGAACACAAACTCTAGCTAACAAAGTGATTTGACATTGTAGCTTACTTTTCACGGTACAAATAACTTAGCTTTATCTTTAGTTTTAAATGATCAGCAGAACCTGATACATTCAATAAGTTTAAGGATAATATATTGCTCTTCAGATGCTGAGTCTTCAGCTTTAGAGTCTATGCAAACCTATATTATCAGACTTCACTTAAAGAATGTTCTTCAAATTATGAACCACTAAAAGCCAATAACTTAGCTTCTCTCAAGTACGTCCTTATATCAGATTCTGAATATATTCTTCTTTAAGCTTTAGGACCTGCACACTTAGAACACATATTAGATAACGCCATTATTCTTTCAATACTTTGTTATCATGAAAACCCAAAGGATATATGTCATGAACAAATCTTCTCCTAACAATCTCCCTTTTTTTTTTATGATGACAAACATAAGTATTTAAAGAACAAAGTTGGATTGTTTTAATTTTCTTGGCAACGTCAGGGTTTGAGGTTTATAAGCTCCCACCGAGTCTTATAGTCAAAGCTTGAGTTTTGTAAGCTCCCTCTAAGTTCTATATTCAAGAAAACTAAAATATGTTAATGTTGGGTTATTTTAATTTTCTTAGCAACATCAGAGTCTGAGGTTTGTAAGCTCCCTCTGAGTCTAATAGTATAAGGTTGAGGTTTGTAAGCTCTCACTTAGTTCTATATACAAGAAAACTAAAATATATTTTAATTTACTTGGGAACATCAGGGTCTGAGGTTTATAATCTCCCATTGAGTATAATAGTTCAAAGGTTAAGGTTTGTAAGCTCCACCTAAGTTCTACTATAAAAAAAACTAAAATATTTCTCCCGGGTAATAATCGAAATAACATAATTAAAATAAATAACATTAAAATCTGAAGGGTTCAAATTCTTTATTATATACTCCTACATCTTTCTCCACCTTTTGTCACATCAAAAAGATTTAAAACTTAGAGAAAAAAATACGAGAGGTGACAAATTAAAGAAAATATCAAATAGAAGTGCATTGTCTCAAGATGGTCAAAGATACCTTATAGGGTTTAGAGTAGCCAAAGTCAAATTGAGTATCGAAATCAGAAGACCAGTTTTCAATGGTGCACAAATTTCATACTTGTACTTGAATGACTACATAAAAATCACTATAAAAACATATCGATATAGTTTTATCAAGAATTCATCTAGTTCACATAAACATTTCAAGCAAAACTAGTTATGGAGAGAAAATATCATAACTGAATTCTTCATAAGAGTGAAAAATGAAATTTTGCAAGAGAGTTAGATTTGCTGATGAAGGATGAAGCACAAGAGATAAACGTTTGGTAGTCAAGGAACTATCTACAAAACTGCATGCTGGTGCGACAAAAGAGAAATATAAACTGAAGGAAGAGAAAGGTGTTTAAAGCAGATTGGCTGCCTACAGAGCACAAACTTCAATTTTAAAAGAGCACATAAATGTTCATAAGGATTCTTCCATTAAGGATGAAGATCCTTCTACTAAAATGAGGAAGCAGAGCAATCATGAAAGGAATTTTATTGGTAACACATAGAAAGATGACTGAAGCAAATAAGACTAGGGATATGCTAATTTATTGTATTTTCTTATCTTTTCTCATGTAATTGTTAAATTTCAATGAAATTTTCCTTTTTCAATTTCCAACTAATGAAGCCAACAAAAGCAAGTTTCATTCACTTTAAATTAACACAAGAGAAACATAAAGCAATAACAACTTGTATAAAGCAGACTGAAACAAGATAAGCTTACAAGAATATCATAAAACACATAAGAGATTCATAAATAATTCAACAAGTACATAAACAGGTTCTACATCCTAGACCCAAGATTTCTTTAATAATTCCATGACTGTCTTGAGATCAGAATCAATTTCTTCTTGCCTTGCAATAATAATTTTGAATTAATAATTCACTGACAGTTGGTTACTAGCCATCTAAACTTTCACCATCCCTTGACATTCAGTAGCTGAAGCTACCTTAGCTTCTAGATTTAATAGTTGCTTCTGGTTAGATGTAATGACTTCCTTAGTCGAGAAATTTTTTAGAATATGAATGATAGAGTTAACAGACTTTCTAAAGGTTTCATATTTCACATCGTACGCCTCAAGATTAATAGACGTGAACCCTTCTTCCATTATTGATTTTGCCTCGTTATATAACCCAGTTCTAAAAACTTCTAGCCGAGAAAGTACTTGGTTGGGTAAATGCTAATATTTGGTCATATGCTGAGATGGTTTGGGTAAGTTTGCTTCATTTTTATGCACAATTTCTTGAACAGATTCAACAAAGATTTGTTTTCCTGAAGCATGGTTTGATGGGGATAAGTGTTGAGTGGTTTCTTGATGAATTGATGGTAATGGCTGATATTGGATTTTTTTCTTCTGGTTTTGGCTCAACTTCAACATATTCAAGTTTATCATTGAGATAATTCTGAACTTGTTGATCTGTAATGGTTTTGGCGGAACTATTCTAGGGTAATATTGAGAGGTTTAACATCCAATGCACTTTCAGATTCAACAGTAATCGGTGAGAGTGATCCTGCTTGAATGTTAGCACTAATATTGTCTTGATTGATTTGGTTAATAGGTTGGTCATGTGATAGGACATTATTATCTGGGGTTTTATCTGAAAAGGTCTCTAAAGGAACATAAAAATATGTACTTTCAGGAATGTTAGATTGATAGGGTTGTATCGCCAAGGGAGTGGTTTGGTTGGATTTAGCAAGTGATGAAGAGGGTGACTATCTCAATGAAGAGTTAAGATTAAATTCATTGATGGGTTCAACCTCAATACCTTATCTTGTTGCCAATGAAACAAGTTCTTCTGCAACTTCCACTTCTTTTCCACTTTCAGCCGGACTCTCATTCAGCCAGTTCTAGATCCACCATCTTTTTTGTAGACATGAGTTCCCTTGCAACATTTGGAGCAATTTTTTCTACTTCCTTAACACCAAGATCTTCACACTCTTGAGCAGCATTTGTATCCTCCTTGCTAATCTCAACAAACTCTTGAGTTATCTTAGCAACTTCAGGAGAATTTATAATAGGTTCAAGTCTGTCTCCAAGTAGTTCTCTTAAAACCTCCATGCCCTTCTCTGTAACCTTTATTCAGTCATCAATAAGGTTTCTCTTAATCAATTCCTCATATAGGAGTTCCATACTTTTCTTGAAAACTGTTGTAATGAAGTTGTCAACCTCCTTCGTGATATGAGAAATTTTTGTTTTCTTTTCTTCTTCCAGCTGACTTAACTTTATCAACTTTCTTTTCTTTGATGCAGAGACTTCTTTATCCATATTACTTCCAGATCCTCCTTCTACAATCTTGCTAGGACAAGTTTCAGTGGTTTCAATGAGTTCTTCAACTTTATGTTGTAGAGCCTTCTTTGAGCTATATAAATCCTTTTTCTTTCCAGTCTTCTAAATAAATCTTTCTTCTTCCTTATGAACTTCTTTTTGAGTAGCTCCTAACAGTTTCATTTTAGGAGGTATGAGAGTATCTGATTCTTCATCAGACATGATTTCCTTCCTTTTTCTTCTCCCTCTAAGATTATAAGCATCCGAACACTTGCCAGGAAGTTGGCCATGTTTTATAGTTACATCATTCTCCCTCTTAGCTTCATCTAGAAGAAATTTGATGACATCAGAACAATTTTTCTTGGTCACCAAATGATAGTCTTCTAGAAAAGCTATTCTTCTATCTTTCCTAATTCTGACAGGATTAGGAAACATTATAATTTCCTTCTTCCTTCTCTGTTTCATGTGAGCTAAAACTGATGCAGAAAGCACACTTCCACAGACATCATCAAAATCTTGTGTAGCTCCAAATTCCATCAATATGTTAATCAAGTTGCATTGATAGAATAGTTCGAAAAGCAGCCTTGCATAAGGAACAATTCTTTTGAACTTTTTAGTAGAGTCCTTGATATATTCACATAGATGATAAAAATGTATCATGGTAGATTCAATCTTTAATCAGTAGATAGATATTAGAGAAATATCTTATGATCCCATGAAATTTGATCGGAACTTCCTTCTCTGGGAATTAAACAACCGATAAGAATTTTGAACAACAACTTTTGCTTTAGATGTATGTCCTTTACTTTTCCACAATCATCTTTCTTTTCAAAGAGAGTCTTCTTAATATCTCTGGCATAATCTCTTCCATCCTTTTTGTTGATTATCACCATTCCTTTATTTTCAGCCCCAATTAGTTGAGCAATGTTTTCTTGAGTAATTGTGATATCTAGACCCATTACACTAGATCTTATTTCCACACCTTTGTGAAGGTGAGATAATACTTAGAAGGGGGGGTTGAATAAGTATGGAGAAATTAATACTTAAAAATAATCACACAATTATTTTTATCCTGGTTCGTTGAACAACTACTCCAGTCCACCCTTCCAGAGTGATTTGCCTTTCTCAACAAGGACTTAATCCACTATTAAATCAAACTGATTACAATAGTATCACCTAAGAACTACAGTTCTTAGTCTTCTCAAGAGCTACTGATTCACACTGAATCCTCTTAAGGAATATCCTTTACAAACAATGTAAATTAAATACAAGAGTTTTTAATGCTTCTATAAAGCTATAATCACAACAGTGATTTTTCTCTTAAGTTTTAAGTACAATGAGATTCTATGAAGAATAAGAATGAGAGCTTATAGAATATTATGATTTCTTTTCAGCAAGTGTGTATCACTGAAGAATGAAGTGAGAAACTCCTTTTATAGGCAGCTGACTCATGCACGTTGAAAGGAGAGTCCAAAAGGTCTGAGCCTTTTTGTCTTCACATGCACTGACCTTTCCTTGAAATAGATGGCACAGATAAATCCTTTTTGTCTGTGTAAGTGTGTCTAGCACAAATAAGGAAAGAGACGTTGAATGGTTCCAACAGATACATTCTTGAAAACACTTCTTCAGTTTCAGCAAGTTCTTCAGAGTTTGAATGGATCAGAGTCTTCTGATGAGATTCAGAACTATGCTGTATCAGAGTCTTCTGCAGCGTGTGTGCTTCTAGCGTGTTGATCATCAGAGCATCTTGACACAGAACTTCAGTACTTGGAAGCATAAGTACTTTCAGAAACTTCTGTAGACTAAGTGCTTTGAGAAACTCTTCAATCAATATTCTTCTATACTTCTGATGCTTCAGCTTCAGATGCTTCTGACTCAGAATGTTCTGGAGCTTCTTGCTTCAGATCCTTCTGGAGACTACGCTCAGTATCTTCTGTAAGGAGCAAACAGATTCTTCTGTAATGGTGCATCTGGCGCTTCAGAGTCAGAATAGCTTCTTGTATTCAAGGCAGATTTGCTTCTAGAGAGTTAATATAATTTTAATCTGCAGTAAAACTCTCAAACAAATTTTAGAGTATATAATTCTTAAATATAAATTTCCTAACAGTTATCATCAAAACAAAGAGTAATTATTAAGAACCAATCTGTGTTCTAACACTTTGAACTCCTTCAACCCAACTGTGCTCTAGATTTTCTTTTTCAAACTTCTGTCTTTTTCCACAACAGTTCTTTCTTCATCTTATGCTGAATACCCATTATATACTTCTGCTCTAACCCATAAATCTTTTACCATAGTTGGGTAAGTTGGTCCATTTAGCAGATCAAAGAAGTTCATCCATCCTTGGAACTCAAAGTGACTTTCCAGTGGAAAACCATTTGCAGCAAAACTATCAAAATCAACCAGTTGCTTAATGAGAAGCTTTAATTCATATTTGTCGAATGGCGTAGTCTTTGGTTTGATCTTAAGATTTTGCATGGAATTAACATTTAAAGGATAGGTTGATGACGATACCATTGAAGAAGTTTTAGAGTTTTTATAGGGTTTACAAATAAAACACAAAAAGCACAATGATAACGTTGTGTGTATTGAGAAGGTGTTAAGAGAAATAAATGACATTAAAGAGACTTAAACACAAAAGTATTTAAATCAAATTCATTCCCCTTAAAATTCAAAACACAAATAATTTCAAGCATGCTGAAGACATTTCAGACATGTGTAAAATGTGGTACAGGTGTCAAAAGAATTTTCTACTTCTGTGCATGTAAGAATCAAAGATTTCTATATACATGTTTCAAAAATAGAGATTTTTCAGAATTCTATCTCTTATCAAGAGTTTGTTATCCAAGATTTTGACTGAGACATCATCTAACAAATATTTGATTCGGTTTCTTCATTCACAATTAAGCACAAATTACTATGTTCAGAATTTTTATCAGCCTTTTAACTCTAAAAAAATTATGAGTTATATCTTAATTGTTAGTTCACTAAAGAACATAACTTATACTAATTTCTTCTGAACAGTAGTAAGAGAGCTTGGTTTAAGAATGTTTGAAGAGATTCTTTGATTCAACATAGCACTGGTATTATTACAAACGATGAGAATACCAATTTCACAAGTCTGAAAGTTCTTTGGCTAATATCCTTCAAAGTAACCGAGTGTAGAAATTATACACACCAGTAAACTTTGTACAGAATATCATGCTTGAAAATAGAGAATATTTAACAGAACTTACCTAAATAGATTTTCTGATTCTGAATCTTTAGCTTGTTTTGATGAAGTTTCTTTGACTTGTTTTGAAGTTGAGATCTTGAACTATCTTCTCAAAAGAATAACACCATTGATAGATAGACTAATTGCTTTAATAGATTTCTTCATCTTGGACACCCTTCTTTTCATACGAAGATGAAAATATATTTTCCTCATTGGATCTTTATCTGCACCACTGCTAAGTATTATGCACAGACCATGCTCTGATGTCAACTGAAGGTGAGAAAAATACACAAGAAAAGGAGGTTGAATTGTGTTCTCTGAATTCGTTGCTTATGAATAATGTTCAAATTCTAAACAATAGTTCAGAACTTGATAAACTAGTTGCAGCAGAATGATACTAAAAGCAAATAAATAACAGTAGAACACACAAAGATTTATTATGGTTCCTCTCTAAACTGAGAGTAGTCCAGTCCTCTTGCAGCACAAGAGATTTTCCAATATAATCAAAACATGATTACAATTGCTTATGCACTTAAGCATAAGACTTTTATGCTCAGACCCTTAGCCCGAGACTTCCTGCTTAAATCCCTCAGGTTCAAAACTTCCTGCTTAGACCCTCAGGCCAAGACTTCCTGCTTAGATTCAACGATTCCAATATTTCCTTACTTAAACCCCCAAGGTTCAAGACTTCTGCTCAGATTTTCGGTCCAAGACTTCTCTGCGCAGATTCCACGAATCCAAAACTTCTGCTTAGACCTGCAGTCCAAGACTTCCTGCTTAAATCCCACGGATTCAAAACTTCCTTGCTCAAGCCATCCAGGCTCAAGACTTCTGCTCAGACCCTTGGTCTAAGACTTTCTTGCTTAATTAACAATTGATCAAAACTTCAATGCTCTAGCACATAGCAGGAGATTTACTTGGCTCATGCTTCACAACAAGAGGCTTTGATGCTCAAACACATAGCAATTTTTTTTATCTAAACTACTAAACAACTTGTTTAACATAATAGATAATAAAGTGTATTTGATACATAATCAAAGGGAACAAGGTAATAACCATAACAAAGATCACAACACTTAATATTTCTAAGATATTCAATGTTTAAGAAATGTTAAGTCTTTGTACAATTTACAACGTATAATAGAATTTATGCATACTCAATTGTGTTGCTATTGTTGATCTTGTTATTATTCCATTCTGGCAGAAGCGTGGACCTTCTTGGCTCTTTTTCTTTATTTTCCTTGTCCCTTGTTGAAAATCCATCTTAAATCTTCAACTACTTATATAGCAGTTTCAGAGGAGCAATAGTTGGAAAAGATAACTTGTACAAGTGTCTTTGTTACTCCATAGTACAAGAGACGTTGAAGATGAATACACCAAAAGATCTTGATCCATTGTGTAATTTGTTTAACCATTGTATCTTACTTTTGATCTTGTACTATAGATCTGTTTAGAGTAGATATTCGTAAAGTATGTCAATTCTTCTCATATTTTTACTGATTTACAAAATTAATCACTTTATTTTAAATTCAAATAGTTTTAGTCATCATCTTATGCATTTGTAGTTAAAACTGATATTGTATCTATAAAATTAATCACTTTGTTTTAAATTCAAATAATTTTGGTCATCATCTTTTATATATATATATATATATATATATATATATATATATATATATATATATATATATATATATATATATATATATATATATATATATATATATATATATATATATATATATATATATATTTAAAATTGATATTGTATCTATATTATATAATGTGTCACTTCTGAAAAATGATAAATCATCATAATTTTTTTAAAACTTTAAAATCTAATATATATATATATATATATATATATATATATATATATATATATATATATATATATATATATATATATATATATATATATATATATATATATATATATATATATATATATATATATAAAAGTTGTACATAATTACAAAAATTAATACTTCATAAATTTTAATGAAAAAATGAGAAAAAATATTTGAAATTGAAATAAATTAATTAATTTTTATGAATAAGATAAAATAAAAGAGTCAAAATTATAATTAAATATTTATGATAATAAAAATATATTAATAATTCATTTGTAACTAGATAAAATAACAATTTTTTTTATTTTTGATCATTTTATCGTGAGTATAAGATTAAATTATTATTCTACATTGACAACTTAAATTTTTTAAATGGCAACCATATCACAATCATTTTTTTTATAAAGCATATCACAATCATTTGTAAACATGATTTTATAAAAAAAAATATTAAAATTTAATTTTTTACTATTATTTAATAATTGCAATTAATTGATAATAATATTAAAAAAAAAGTATAGAGTACAATACATATGAATTGAATATCATAAAGTTTTGTATATTAGTTAAAAGTGTGTCAAAAAAATGAAAAAGATAATTGAATTGGATTGCATCTAAGAAAGAAAGTAGAAGAGGTTTAATTAGGAAAAAGAAAAACAAAAAAGAGAGAACATGAATTAGTTTCCATCTGTGTTATCAAGAATCGAAAGTAAAATAATTTCCAACTCTGAAAATAAATAAATAAATCTGAAAATAAATTATAAAAAAAAAGAAAAAAAGAGTAAACGACGAAATGATGATCACAAAGTAGTACTCTCTCTTCTTCCTCATTTCTTCACACCGATAATCCCGGGACTTTACTTTCTCTCTCTAAACACTCTCTCTCTCTTACTCACTCATTTCAGTTTGAGATTTTCATGCTGTGAGATCCTTTTGCTGTTTCAATTCAATTTTCAACTTGTTTTACTTCTGCAACTGTTCTTTTATTGGTTTTGGTTTTGAATTTGATTTCAGGTGCGTGATTTTAGTTTTGATTTTGTTTCTGTTTATCTATTTGAAGGATTTGACTTGTACCGTGTAAAATTGAGTATGTTTGATCAGGATAATGGGGATCATCATTGTTTGGACTGAAGATGAGTGCTGGTTAATTGCTCAAGCTTTATTGAACTCTATTGTTGAACTGTAACTAGATTTTGTTGAGGTTTAAATAATGATATTCGATTGTGTTGATTTGACCTGAATTGAAATTGATTAATTTGTTTCCAGTAGTTTTGGAACATTGCAAATTTGATCATGATTTTTGAAGTCTGATTTTGCTGTTTAGTTTGGATCTTAGGAAATGGTTGTGTTTTCTGAACTTTATTTGCTGATTGTTCCGCTGTTTCTTCACAACTTATGTTTAGGTGGTTTTAGATATTGGTCGCGGTCAAGTAAAGGCTTTCGTGATTTCTGTTGGTACAGATGTTGTGATGCTGAATGCTGAATGTGCTTGTCACGGTGTGAATCAACTACAATTTGTTCTTTAACATAAAAACGGTGAATAACAGTATCGGTACTTGCCGATACCGTTTTGTCGCTGTCGCAGACTGTTTTTTAAACCTTTTGTTTATATTCTTACTGTCACATTTGCTTCCTTGCACCAACAATCTTTCTTGTTGATATTTGGTTATTTGTGATCACCCTCTTCTCAAATGTGTTGTGTTATTTGTTCTAAAATGAAGCCTTAAATTTCTTTTGTTTATTTTCATTTGTTAGTAACCACATTTGACTTCCGATTTAACAACTCTTAGAGTCTCTTAACACTCTATCTGTATGTCAAAGTTTTGCTTCTGATCAGCTAAACAGACGTTTTGGTGCTCAAGTATATTGATTCATTACCATTTTGTTTTCTGTTTTGGCAGAAGTAAGAGTAAATGTGCAGGCTATTGTCGTGGTGAAAAACGGCTCTTTGATTTCTTTGCCACCGAAATGAGAATTTTGGTTTACAAAGCGCTTCTAAGTAGTTGGTGAAAAAGCATATATAACAGTGGGATTAAGGTTTTTATAAAATGGATGGTTGCTGGTTTCATAAGTTCAAGTCAAACAAGGACAAGATGCAGTCTTCGAAAAACAAGGAAACTGCAAGCGTTGTAAAAGAAAGGTCAAAACCCCCGACAAATGAAGAAGCTCCTTCAAATGTCACTCAACAGAAAGTTGCAGCTGCAAAGCAGTACATAGAAAATCATTATAAGAAGCAGATGAAGAACTTGCAGGAGAGAAAAGAACGGTATGGTCACTCCAACTTAAGATTTGTATCATTATGACGGCGAAGCTGTTATTGATGAGTTTTTTAGCATGTAAAATAGCTGTTTTAACAACTTGTTGTCATCTCTTAAGGAGATATAAATGAGAATTTTCTTCAATGTCCTTGTTCACTGTTACACCAGACCAACGAGGTAGCAACTTGTATTCTTTGACATTTGAATATAACTTTGCATGATGATCTTGACATAACATTTGTCATGTCTCTGGTGCTTTTATACGAGTTAGTGTAGATAACATCTACAAATGGAAATTGTTGTGAGCTCTTGTAACGCTACGCATGTCATTCTTGCAGACGTAATATGCTCGAAAAAAAGTTGGCTGACTCTGAAGTCTCCGAGGAAGAGCAGAACAACTTGCTAAGGTTTTTTGAGAAAAGGGAGAGGGAATACATGCGACTTCAGAGGCATAAGATGGGTGCTGATGATTTTGAGCCCTTGACTATGATAGGGAAGGGTGCATTTGGAGAGGTACAGTCTGCCATAATTTTTATATAAGTAAAACCATGTTTCTGATCTTTTCAGTATGTTACTTTGACCTTGTTAGAATATTTGAAATATATCTCATTCATCACTACATAATTCTGCCATAAAACCTTATAGTGTTTAGGTAATCTTATGTAACATCAACCAACAATATCAATATAGTATATTAATATTTAATATTCTAATTTTTTTGGGTATAGGTCAGAATCTGCCGAGAGAAGGCAACTCGTAATGTATATGCTATGAAGAAGCTTAAGAAGTCAGAGATGCTTCGCCGAGGCCAGGTACTGAAATCATCAGGGCCTCCTCAGATTGTTGATGTGAATTGTGCCTTGTTATACTCGTCGGTAAATTTTACATCCTTGTTTAGGTTGAACATGTAAAAGCAGAGAGGGACCTACTTGCAGAAGTTGACAGCAATTACATTGTAAAGCTTTATTGTTCCTTTCAAGACGAAGATTGTTTATATCTTATAATGGAGTATCTTCCTGGTGGCGATATGATGACATTACTCATGCGGAAGGATATACTGACAGAATATGAGGCCAGGTTCTATGTTGGGGAGACTGTGCTAGCTATAGAGTCGATTCATAAACATAATTATATTCATAGGTAAGCTCAAGCAGTAAATAATAACGTTATATTGTGGAAGTTCTATTATAATAATCTTAAGCTGTTCTTATTTTCTTGTGCATTAAAAAAGAAATGATATTCTGATTTGACATGGCTTCCAGAGATATCAAGCCTGATAACTTGCTGCTAGATAGACATGGTCACATGAAGTTATCAGACTTTGGATTATGTAAACCACTAGACTGCAGTAATCTTCAGGAAAAGGACTTCTCTACAGGAATCAACAGAAGTGGAGCCCTTCAGAGCAATGGACAACCTGTGGCTCCTAAAAGGACTCAGCAGGAGCAGCTGCTGCATTGGCAGAAAAATAGGCGAATGCTTGTAAGTCACATAATATTTACATAAGTAGGCGTGGCTGTTTTCTTCCTTATGACTTTTCAGATTAACAGTTATTTTTATTCCTTCCCTGTTAACTAACAAACTATGTGCATTCTATATTGTTATTTATTATAATTCTTCACTGTGCATATGAATCTGATGACTTTTGTTCCGAATTCTATTGGAAACTTTCCAAAGAAAAGTAAAATTTCCATATGATCCAACGGTGACTCCAGACTTATGGCATTTGAAACTTTTCTTTCTTTCTAACTCTGCAGGCCTATTCTACAGTAGGAACACCTGACTATATTGCCCCTGAAGTTCTCCTGAAGAAAGGATATGGCATGGAATGTGATTGGTATATTATATATTGTGTTTCTCTAGTTTTCCTTTTCAAAATTATTTTCAAATTTTCTTCTTTTTATAAACTACATATTCTTTCCATGTACTCTTATAAGATTATTCCAATACTTCCAGGTGGTCTTTGGGAGCTATAATGTATGAAATGCTAGTGGGATATCCACCCTTTTATTCAGATGAACCAATGTTGACTTGTAGAAAGGTAATGTATGGATCAACTGTTGATGAATTACGCTGTGTAGATTGAGGTTTAGCACATTTGTAGGACCGCGTTCATGGAATTTTGGTAGGCTTGTATGCTTACAGAAAGCCTATATTGCTATATAAATGCAAGCTAAATAGGAATTCTATTACTATTGATATTTGCCTCCAGATAGTTATGTAAGGCTTAAAAACAAGTTATTTGGTTTGTCTGAAAAGATGAAGCTTTTGCCCTATATTGAGAATTGTTTCTTTCTATTCCTTTGATATGATATTGATTCCCTTATATAGTAGCATCATGGATGTGGCTCACAATATATTTGGACCAACTGACCAGTACTGTTATTTTTATAATTCATAGTTTGATGACACATTTTAGTTATTAAAATTTTATAAAGGGTCTATCTTCTTCCTTTTTACTGCCTATGATTTTTTTAATCTTTATTATCATATTGTATGATTGTATCCCCTACCTTCATATTTGCAGATAGTCAATTGGAGAAATTATTTAAAATTTCCAGAAGAAGCTAAACTATCAGCAGAGGCAAAGGATCTTATTAGTAGACTTCTATGTAATGTAGAACAGAGGCTTGGAACCAGAGGGGCTGATGAAATAAAGGTGTTTTGGCGTGTTCTTTTCTTATTCTATAATTTGTTCTGGGTTACAGTTCAACATTAATAACATAATTGGCTGGTCTTTATATTTCAAGGCTCACCCATGGTTCAAAGGTGTTGAATGGGATAAATTATACCAAATGAAAGCTGCTTTTATTCCTGAGGTCAACGATGAATTGGATACTCAAAATTTTGAGAAGTTTGAAGAGGTATGTTATATATGCTTATTTCAAGGATATAAAAGTTTTTTGTCTTTTGTTCCAATCCAGTATTACTCACTCTCTTGATTTCCTTTAATGTGCAGGTGGACCACCAATCTCAACCTTCCTCAAAATCAGGCCCATGGAGAAAGGTTTGATTTTGTTTGAATTCTTTGTATAGTTGGTTCGTTAGTTTCTGTATTGTATTTGTGGCATTGTTATTTTAATAGACTAATATTTTTACTAGGGGCCCTTTCAGTAGCTCATTTCTTTTTCTTTGAAGCTTAACTGATTGCTGTGAAATTATTGGAATTTTTTTATCAATAGTAAAGCTTCTATGATATGCTCCGATGTTTTTCTTTTCTTTTGAATCCTGTTTTATGTCGTCTATCTGTCTAGCAATTTGTCTATTGCTTATTTGCATTAGTTTTTGTTTCTATGAAACAACAAATACCTTGAACATCTAACATGCCTTGTAATAAGCATGAAGTAAGGTTCTTTGAAGTAGTTTGAGTAATAAGTTAATTAAGGGCGTGTTTGGATTTCATTTTCATTATTTTGTTATAAGTTTTTCAAAATGTTGTAATGGAAACATTAAAAACAAAGTGATATGTTTGTAATTAAAACTGAAAACTGAATATTTTCTGAAAACAAATCTTAGATTTTGGCTCTACTTCATCCCACAAAACCAGCTTGCAAGGTCAGCTTGCAAGGTTAAGGGTGTCCGTTCTTTATAAACTATTTTCAAACTCTATAATTAGTCAGCGACGGAATTAGATTTTTCTCAATACTCCCCCTCACACCTAGTAGTAGCACTATTAGTCTTGGAGGGTAGCCTAGCTCATTAACAAATTTAGGATAGACTTTGATACTATATACAATTTTGGCCCAGCTCATTTTAGAGAGTTTCTCAATCCACCCCTAGAAACATGGAGGATGAAGGTTCCTTTCGGTAGTGTATTTTTGTGCAGATTTGAGTATATAAGGAGGTAGATTTAGAAACTCCCCTCATTTTATTAAGGGGTGTCAATTTTTTACAAACTCTTTTCAACATGAAACTCGACTTTTTCTCAATATCAAACACGTCCTATTTTTCCTTGCATCACAATTTTTGTTATGCTTGTACCTTGTAGCATGCTTCCAATGGAATAGTTAGTTTGAAGATGATTGATTTACTTTAGATGGCACTAGAATTTTACCACAACTCTTGCTAACAGTAACTCTGGTGGATACAAATATTTCATCACTGAAATTCATGGATAGTATTGATGAGGAACATACGATTTCTCAAGTCTGGATTTGTAACCTAGATTTGTTATTTGCTGCAGATGCTGTCATCTAAGGATGTTAACTTTGTTGGCTACACATATAAGAACTATGAAATCGTGAATGATAATCATCTATCTGGAATGGGTTAGTACATCTTCAACTTTAAATTTTGTATATATAGAATTATGTATGTTATTCATACCCATTGTCAGTTTCTTGTTTACCTCATTTGCACCCATACATTATCTTTGGACAACAAAATATGTAATAAATTTTTCATTTTGATGCATCAGCATCAATTCACTTCAATAAACTGTGATTTTGTCGAACCTTGCTAATTTATGTAATTTATGCACTCCTTGTCTTTATTCTTCCCCTCCCAAAATTTATTTTTTCATTTCCAAAATTAATCCGAGTGTGTGTTATTTTATCAGCTGAACTGAAGAAGAAGAGCACAAAACCTAAACGGCCATCTATTAAGACCCTATTTGGTAAGAAAAATATGCTCATTGTTTTTCTTTTTTTAGTGTTTTTTTCTTCATACTGTAAAAGTAGCAATAACAAATGATTTGATTGAGATCTAATGTTGTCAATTTACCTGTTGTTGTTCAAACTTTAACCATTGGATTAATATAACAATTGAGAGTGTTGATCTCTCAACAGTCAAATTAATCCAACGGCTTTATTGTTCTTGGAGAGTCTGCATACTCTTGATCTTACGGCTACTTGTAGCGACATCAATTTCTTAACTGTCTTCTGGTTTTGTTGAATAAACTGTGCTATTTACGTGCTACAGATGATGATTCGGCTACGACTGCCAATCAACCTGGCCAAGGGAGCTACTCAACAGGAAGTTCGAGAGGAAAGTGAATAATCACAGTGATAGAAAGTAGAAACCAATAATACTTTACAGGTTTTATAGATGGATTAGTAAATGCAAAGTTGAATGCTGATTGTTTTACTCTTTCATACATTCTTTTGTTATTTATGGGAGGGGTAACCTCTGAAACTGTGGTTTAATGGTTTTGGGTTGAGCGAGGTATTGGTCTCTGATTAGAAAAATTTCTAGATATATGTTTCTGTACATTATTGGTCGGTGGTGTATTCTTTTGTTCACCATTTTTTTAAACTGCAGTCTGATATAAGTGGCTTAAGTTTTTAATATATTGTAATTAAGTCACTGCTTAAGTGGTGACTTAATTTGTTAGAATGCTTTTATTATTTCTTCTGTCAAAAGGAAAAGGTTGCTTTTTATTTCTTGTCCGACTCCAAGAACTCCATTTTCGACAAATCCAATATTTTCTCTCTCTCTCTCTCTCTCTCTCTCTTCGATATACGTATCACTTAAATAAAAGTATGATATTAGAAAATATAATCGAATGATAATACTAATAATATCTGTGACTATTTGTCAAAAAAAAAAAAAAACTAAGGTCTTTGAGTCATTAGAGAAAGGGAAACGTAAATACTTTGCTAGTATTTTTCTTGTCTTAGAGTGTGCTTGGATTTTTTTTTAGTAGAGTGTGCTTGGTTGTAGGATTTTAATTAGGAAAAAAAATATTTTGAAGGATTGAGTTCATCTGTGACTATTTTTCGTTAAAAACTAATCTTTGTACTTGATTCAGATGAGTAATTAAGGATTCAATTCAATAACCCATTAGATTTCAATTAACTAAGTTGAGGTGTAAACTCATCTAGAATAAAATTGTGTTATGTTTTTTTTCTTTATATAAATATATTAAATGTTTTGAAGAAAATGTATCATTTATATATAAAAAAAGTAGACTCTATCGTGTTTTTTTAAATAAAGATATATGTTTTATACTTTAAAAAGAATTGGTTTAATGTATATTTTAGTCTTTTAATTTAGTTTAGTGTTTCGCTTAGGTTACTTAATTAAAGAATGTTACTATTGTTAGTCTTTTAAAAACACTCTTTTAGTTAAAGTAGTTATTTTTGTGAAAAATCATTAAATTATGCTGTGACAATCTATTTGACATTATTAGCTTACGTGGCTTTTTATGTTAATTTTTAATTTATTATTTTTTTAAACACCTAAAATATCTATCAGAACCCTAATTTCATCTTTACATGTTTCTGCTGCCACTGTTTTTCTGTTCTTCTTGTTGTCTTCTCTCGGATAAAGCTGTTGTGATTGAGGCTGAACTCTATGAGTCTCTTCGCCATTGCAAGTTCGGTTTTTTTCTTTTTTGTTATAAGTGTCTATTTTATTGTGTAATTGTAAATGTATCAAGTCATGTTTAGATTGAAGCTTTGTTGACTTGTGATTGAAACTCACTTACTTTTCTTTCTGCGGTGAATCAAATTAATATGGTATGTTGTATACAAAAATATAAAGTTAAAGAGTATAGTTTTTGTTGGTAATTTGTTGTGAAAAGTTCTGTATATTTGCATGAATGTCTTTTTCTTATCAATATCGATTATTTAGGCTTGTTCTTAGATCCTAATATCCGACTGCATTTTGATCACTGTTATCAACACCATCTGCTATTGCATTTGATGTTGTAGATTTGATTTTATATTTGGTTTTCTCATGTGAAATATTGTTTTATATTTGGGTTGTTATTTTTTAATATAGGTGTTTGTTCATGTTTGTATTTGGTTTTCTCATGTTTGTATTTTTAAATAAAATTTCAATTTTTTTTAATTATTTGTTGATTCACTATTGTGTCAATTTCCTAATTTTTATGTCAAGTTGGCAAATATAACGCATTTTTAGAAAAATTAATGAAAAGGATCAACAATGTTAACAAAATAATTTTTATATGAAAAAAACAAATAAGACTCTATTTTGAAGGAAAAAAATTCGATGATGATGAAGTTAGAATTTAAAATCATTTTTAGAATTAAAATAATCCAACTTGTTTGCCACTTAGTTGAATAAAGAATAGACATCAAGTATGTCATGTGTCATTTGATTTGAAATCATTTACTTTCTTTGCATTGTGGTGACGCTGAAGACGTAGTTTTGTAGTTTTCTTTATTTTTTTATTAATAAAAAATGCTATGATTGCTTGACAAACAACACTAATCACAAAACATGCATTATTTGATTATTAGTTGTGAAAAATTTTAGTTTAGACTTTATTTGTACTCAGCTGTACCTTGAGTAGTATTTTTAAAATTAGAAAAGTTTAACATGAGATATATGAAAAAAAAAAGTCAATAATTGTATAAAAAACAATTCAAAATTCAGTCAATTGACACTTCTATTTTAAAATTCAATTTTTTTCTCTATCAATTTTATTTTATTTTAGAATTTTGTTGATCTTCTCCACTTTTACAGATACCACAGTGAGGATTGATGAAAATATGTTAGACTAGACTGGTCTAACATATTTAAGATTAAGTCAGACTAGATTTATATAATATTCTTTTAGTTTCACAATGAGTGACTCAGTTAACCATTTCACACATATTATTTCCTTCGTTCTATAATAAGTGATTCACTTAACTTTTCACACAGATTTAGAAAAATGAATAAATAAATGAGCGAGAGTGATATTTTTACTAAATTCTACTCATCATGTATTGAGAATGATAAAAGTAATATTAATTAAAGGGTAAAATTGAAAAAAATGCATTGGAAATTGAAATGGAACATACATTTTGGGACACTCATTTATTCCAAATGAGTCACTCATTGTGGGACGAAGGGGTAAAAAAAGGAATAAATGTAAGAGAGTGGATGATATTTTTACTAAAGTGTCCTTATCATGTATTGAGAATGGTGAAAATAATATTAATTAGAGGATAAAATTTGAAAAGATGCATTAGAAATTGAAATGAATTATTTATTTTGAGACACCATTTTATTTCAAATGTATCACTCATTATGAGACGGGGGAGTAAAAACATTAGGCTTATGCTTTTTAAAAGTCTATTTAATTTAATAGTTCAGACTTAGACTATTAAGAAGTCTATAAAACCTTATACGTCGGCCTATATATGCATATATATTAAAAGTATGTTAAATAGGCTAGCATTATGCATATATAGAAAATAGGCTAAATATATCGGTCTATATAGGCATATATAGGCTGATCTATAAGACTTTATAGATAAAATGAACTAATTGAAAACCTTAATGTAAAGTTGATTTTTAAATAGGCTTTCAAACCAGACCAAACTTAAAAAGGAAATTTATTTTCTCACCTTTATACCTTTTCACAAATCTTGGGTGAAAACTAAAAATGTCCCTAGAGTTCGAATATGCGTCTCCGGATGCATCCATTTTCTAAAAGTTAAACGCAAACGATTGAGTCACCCCTATTATACTTAATTTTAGTCTGGAGTTGTATCTTCAAAAATGTATTTGGTATGATCTGGAGATGCATATCCGAAAATGACCTTGATGCTTCAAACTAAAAATAGAGACAATATGGGAAAGATCTAGAAATAAAAATAAGTTGACATTAAATTAAAACACTCACATTACATAGATAGGTGTTAGCATAAATTTAACATTACGTACTGTTATAAATGAGTAGTTCAAGACGTTGTAACATATTGATAATATCGTCGACAAATCTTGCAATCTTCACACCCACTTCAATTGGACTCTTTGATGCGTAACGATAAAATGTACTCCACATAATCTTTAAACCTTCATCCGTCTTCGGTTCAAAGTTTATGAATTGTATCTTCCCTTCGCTGTCAAACGAAGGTGAACGATACGCGAGCTTGACAACTCTCCGATTTGTTAGATATCCTAGGAGAGTATTTAGCTTGGATATCAAATCGACGAGAGGTGTGTCATTGGTGAACCTAAATTGAAATAGTGGTGTTACGAAGTTGAAACACACAAATGCAAGGTGGGGTATGCATTCATTCTCTGATTGTGGTGTGTTTTTGTTAGCTCGTAAATTTGACGCCTGGTTTAAGTTAGTAGAATAAATAAAGGAAAGAGAATTTTCGGAAATTTATGGCAGACATCGACAAGACAATTATTTATGAAAGTCTAGTCGAAGTGACCTTTGTGCCAGAAGGAAGGATTGTTTGGACTTAGAGAAATTATCTAAGTTGGAAGGTGTAGTTCGACGAAAAGGCCACTGATGGCATTTTCGATTTAAAATTCGAATTTGAATAAAAGAGAGAACTTTGTTCTTATCCAGTTCCAAGAGAAGACACGTGGAACACATTAAGGAAGTGAAGACATGTTGAGCGCCACTTGTTGCATTTTAGGATAAAGACCGTTAGAGGCAGTTATTTCGATTCAATATAAATAAGAGGTTTTGGTGATAGGATTTCGGGTGTGATGAAGTTTGTATAAGTTACTCAAATTACTCAAAGTATTTAGTGTGTAGAGAAAAGAGTTGTTGAGAAATGTATTTTTGATGAAACACCATATTTGTTACAATTTAATCAAATTCAGTTCATATTTTTGTCCAGAAATTTATCTTTTTATTGCATAAGTTTCTTTTGACGCGTTTTACAACATTTTCTTTACTTTCTCGCAACGTATTTTTCTTATCGAACTAGACTATTTTTCAATCATGAATGATGTTGAAGTGTTTATTGTTTCTCAAATTTTAGTTTAAAAAAGCATTAGCACATGTCCTAGGATTCACTGCGTTGATCCTGTAAGTTAACCAATATTTGGAGATCAGCGATTATTTACCAATTTTCTGTTGGTGTAAGCCCTAGAGGCCAATACTTTTTGGTACTTGTATCAGATTATTCGTTTAATAATAAAAGGCATTTCTTTATTATGTTTGTCTTTCAGAATAATAAAGTCCCTAGAATAGTTAGTCTGTTTAATGAAATGTTAAGTGTGACTTAATCATGAGATCCCATTAAACATAAAGACATTATTCTTAAAATATCCGTAGTCAAGCTTTATTGCAAAGTGGGATAACATTAAAAGCATTGAGACTATTATGAAGATAGACTGATGATCACATCTCATGGATCATGGATAAAGAGTTATCAAGTCTTGACATAGGTATAAATATTAGGAGTAATATTTATACCGGATTGACCCGCTATGAGAATACTACATAGTATGTTATGCAAAGTGTCATAAGTTATTCTCATGGTGATAATGGTGTATTACCACCCTTCGACCTGAAACCACTATGGACCCTAGATGTAGAGTCGGGTGCTTTATTGCTGATCAAACATTATCCGTAACTGGATGATCATAAAGACAGTTGATGGGCACTCCACGAAGCATGCTGAGGGACATGAGTGTCCTAGATGGAATTTGCCAATCCTGCATAACAGGAGAAATGTCTAAGGGCCCAATATTGAACTGGACAAGGATGACACAGTGTATGCCTTGTGTTCAATATAGACATAGGGGCAAAAGGGTAATTGTACAAACATATATTATCACGAAAAAGGTTTTGTCAGATCACATGACATTTTCGTGACTTGGGTAGCAGTGATGTGTTGCTAGATACCGCTTACTGTTTATTATGTTAAATATATATATAATTTAATATAATTACCAACGTTACGAAATCCTACAGGGTCACACACATAAGGACAGTTTGATGAGAGATAGAGAAATCAAAGGAACACCGTAAGGTATGGTGCACTTAAGTGAAAAATAGAAATTCGGATAATATAATAATAATTATTGTTATTTTATAATGGTTATAAAATAATAATAAAATAAATATATTTATTATAATAATAGTTATTATAATAATATATAATATTATTATGGATCATGTGAATTAGGGTTTTAGCCCGCAGCCCACAAGAGAGTCTATAAAAGGAACCCTTGTGATGAAGCTTTCACTTGATGCAATTTCGTTTTTGATTCTCTTTTCTCACTCAAATAATTCCGTTCGTAAGCAGCTAGCACTGTGACCGGAAGCTGTTCGTGTGGACTGAGTAGAGGCGTTGCACTTCATCAACGCTTGTGATCGCTGCATCAAAGATCTGAATCGCCACAAAGAGGTAACGATTCTATCACTGACCATGCTCATTCGTGAGGATCACTAAAGGAAAATTTTTGTTTTCCGCTGCGTTTAGATCGCAATTTTCCTTCATTTTCACGGTAAACAAATTGGCACGCCCAGTGGGATAGTGCTAGTGATATTTTTAACGTTTTTTTTTATATAAAAATTCTACCAAATTCTTCACGTTTGTTGTCTCTCTGTTGCTAAACTTCATTGTATGTTATTGAGAAGTGGTAAATTAGTCATCACTAACGAAGATAGACCAAGGAGAAGATACACAAGGAAAATGGCGAATCAAAGTCAGCCAAACAATCCAAATCCTTAAAATACATCAAACAATGGAGAACCTACCCCAACGTTTTTGACAGGGGGAACCACGGTCTCAGTACCTATTTATGAACCGGTACCATCCATGGCAAGTTCGATGATATGCAGTCGATTGCCCATAATGAGCCTATTTAAACTTACATTGGGCCATGAGGTCCTCAAGTAACTCCCTCACCAATAGGAAACGCTTCGAACAGACCCTTTATGCCTCCAGGTTTCTCTATGCCTTTAGGCGGTCGAGAGCAACCTTACGGAATGCCAACATCTGTGATGGCGAACTTGCATAACGTGGGGTCAACATTTCTAGAACCTGTAGTAAATGTAACTTCCCCGTTGCAGGGGTCAGGTTCTGAGATTAATAATATGGGTCAAAATGGCCAACCCTTAGGGACAAGTTTTTCCACCTAAATGCCAGGATTAACAAATAGTTCTGCAGCGGTTATTAGGCAGGAAATGGATGAGAGTAACCATGAAATGGTTCAGATGCTTGCCCAAACAATGGGAAAAAATTTTAATCCTCTAATACAAAACACTACCTAAGCCAACCAGCAAATGGCCACGCAAATGACGCGTATTACAGACTTTTTTGGTGTACTACAACCTCCTCAACACCCACAGAGAGAGTATATGGTAGAAAATTAAGAGTTAGCCTTTGGAGAGGATGTCACTATTAACCATATCCAACAAAACCAAAGGATCACACCTCTAGCGAATGCTATGAACCAGGGAGAGGTTGTTGAACAACCTAGAGCCGAACTCCCTAGGATTCAACCACAAATTCTAACAGAGGAGGAACCAAGGGTCGTAAGGATGAATAAAAACTAAAACGCTGACAATGTCATATAACAAATTCGACGGGATGATATAGCAGCAGATAACAATCTGGCAGCCATGGTCAAAAGGATTATGGCGCGAAATGGGGTAAATTTTGGCATGCGAAAGCCAAATTACACATCACCATTGTCAGAATACATTCTGCAATTGAATTTACCTGCTAGATGGAAAGTGCCTAAGTTCACTAAGTTTTTGGAGGATACCAATGAGTCTACTGTCAAACACGTGGCTAGGTGTCTAACAGAGACATGAGAGGTTTCAAGTAACAAAAACCTTAGGATTAAATATTTCCTAAGCTCTCTTACTAAAAACGCTTTCACATGGTTTACAACCTTGCTAGCATATTCGATTCATACACGAACTCAATTGGAGAGATTGTTCCATGAACAGTTTTATATAGGACCGACAAAGATTGGTCTAAAATAATTGGCTAGTATCAAACAGAAGTTTACTGAGACAATAGATGACTATCTAAATAGATTTCGCCAACTTAAATCCAGATGTTTCACGCAGGTGCCAGTACATGAGTTGGTCGAAATGGCCACTGGGGACCTTAACTACTCTATTAGGAAGAACTTAGACACCCAATATTTGAGGGATATGGCCCAGTTGGCTGATAGGGTTCGACAATTAGAACGCCTGAAGGAGGAAAAGGCCAGGGTGAATAAAAATAATAGAAGGGTAGCCTACGTCGAATTTAATGAAGACGACGAAGGAACATATAACGGGCCCTTAGACTTCGATGAGAATGAAATTGACCTTGCTGAATTAAAGCAAGGATCATCTTATTCTTGTAAGGTCCTAGCCCCTTTGAATAGAAAAATCCTGCTGAACCAGAAAAGAATGATAAATTTCCTAAGAAAACTTACACTTTCAACGTCACAAAATGTGGTGAAATTTTCGATTTGTTAGTTAAGGACGACCAAATGATAATGCCTCCTGGTGCTAAAATTCCTCTGTTAGAACAAAGAAAAAAGAGAGGTTTTTGCAAGTATCATAATTTCTTCGGACATAAAACATCTTAATGTTTTCTTTTCAGGGATCTCGTTCAAAATGCAATTAAGGACGGAAGGATCAAATTCGGAGAGAAGTCGAAGGCCCAAATGAAGATTGATTCCGACCCTCTCCAGGTGGCTGATGCCCACTACAAGGAGCCATCTTTAATTAACATGGTCGAGGATTTCACCAATGAAGCGGTCATGGTCAAGGTTACTGAGGACCTTGACAGAGAGATCGTGGAAAGCATCCACTGTGAAGTCACAGAAGGATTCTCCATAGAAACCACTGAGAGTATCGAGAAACAACTTGCTAATAGTTGGGCACATGGAGTCACTAAAGGCTCCATCGAAGGAAATATTGAAGATTCCAACTCGATGATAACAATGAAAGAAACCACTGAGGGTTTTATGCATATAGATAATCTGACTGAGGCTACTGAGGGCCTTAGGGTGAAACTGGAAGAGTTGGACATCTTCGAAAAGCCCATCCTAAATGTGAATATGGTCAAAGTCTCTCAAGAAACTTCAATGGAAGTTGACAAGGACCTTCGACAGGAAACATATATTAAGGTGGCTTTCCCAAAGCACGGAGAAAGTCTTATTGATTTTCTTTACAGATGTTAGAGGAAGAAATCAGAATTTATGTTATGCCCTTGATACAGTGCTATCTTTGACAAGAAAGCGGCTCAAAATATTGAAGGGGTTCATAGGGAGACGAATAGAATAAATTGGAAAGCCTCTCATGGCTGCAAGACGTTCAACAATAGAAGTGACCTTAGGAGACATGAGCAGGAAAGGAAAAGGCTTAGTGGCAATAAGCTTACTACTTTCAAACCTACATCAGAGATTCCCAAAGACAAATGGATTAGAAAAGTCGAAAATCGAGAGCACGACCAACAAAAATGGAAAAATTTGAAGTTCAAAGAGGTTCTTCTTTGACGTACCGAAAGGAATTCCAGGCATCGAAGCGGGTAGCCTATCCTTCAGAACATTATAAAGGAAAGAAACCGATGTCAAAATCCCAATGGAGAAGGCAACAGAGACGGAGAAAGGCCGAAAGGGAAGCCTGAATCCAGTAGCAACATACCGGCAAAAAAGAGGAAAAGAAACCTGTCGAGAGAAAGTTGTTTTCTCCTAAAAAAGAGGCATCTTCAAAGAAGACTGACCACGAAGACAACGTAATGACAAATGATTTCAACACTGGGTCGGAAGCTTCACTAGACATCATGTGCAACATGGTATAAGTACTCCCTTGAGAGTACGACCAAGTGATGGAAGTAGAGGAACCAGAAGATGAGATGGAAATGGAGACAGCTCGACACAAGCCTGTATGTTACTACATCATGAATAATGGTTGCGTAGAGGAAAATAATTCCTTTTTCGAAAGGCCTAATGAGTCAATGAAAAGCCATTTAAAACCTATGTTTATCAGAGGGAAAGTAGGAAACATTGGAATAAGCAAGATTCTGATTGATGGCGGCGCGACAGTCAACTTAATACCGCACCACATGCTAAAAAAGATTGGGAATGACGACACAATTACAAAACCTCATAATATGGTTTTGTCAAATTATGAAGGCAAGATAGGAACTACCGTGGGATTTATACAGGTAGACTTGACTGTTGGCACTATAACTAGGCCAACGATGTTTATGGTAATAGCCTAGAAGGATAATTACAATTTACTACTTGGTAGGGAGTGGATTCAAGGCATCAGTGCCTTTCCTTCCTCAATGCACCAAAGGATCACCATTTGGCGCAACAATGTTATCATCGAGAACATCGAAGCGGACCAGAGTTATTTTATGGTCAAAGTGAATCAGGTTGACAGAAGGAGCGTCGACCAGAATTTGGCCCACATTGGCCCATGTAATCCTACGGGATTCAACATGCCTCCGACAAATAACGCTTTCTGTTCCCTCTATCTGCACCCTACTCATGGGTTTCAGTGGGAAAGATAAGTGGTAGGCAAATAGGAATATGTCTTCGAAACAGTCTACATCCAGCCAACTGCCTAGGGAAGCGAATTCAGTGATAATGACTGAGTCACTGGCGCTCGAAAGGATTTCGGCTTATGTAGCCGAAAATAGATTAAGATCAGCCTTAGAGGCTGAAGTGAAAATTTTGGTTGTCGAAGCCAAGGAAGCTGAAGCACATCATCAAGGTCCTGGTAAGGACTTCGATCTAGAACTACCTTATAAGGTTCAAGATGAGGTACAAAGCCAGAGGCTCGACGCCATCTATGAAGATGAGCCTTTAGGGTTCGAGAAGGATCCGCTAGTATGCAACATCAAAATGATGGCACGAGATCCACTTGAAGAAATAGACCTGGGAGGGGGGGGGGGCAGTGAAGAGGCCGACATACATCAGCGCTGACGCCAGCCCACAGCTCAAGGTCGGAGTAATCCAGTTGCTAAAGAAGTTCAAAGACAGCTTTGCATGGGATTACAATGAAATGTCTGGTTTGAGTAGAGATCTGGTCGAACTAAAGCTGCCAATAAAGCCTGGGAAGAAGCCTGTTAAGCAGACTCCAAGGTGATTCGCACTTGAATTTCACTCGAAGATTAAGGAGGAGATCGAAAGACTTCTCAAATGTAAATTCATCTGCACGACCAGGTATGTTGAATGGCTTACCAATATTGTCGCAGTTATTAAGAAAAATGGCAAGTTAAGGGTGTGTATAGATTTTAGAGATTTAAATTCTGCAACCCCGAAAGATAAATATTTGATGCCTCTGGTGGAAATGTTAGTCGATTCTGCCATAGGACATGAGTACCTTAGTATGCTCGACGAGTATTCTGGGTACAATCAAATTTTCATTGCTGAAGAAGACGTCTCGAGAATGGCATTTAGATGCCCTGGAGCCTTAGACACCTATGAGTGAGTTGTAATGCATTTTGGTTTAAAAAATGTTAGGGCAACATGCCAAAGAGCAATGAATTTAATCTTCCATGATTTTATTGAGACTTTTATGCAAATCTATATTGATGATATTGTTATTAACTCTATTTTAGGGAAGACTCACATTGACCACCTTCGACCTTTGAAAGGATAAGAAGACATGACCTGAAAATGAACCTTCTCAAATGTTGTTTTTGCATGCAGGCGGGAGATTTCTTAGGCTTTATGGTCCACAAAAGGGAGTCAAAATAAACCAGAACAAGACCAAAGCCATAATGAAGGCGAAAGCACCATCGAACAAGAAGGAGTTGCAGTCGCTGCTTGGCAAGATTAATTTCTTAAGGAGGTTTATTTCAAACCTTAGCGGCAAGACTCAAGTCTTCTCACCTCTGCTTCGACTCAAGAAGGAAGATTTTGAATGGGGGCAAGCTCAGCAAGAAGCCTTCAACAAGATCAAGGAATACCTGGTCCACCCTCCAATCCTGATGCCACCTTATAGGAATAGAAGTATGAGGTTGTATATATTTGCGTCGGATAAGATTTTAGGGAGAATGTTGGCTCAAGAGGATGAAAATGGCGTCGAAAGAGCCATTTACTACCTTAGTATGGTCTTGAACGATGCATAAACTAGGTATAACATAGTCGAAAAACTATGCTTTTGTTTGTATTTCTCATGTATGAAGTTAAAGAAATATATAAAACCAGTGGACGTTTTTGTTTCATCTCATTTTGATGTTATAAAACATATGTTGGCTAAACCGATCTTGCATAGTCGAATTGGAAAATGGGAATTAGCTTTAACTGAATATTCTTTAACCTATATGCCTTTAAAGACTGTTAAAGGATAAGTGGTGGCCAATTTTATACTCAATCACTCTATAACTGAGAATTCACTAAACTATCTTGAACTTGAGCCTTGGAAGTTGTACTTCGATGGTTCTAATTATAAAGATGGAACGAGCGTTGGAGTCTTGATTATTTCTCCTAACAAAATTCCAAAAAAAAATCAAGTTTAAAGTCGAAGGCCTTTGTTCGAACAATGAGGCTGAATATGAGGCCTTAATAGTCGGTCTTGAGATATTGTTGGAATTGGGGGCAACTCAAGTCGAAATAATGGGTGAGTCGGAGTAAGTCATAAAACAAATTACAAAGGAATACAAGTGCGTTAAGGAAAATCTCATTATGTACTTTGTGATAACCAATCGAATCTTGAAAAGGTTCGAGATGGTTAGTATGCGACACATCCCTCAATTAGAAAATCAAGAGGCCAACGACTTGGCACAGCTTGCCTATGGGTATAAAATTTCAAAAGAAAATTTGCAAGATGCAATCGAAGTTAGAGGAAGAGTTGTGTCAGCCAGACTATCCCCATTAGACCTGGAAACAACAAAGTTGGGATGCGCTGACGAAGAGAATTTTGAGATACTAAATATAGATAGCATGATGGATGAAAATTGGAGAAAGCCAATAGTAAAGTACTTACAAAATCCAACAACATATGTGGAGTGAAAAACCGAGTATCGACCTTTAAGTTACGTTCTTTTGGGAAATGAATTATTCAAAAAGACTCCTGAAGGAGTTCTGTTTAAATGTCTTAGTGAATCTGAGGCATATTTAGCCATTTCGAATGTCCATAGTGGGGCATGTGGGGCACATAAGGTAGGCCATAAAATGAAGTGGTTATTATTTCGACAAGGGATGTATTGGACCACCATGTTGAAAGATTGTATTAAGTTCGCCAAGGGATGTAAAGAATGCCATGTGCACACAGGGATACAACACATTCTTGCAAGCGAACTCCATTCTATAGTGAAACCTTGGCCCTTTAGAGGATGGGCTTTGGATCTGGTTAGAGAAATTTGACCAGCGTCATTAAAAAGTCAAAAATATATTTTGGTTGGCATCGATTATTTTACAAAATGGATTGAAGCTATACCACTGGTGAACATGGATTAAGACTCTGTAGTCGAATTTATCCAAAAGCATATTATCTATAAGTTTGGAATCCTAGAGACTATTACGACGAATCAAGGATCTGTATTTACTTGTCGAAAAGTGCAAGAGTTTGCTAAAGATATGGGTTTCAAATTGGTAACATACACACCTTATTATGCACGAGCCAATGGTCAGGTCGAAGCAGCAAATAAGGTTGTCATTAGTTTGATTAAGAAGCATGTGGGGAAAAAGCCAAAGATTTGGCATAAGACATTGGACCAGATTCTCCGGACTTTTCGAACCTCCCCTAAAGAAGCTATTGATACTACTCCATTTCAATTGACATATGGGCATGACATGATTTTTCCAGTTGAATTCTACTTACAGTCGACAAGAATCCAAAGACAACATGAGATTCCATATGAACCATATTAGAACATGATGTTGGGTGAGTTGGTTGATTTAGATGAAGAAAGACTAAGTGCCTTAGAATTGTTGAAAAGACCAAAAAAGAGAATAGAGAAATCGTACAACAAAAGGGTCAGAGTTAAAACATTCTCGCCTGGAGACTTGGTATAGAAAGTGATCCTTCCCATGGATTGAAAAAATAGAACTTTGGGAAAATGGTCCCCTAAGTGGGAGGGCCCCTTCCAAATTATACAAGTCTTCTCAAATGGTGCATAAGAAATTGAAGAGTTAGACGAAGATGAAAGGATCTTGAGGGTGAACGAGAAGTATTTGAAAGAATACAAACCTGCATTACAAGAAATAAAAATATCGAAGGAATAATTGCATGTAAAATGGTCGAAGCCAATATGGTAAGAACGAAACATACGTTGCCAAAATGGCTTAAGTCTTTACATTAAAACCCACGAGGGGATCAAAGTCACTACATTAAAAAACAAAATCCTACAAAGCCAAAATAGAGAGATTGGAACTAAAATGGAAGAGAAACCTTCATGTTGAGGTACTTCGACTTTTGAAGTGCCAGGCGTTTTTCATTGACAGATTTGTTCGATCTAAGCGTTTCAATCTTCTCCTCCAGCTTCTGGGCTCTATTGACATGCTTCAGTCCAACTTTAATCTCTTTGCTCAGTTCAGAATCAATGAACTTCAGAAGTTCAGCTTGGCGCTCCTTGGCCTTAAAGATCTTGGCTTACAATTCCTTTATTTGAGCCTCCTAAGTTGCGATGTCCTGATCATATCTTTCGACCTTTGCTTTGTTTTATTCCTGTTTCTTCTCCAGTTTCGCAGATTTAGTGTGAGATTCGATAGCAGCATCCCATACTACTGCTTAGGGCTGGCAATAAACTGAACCAACTCGAAAATAGTTCGGAATTTGATTCGACAATTAAATCGTTGAACTAGGTTCATGAACCAAATGAGTTGAGTATGAGCGAAAAATTAAGTTCGTTAACTAAATGAGCTGAACTTGAACTATACATAGTTCGACTCGTTAGGTTCATGAGTCAACTCGATTACATATGAGAAGAATTATACCGTCTTTAAGATTAGGTTTAAATATTTACTTCAAATCTTAGACAAATTTAATCTTCAATTTAGTAGTTTTTGAATTAGTCTCTCAAATGTATCTCTTAAAAGTTTTGTAGGTTTTGAATTAGTAGATTTCGAAGATAAAGTTAAATTTCAATATAATAAATTTTATTTTATTTTAAAAATATATATTTATTTAAAATGTCAAATATACTAATATATATATATATATATATATATATATATATATATATATATATATATATATATATATATATATATATATATATATATATATATATATATATATATATATATATATATATATATATATATATATATATATATATATATATATATATATATATATATATATATATATATATATATATATACATTTATATATATATATATATATATATATATAAATAGTTTTTAAATCCGTGAGTCATGTGAGCTGAACCCAATGAGATGAACCTAACGAGTTGAATCGAACTGTTCGTGAACTTATAACGAGTCGAGTTTGAGCTTAAAAAAAAGTTCGTGTCGAACTCGAACTCGAATTTGAACCAATTCTAACGAGTCGGGCCGAGCTGAGGTGAGTTCGACTCGACTCGACTCATTTCCAGCCCTAACTGCTATAGTTCCAGCCACTTTGTCAATCTCGCTCGAAGCCTGCTTGGTTTTGTTTAAACTAACAATGGCAAGGTCGATCATTGAGGTTAGTTCCATGATAACGTTTGTAACCTCAAGGGAAGCGGTCAAAATGTCTACTTGTTTAAGGAGATTTTTTAGGGCACAGTGGGCAGTATAATCGCCTTCCAAGAGTAGAAACAAATTAGTTCTAAAGATCTTGTACTTAATCTTCAAAAGCACATCATCCATAGGTTTGCTCGAAGACTGAGCACCTGATGCCAAAGAAGAACTAGGGCTTTTCTCAAGCGAACTTCATCTAGAACTTACCATAACTTTCAAGTATTCGAAAGGTATGCTCTGCTTTAGGGCTGCTAGATCCTCTAAAGAGAAGGTTGCAGTTGTTTCAGTCAAAGCCTTTGTGTGATCTTGTGCAACATCAGTTGTTGGAGCAACCCTAGATTGGTCTTGTGTCTGTTTGTTCTCTTTCTCACTTGTCCCTGTATTCTCGTCATTATTTTCATCCGCTTCTTCAAATTCACTCAGGGGAATGACAGAGTGGTGTTGTAATAGAAAGTGGCCTTCTTCATCTTCCATTTCATCATCCTGATCTTGGCCAGTAGTGCCTAGACCTTCGACCTTAGAAGAGCCATCCTCGGATTCACCTTCAATGTTATCTCCAGCATCTCCCATTTCTACGTCATCCTTTGTTACCTCAGCCTGGGTTTCTACTTTCTGTTTATCCTCAGGTTCGGAACCACTAGTGTGGGAGTGCTGAGTGTTGTTCTTAGATGGCAAAGTCTCGCGTCCTTCCTCCACCAATTGGTTTATCTCGCTCATCGAGCTCTTTCCAGAATCCTTCACAAAAGTAGGATGATAGGTGGGATCACCTGCTAGAACATAGATTGGTTCTTAATATATCTCAATGTTTTGATGATAACAATAATGAAATTTTGTATGGAGAAAATATATACTCTAATTTTGTTCAAGTGTTTTTGTCTCAGATAACATAATAAATATTCCTCTGAACGTTAAGCTACAACACACAGAAGACTCTGAGCGTTTGGTAAAAAGCGAAGCTACAGAAGACTCTGATCGTTTGGTAAAAAGCAAAGCTACAAAAGGCTCTGAGCGTGGAGTATAAAGCGAAGATTCAGAAGACTATGAGCGTACAACTCAATGCTGCAACTGCAGAGGCTCTGAGAGTCAAAACAAGTAAGGCTCTGAAACATTAGTAACAAAGTGATACATTTGGATAACACGTAAGAGCAAAGATCTGCTCTGATCTAAAGCGCTCCTCTGGATGAACAGTTTGTTAAAATAATCACGCTAGCACTAAGCTGCAGAACTCTGGAAGAGAGTTACTCTGATAAGAAGAAAATGGAACATCATCAGAACTCTGGAAGTGAGTTACTCTGATAAGAAGAAAATGGAACATCATCAAAACTTTGGAATAGAGTTACTCTGATAAGAAGAAAATGGAACATCATCAGAGGATCTGATGCAGGAAATATTTCCAGATTCGTTCAATTAAAACGATGTTGATCAAGATAAATCCGTTGCCAAACTCATTGTCTACATCCAACGGAATTATTCCTCTTTTGTGTATGGCATAGGATTTTAGAATAAAAAGGATATCTCTGAACATTCCTCTTTTGTGTATGTGCATGCTATTTGAGAAATGGGTGTGAAGTATTTAAACAAGTCTTCAACAGCAATTCAAAGTAGATTACAACAAGAGAAAATAAAACATTCTACAACGAACATCATATTAGAAAATAGAAAGTTTCATTGTTCTTCATTTGTGTAAAATCACTGTTGTGAAAAAGCTTTTCTAAGAAGCATTTAAACATATTTTATTGTATTACTTTGTAAAAGATCCTTGAGAGACCAAGTTGTGGTCAGTATTCTTGAGAAGACTAAGACAAGTTTGTCTTAGTGGAAAGATTGTAATAAGTTTTTAATTATTGGATTAAGTCCTCTTTTGAAAGAGGCGAAATCACCTTGGTCGGGTGGACTGGAGTAGTTTTAGTTTAAACGAACCAGTATAAAAATACCTATTATTTTTATTGCCTTATTTGTTTTTGAAAACCCTTATTCAACCCCCCTTCTCAGTGTTTTCCTACCTTCAGTTGGTATCAGAGCCTGGTTCTGAGTGCTATCACTTAACAGTGACAGAGAAAAGATCCAGTTGGAAAACTCTTTGATTTTCTATGGTTGAATCTTCAAAAAACACTAACGCTAGGTTGAACAACAAATATGAAGAGAAAGACAGAATCAGCACAAAGCCTCCTATGTTTGATGGAGAAAATTTTGATTACTGGAAGGACATAATCGAAAGCTTCTTTCTTGGCTATGATGCCAATCTCTGGGATATAGTCATTGATGGATACACTCACCCCATTAATGGTGAAGGTAAAAAGATTGATAGAAAATCAATGACTGATCAACAAAAGAAAGACTTCAGGAATCACCACAAGGCAAGGACAATTCTGCTAAATGTTATATCTCATACTGAATATGAGAAAATCACCAATAGAGATACAACGCATGACATGTTTGAGTCATTGAAAATGACGCATGAGGGAAACACACAGGTGAAAGAAACAAAGGCTCTAGCGCTGATTCAAAAATATGAAGCCTTCAAGATGGAGGAAGATGGATATGTGGAAACCATGTTTTATAGATTTCAGATTCTGACTGCTGGATTGAAGGTTCTTGACAAAGGCTACTCCACTTCTGATCATGTAAAGAAGATAGTCAGAAGTTTACTAAAGAGGTAGAGACCTATGGTCACAGCGTTAAAGCTCTCAAAAGATCTGAACAAAATCACTCTGGAGGAATTCATCAGTTCTTTAAGAAGCCATGAGATAGAGATTGAAGAAGATGAGTCTCAGAAGAAAGGTAAGTCCATATCTTTAAAATCTAACAAAAAATCTGAAACTAAAGCTTTTCAGGTATTAGAAGAAAGCTCTGGAGATCCTTCATCAGATGAAGGCGAACTATATTTATTATCCAGAAGAATAAATCAACTCTGGAAGCACAAGCAAAAGAAGTTCAGAAAATTTAAAAGACCAGAACACCGTGGAGAATCCTCTGGTCACAAAAGATCTAGCAAAAAGGAAGTAGTGTGCTATGAATGCAAAGAGCCAGGACACTACAAGAATGATTGTCCCAAACTTCAGAAGGATAAACCCCAGAAGAAGTTTGAGAAGAAAAAGAAAATCCTGATGGCTACTTGGGATGACTCAGATTCTTTTGAAGCCTCGTCAGAGTCTAAAGACGAATGTGCAAACGTTGCACTAATGGCTGACATAGAGGAGCATGAAAAATCATCTGAATCTAGATCAAAATCAGATTCAAAAGAGATATTTGCTGATCTCACCAGAGCTGAGTTAATTGAAAGCTTATCTGAAATATGTGAAAACTATAGTAAGATCAGACTCAAATATAAGAAGCTGCAAAGCAGTCTTGCATCTGAGACTGGTTAGCTGAAATCAGAAATTGCTAAGCTGAAAGAAAATAATTTTCAAATTAAAATTGAATTGGAAAAAGCTCAACAAAAATCTAAAACAGATACTACGTCTAGCTCTAAAAATATTTTAAAAGAGTATGACCATAGTTTTCAAAGGTTCCTGTCCAAAAGCATAGACAGAAGCAAAATGGCTTCTATGATCTATGGTGTGAGAAGGAACAACAGAAAAGGGATTGGATATGAATCATCTTCTGGGAAGGAATCAAATCCAAAACCTGTTGATGAGTTAATTATCAATTATACTACTCTGTATTCTCATTTTAAATTTGGTCACTCACATGTCATAAAGTACACACGTTCAGATCAGAACACCATAATTTTTAATAAACCTAAGCTGCATCAGAACACAACTACTTTTAATGGACAGAAGTTCAGGCAGAACTTCAGAACAACTAACCCTAGAGGACCCAAAAAGATATGGGTACCTAAGGATAAAATAATTTATGTTGCAGATGTCCTTAGCAGCAAGATTGAGACACCAGTCCTGGTGCCTGAACTCTGGATGCTCACAACACATGACGGGAAGAAGGTCTATGTTCCAAAGTCTGGAACTTGGATCTAGTGGAGACGTGAAGTTTGGAGGAAACCAAAAGGGCAAGATTATTGGCTCTGGAACAGTTGGTAATGGTAACCTCCCTTCTATCTCAAATGTTCTGCTTGTAGAAGGATTAACTCATAACTTGTTGTCCATAAGTCAATTAAGTGATAATGGTTATGATATTATCTTTAATCAAAAATGTTACAAAGTTGTTAGTCAGAAAGATGGATAAATCCTCTTTAATGGTAAAAGAAAGAACAACATTTATAAAATAAAACTTTCAGAATTAAAAAGTCAAAATGTTAAATGTCTTATGTCTGTTAATGATGAGCAATGGGTCTGGCATAGAAGATTGGGACATGTTAGCATGAGACGTATATCTCAGATTAACAAGCTCAATCTAGTCAGATGACTTCCTAAGTTGAAGTTCAACTCAGATGCTCTTTGTGAAGCATGTCAGAAAGGCAAATTTTCAAAATCCACTTTCAAACCAAAGAATGTTGTTTCTACTTCTAGACCATTAGAGCTTCTGCATATTGATCTGTTTGGACCAGTGAAAACTGCATCCATCAGAGGCAAGAAGTATGGGCTTATCATCGTTGATGACTACAGCAGATGGACATGGGTAAAATTCCTAAAACACAAGGATGAGTCTCACTCTGTATTTTTTGATTTCTTCAATCAAGTTCAAAATGAAAAGAAATTTAATATTGTCAAAGTCAGAAGTGATCATGGTGGTGAATTTGAAAATAAATCTTTTGAAAAATATTTTTAAGAAAATGGCATTGCACATGATTTCCCTTGTCCTAGAACTCCTCAACAGAATGGAGTTGTAGAACGAAAGAATAGAACATTGCAAGAAATGGCCAGAACCATGATCAATGAGACAAATATGGCTAAACATTTTTAGGTAGAAGCAATAAATACAGCGTGCTATATTCAGAACAGAGTCTCTGTAAGAACTCTTCTGGAGAAGACTCCTTATGAATTATGGAGGAATATAAAGCCCAACATTTCATATTTCCATCCTTTTGGATGTATTCGTTTTATTCTGAACACTAAAGATAATCTGAACAAATTTGACTCTAAATCACAAAAGTGTTTTATGTTTGGATATTCTGAATGCTCAAAAGGCTACAGAGTATACAATACTGAAATACAGATTGTGGAAGAATCAATTCATGTCAGATTTGATGATAAGCTTGGCAATCAAAAGCCAAAGCAGTCTGAAATTTCTGCAGATCGAGAAGTTCTTCTCGCTGACTCTAAAGAATCAGAGGCAAACAAAGTTCCAGCTAAAGAACCAGAAGCAACTCTAGATGCCACTCCTTTAGCTGCTCATATGGACAACTTAACTATTTCTGAAGAACCAACTCTAAAAGGATCCTCCAGAATCAAATCTTCTCATCCAGAGGAGATGATTATTGGAAAGAAGGATGATCCCATAAGAACAAGATCCTTCCTCAAATCCTATGGGACATCATTGTTTAGTCTGGTGTCAATTCTTGAACCTATCTCTGTGGATGAAGCTCTGCAATACAACGATTGGATATTTGCTATGCAAGAGGATCTGTAGCAATTCACAAGAAATGATGTCTGGGATCTGGTTCCAAGACCAAGAGGATTCAACATTATTAGAACAAAATGGGTCTACAAAAATAAGTTAAATGAGCAAGGAGAAGTCATCAGAAATAAATCTAGACTTGTTGCTCAAGGCTACAGTCAGCAAGAAGGTATTGACTACACAGAGACGTATGCTCATGTGGCAAGGTTAGAATTCATACGCTTGCTAATTTCTTTTGCTGCACATAATAACATCACTCTGTATTAGATGGATATTAAAAGTGTTTTCTTAAATGTTTTAATAGAAGAAGAAGTATATGTTCATCAACCTCCTGGATTTGAAAATGAAAGATTTCCAGAGCAAGTTTTTAAATTAAAGAAATCACTTTATGGCCTAAAACAAGCTCCTAGAGCTTGGTATGAAAGGCTGAGTAATTTTCTTCTGGAAAATAATTTTATCAGAGGAAAGGTTGATACCACTCTTTTTCATAAATCAATTAAGAAAGATATCTTAATCTGTTAGATTTATGTTGATGATATTATTTTTGGAACCACAAATATTTCACTTGGAAATGAGTTTGCTAAGTCTATGCAGGCAGAGTTTGAAATGAACATGATGGGAGAGCTAAGATTCTTTCTGGGCATTCAAATTAATCAGACTCCAGAAGGCACCTACATACATCAGATAAAGTATATGAAGGAGCTTCTGAAGAAGTTTAATCTGACAGAGAGTAAGCCAACTAAGACTCCTATACACCCAACTTGCACTCTAGGAAAAGAAGAGGTAAGTAAAAAGGTAGATCAGAAGCTGTACAGAGGTATGATTGGCTCTCTTCTGTATTTGACTGCCTCGAGGCCTGACATTCTCTTCAGTGTATGTTTATGTGCTAGATTCCAATCAGATCCTAGAGAATCTCACTTAACTGCTGTTAAGAGAATCCTGAGGTATCTGAAAGGTACAACTAACATGGGTATGTGTTACAGAAGATCTGATGAATATAAATTAGTAGGCTTCTATGACGCTGATTTTGCTGGAGATAGAGTTGAACGCAAAAGTACCTCTGGAAGCTGTCAGTTTCTGGGAGGCAATCTGATCTCGTGGTACAGCAAGAAGCAACCCACTATAGCACTCTCAACTATATAAGCAGAATATATTGCCGCTGCTGGTTGCAGTACCCAGATGCTCTGGATGAAGAGTCAGCTGGAGGACTACCAAATACATGAGAGTAATATTCCTATCTTTTGTGACAATACTTCTGCAATTTGTCTTTCTAAAATACCAATTTTACATTCAAAGTCAAAACATATAGAGATTAAACACCACTTCATCAGAGACTATATTCAAAAAGGGATATTAAATATAAACTTTGTTGATACAGACCATCAATGAGCTGATATTTTTATAAAACCCCTCTCTGAAGATAGATTTAAATTTGTTCTGAAAAATATTAGTATGGACTTTTGTCTAGAATAAAATCTTTATTCAAAATTAAATTTATTCAAATGAAAAGTGTTTAAAGTCTATACTCTGAAGTATTGCATCTGAAATTTTTTAAGTTACTTTATTTTTGTGAAATCTGAGTTAACAAGCTTCAGAGGATCTGAGCGTTAGTTAATGATTCATTTGCTAAAAGAGCTTCAGAGGCACACCACATCAAACTCGTGTCACTTCTAATCTGAATTTTTGCAAACGATTGAGTGTACACAAGGCTGAGATGTCGTTTCAGGTACTGTTTGAATCATTGAAATTCTCTTTTCCCCTCCACTTTGTCTAATCACATTTAATGCGTTAAATCATTATGTTTTTGATTTGATTTATGTTTCTCTTTGTGCCCTAATACATATTCCACGCTGTAACACATTTCACACTTTCATTATCTCACACACCTTATGCATTTTGCCCTTCTTTATTGCTTAATTTTCAAATCAAAAATTAAAAGAATCCCCAGTCATCTCAAAAGTTCTTCTTCAATGGCTACCTCATCTTCATCACATCTCTCCCAACCACAAACTTCTAACCCTCACACCACCTCTCAACATAACCAAGAAGCCACCTCTGAACACACCACCTCTATACCATCCACACCCTAATTCAATATCCCTCAACAAACCAATTTTGCTGAAGTCCCCTCTACAAACCAACTAGTTGTTACCAACCCCTCTGAACCTGAAATCTTTCATGCCACACCTATCCTAACCATTCACCCAATTCCATATGACTCATCTGACTCCTCTGACTCCTCCTCTGACCAATCAGATGCTACATCCCCTCCACATAACTCCCCAAACCATCCTCTTGAATTTTCTTCTCCCACTCTCATTCCCTCTCATTCTCTAGATAAATATTCATCCTCTTTTAAACCTTCACTCCTTGATGCTCTTAAGACATCCTTCTTTAAGGCCTACCTTAAGCCCAAACCCATACCTGATGTTGGTTATCTGTTATCTAGTTTTGAAACGGAGATGCAAATGTGGTTTTCTGCTGTAAGGGAGAAGTGCCTCACTAGCACGAATCCTCGTGACTCTGAAGAGATCTGGACTGCCTTCAAAAAGAGATTCACTTCTGTGACTATCAATCTTTAGGATGCTTGCTCTGCAGATGTGCAAGAGAGAGTTTTTGAAGCTTTGAAACTTGCTCAACTTAGTGTCAGCAGAACTCTTATTCTTTGTCGGGAAAACACACATGCAGAGGTTGTGTGTTCCTCAACTGAGAATTTGTTGCACTTAAGATTGGTGAAGATCCTCATACTGAAGAAGGTACCCCAGAGGCTCCTATTGTTGAAGAGATTCCTGACTTTGGTCAACCCTCTGCTCTAGAATTAGGAAATGCACCTTCTTCATTGGTTGTTCAGAATTCAATAGATTTGAGGAAAGAAAATGAAGATGTGCAAATCAAATTTGCTCAGCAAGAGGCTATTAACAGCGAGATAAAATCTTGGATGATCAAGAAAGAGAAAACTATGACAGAGATTCAGGAGTGGATGGTCAAACAGGAAGAATCCACTACTGAAATCAAGACATGGATGGCCAAACAAGAAGCTTTAACTTCTGAGATGACGAAGCTTCTTAAGCTTTTAACTCCTCATTTATCTTAATTGTTTGTTAGTTTGTGCTCATATGTGAATTTGTATTTCTTTTCTGAGTCTCTAAATACTTCTGTGACTATTTCTTTTACATCTTATTCTATCTTCTATTTTTTCTATTTTTCTTGCTCTGAATTTTTTTTTTGTCTTAAATGTTTTTCTAAAATCACTTTTTGATATGAAAAAAAGGGGGAGAAAATGGAAATTTTGAATCATTCACATAAACAGATACTGAATGGAAACTCACACATGTTAAAAACTAACTAATCATGAATTCAGTGTTTTAGAGTTCAAGTTACTCATCTGACAATATTTATAGAATTATCTCTGAACAAGGTTTGAGATAGTCCACAAGCTTGCTCTGACTCTGGAAAGAATACAAGTGCTGAAAGGGAAGTTTTAAATTTTCTAGCAGTATTCATTTCAGGGGGAGAATTATATTCTTATGGGGAGATATTTTTTTTTTGAACAAAATTTCGTATAGTTTTTGTCATCATCAAAAAGAGGGAGATTGTTAGAACACAGATTGGTTCTTAATATATCTAAATGTTTTGATGATAACAATTATAAAATTTTGTATGGAGAAAATATATACTCTAATTTTGTTTAAGTGTTTTTGTCTCAGATAACATAATAAATATCCCTCTGAAAGGAATATTCCTATGAATGTTAAGCTACAACACACAGAAGACTATGAGCATTTGGTAAAAAACGAAGCTACAGAAGACTCTGATCGTTTGGTAAAAAGAAAAGCTACAGAAGGCTCTGAGTGTGGAGTATAAAGCGAAGATTCAGAAGACTCTGAGCGTACAACTCAATGCTGCAACTGCAGAGGCTCTGAGAGTCAAAACAAGTAAGGCTCTGAAACATTAGTAACAAAGTGATACATTTGGATAACACGTAAGAGCAAAGATCTAATCTAATCTAAAGCGCTCCTCTGGATGAATAGTTCGTTAAAACAATCATGCTAGCACTAAGCTGCAGAATTCTGGAAGAGAGTTACTCTGATAAGAAGAAAATGGAACATCATCAGAACTCTGGAAGTGAGTTACTCTGATAAGAAGAAAATGGAACATCATCAGAACTCTAGAAGAGAGTTACTCTGATAAGAAGAAAATGGAACATCATCAGAGGATCGGATGCAGGAAATATTTCCAGATTCGTTCAATTAAAATGATGTTGATCAAGATAGATTCGTTGCCAAACTCATTGTCTACATCCAACGGCATTATTCCTCTTTTGTGTATGGCACAGGATTTCAGAATAAAAAGGATATCTCTGAACATTCCTCTTTTGTGTATGTGCATGCTATTTGAGAAATGGGTGTGAAGTATTTAAACAAGTCTTCAACAGCAATTCAAAGTAGATTACAACAAGAGAAAACAAAACATTCTACAACGAACATCATATTAGAAAATAGAAAGTTTCATTGTTCTTCATTTGTGTAAAATCACTGTTGTGAAAAAGCTTTTCTAAGAAGCATTTAAACACATTTTATTGTATTACTTTGTAAAAGATCCTTGAGAGACCAAGTTGTGGTCAGTATTCTTGAGAAGACTAAGACAAGTTTGTCTTAGTGGAAATATTGTAATCAGTTTTTGATTATTGGATTAAGTCCTCTTTTGAAAGAGGCGAAATCACCTTGGCCGGGTGGACTGGAGTAGTTTGAGTTCGAACGAACCAGTATAAAAATACCTGTTATTTTTATTGCCTTATTTGTTTTTGAAAACCCTTATTCAACCCCCCCCCCCCCCCCCCCCTTTCTCAGTGTTTTCCTACCTTCATCACCATCACTATTGAGAAGGATTGGTGGGTCAGTTGCTTTAATCACTGGTTGCTTGGGAGCACCTGCAGCATCCTGAAGATGGCATCGGAAATTAGTAAATAAAAAAGAAAGGTAATTGAACAAAACACTAAGTTGATATATTTGTTCTACCTTAGGACCTTCAGCTCCAGGGCTGCAGTTATCACTTTCGATCTGTTCTTCAGTTTTCTTCGATAGATCTTCAGGACTGGGTTCCATTATTTTGAGAACAACAGGTTTCTTCGTCGAGACTTTGCTAACCTTCATTTGAATTTGAGATAAAGCCTCAGACATTTTTGGTTACCTTTTCTTTCGCTTGAGTGGTTGTTCTGTGACGGGGGACAAATCATCATCATTTTACTCAATTACCTGGACTTCAAGTTCTTTGAGTTTATGTTTTTGATTCACCTGAAAAATGGGTCGAAGCATTAGAAACATAAAAATTTACAGCAAAGGAGTAATGAGTAAAATAAAATTACCTTTGTCGTTGTTGTTGGTTTGCTACCTCATTCTTCTTTCACTTCAACTGGCTTTGTGGCTGTGAGTTTTTTGGGTGGAATCTTTACAGGTGAAAGAACATCAAAATAGTTATTACAAGCAAATAAAAATAAATAAATCAAAAAGTTTCAGTCGAAACACCTCCTATTCCATACCTTCATATATTTCAGACTCGATGCGGACATCCTCAATGCCAATATGAAGGTGTTCTTTGAAACTGTCTAATGTATGCTTAGTCACAACCACCCGCTGGACAAGTCTTTGTGATTCCTAGAGAATAATTTTTACAAAATCCCCACAGTCTGGAAATGGAGGGCTAAAAGCCATATCAAAGTCAGCATTTGGCCATCGAGGGAATTTAGGAGGATGCATGTTAAAAGTTGTTTTGTACCGTTTCTCAGGAGGAACGTACGAAGGGAGCTTTAAGTTCTCCATTTTCTTTAAAAATTTCTCTTTGAAAGTGGCGGCTGCTTAGCGGACGGTTCGACTAAGATCATCATGCCTATAGGCAGTTTCGAAGTATTTTTGGAAAGCTTGGATTTCCTTAATATGAGTCGAAGTACCTTTCTTGATCTTCTCCTGCACAGAGAGGAAATCCTTGTTAAGATGTTGAGTAAAGACAACTACATTGAAGAATTCCTCACCATAATATTCTTTCCACCACTTATCAAACTCCGGAGTGCAGAGAAAATTTGGCTTGAAAGCAACAGAAGTGAGTTGTGTTTGGCCAGCATAGCGAGCTATTTGCTTAATGGTAATAGCCTCAGTATGAATGGCATTATAAATAATAAGGGCGTTATTTTTCTCATAGATGGGTCGTGGTAGAATTTGGATCAAGCCAAGCTGTCGAGCGACAAGGTTTAGTTGATAAGAAATGAGAGTAAATTGAGTTTACGGTTGATTAAGCCTAAGGGATAACACCCTAAGGGTTAATAAAGCTTCCCATATGGTGAGGGACTCTGCTTCTTGGTTTTTTTTGGAGCTGGGAATGGCTTGGTAAAATCATACCGTTTGGAGAACATCATCACATGATTGGTAAAGGTCTGTTGTAGGTGACATCCTTCGTCACTAGGAGTCAACATGGCTAAACGCGTCCCTTCTACCCTCTTAGTTTTCACTTCATCAGCATCTTCATTAATAGGATTCTTGATAGGGAGGCATGCTTCAAAGGAGGCATTTAGCCATAGTTGCAAAAACCAGAATGGGCTAGAAAGAAGACAACTCCCTTTGTCTCACAGGAACTTGAGTTGGGTAACACCTTCACCCAAAGATTTATAAAGATTCACCAAAATCATCTCACTTAAGCACAAGTCATGACCAGAATAGAGTTGGTTGGCCATCGTCAGATATTATTTGGCCACCTGAAGTGACTTCGAACAGAAGACACAACAGGATAACCATAAAGCGAGGAAAGCTATGTGTTCTACCTCAAAAACTTCATTCGTTGTTTTGTCATAGTATTGTGCAGTATGAGTGGAGTAGGCAACTCTAGTTGCTGAAAAATCTATGGTGTCATCAGCTTGGTAGTCTGGGTCATAAGTATTTCCAGTTGGTTTAAGCCCTGTGATGGCGGCTATATCGAAGAGAGTTGGTGACATCATGTCACAAGGAATATGGAAGGTATGATGGTTATTTTCCCAGAAGTATAGGGAAAATACTAGCATAGTCGAACAATATTTAGGTCCTACTTTCGACAGTTAGATTAAGTCGAAAATACCTATATCTTTCCAGATTTGGGATTTGGTTTTCTCTAACTTTTCTAGCCAGCCTAAGTAGTCAGATGGATCTTTGAAGGAAGGACTGGATCGAAATATGCTAAAGCCATTGTTCATGCATCTTAAGTCAATGGTTTCATCAGTCGAAGGGTTGTCTTAGTTAGCAGGTTTTGGGTCTTCATTTCTATCCCTAGGTTTCTTAGCATGAGCTATGGGTTTATACTTATGGTAAGTAGGGAAGAATTCCATAAGTTTAATGGGGTAAGCATTGGGATCAAATAGAGGTCCTAATAAAGCATAATACTTACCAGTAATAGAAACAGGGATCAGTACCCGAGATTTGTAGATCCTGCATTGTTCTTCAGAAAGTGGTTCTGGAACATATTGTTGATTTCTCACCGTGATTGGGCTTGGGTCGTGTTAAAAGGAGGGATTTTAGAGGCTTCTTAGGATCTTTCATGAGCTTGGCAGATTCTTTGGTGGCTTTGGTTGATGATGCCATTATTGCTGAAAACTTGAGATTTGAGAAAAATGGATTTCTTAAGCAGAGGAGATAAAGAGGTTAAATAGTATTTAGAAATGTAGAGAGGTAAAAAGTTGAAAAGAAAGAAGGCTGAATTATTTATATAGGTGGAATTGGAAGCGGTTCTTAAATAAGCATTTATGGTTGAAAAGTGAGTGGGACGCGTGTCTCTCCAAAAGCCCACGATGGGACGATGGTAGTTGCAGCCTACTGCACTATCTCCTAGGTTCTAGGTAGTGTGATGATTTCAAAAAGATCCTCGTGTGGGATTGAGAGGACATTTCAGAAAAAGTGACATGATGACCCTGACGTCATGATAGTGCTGAGGTATATGAACAGTTTGCGTCTTCGAACTGATTGTGGCGTCGAATCATGTTATCAAAAAATGCCTTTTTCTTCACATGGTGTCGAAAATAACATTTTTGGGGGGATAATTTGTTAGCTCGTAAATTTTACACCTGGTTTAAGTTAGTAGAATAAATAAAGGAAAGAGAATTTTTGGGAAGTTATGGCAGACTTCGACAAGACAATTATTTATGGAAGTCTAGTCGAAGTGACCCTTGTGCTAGAAGGAAGGATTGTTTGGACTTAGAGAAATTATCTAAGTTGGAAGGTGTAGTTTGACGAAAACGCCATTGATGGCGTCTTTGATTTAAAATTCGAATTTGAAAAAAATAGGAAACTTTGTTCTTATTCAGTTCCAAGAGAAGACACGTGGAACACATTAAGAAAGTGAAGACATGTCGAGCGCCACTTGTTGCATTTTAAGAGAAAGGTCATTAGAGGCAGTTATTTTGATTCAATATAAATATGAGGTCTTAGTGATAGGATTTCGGGTGTGATCAAGTTTGTACAAGTCACTCAAAGTATCTAGTGTGTAGAGAAAAGAGTTGTTGAGAAATGTACTTTTGATGAAACACCATTTTGTTACAATTTAATCAAATTCAGTTCATATTTTTGTCCAGATTTTTATCTTTTTATTGCATAAGTTTCTTTTGACACATTTTACAACATTTTCTTTACTTTCTCACAGCATATTTCCTTTATTGAACTAGACTATTTTTCAACCATGAATGCTTTCGAAGTGTTTATTGTTTCTCAAATTTTAGTTTAAAAAAGCATTAACACATTTCCTAGGATTCACCGGTTGATCCTGTAAGTTAACCAATATTAGGAGACTAGCAGTTGTTTAACAATTTTTATGGTAAACCATTTTGTATAAAATATGGGATGAGAGACGCCATATTTATATAAGTTTTAAGTCACTTTGGACCTTAGAAACTTTTTCCTGTCATCAGGAAGCTTTTTAGAGATGCATCTCCAGATAAACCCTATTTTTTTAACGAAAAAATGGTGTTTGCGAATATCCACATCCGTAAACTGGCCTATTGTATTTTTTTTAATTTAGTGTAGAATATATTCGGATATGCATATCCAGAATCACCCTGAACTAGAATGACACCAAAAACTGTGCAAACAAAAATATAAAATGTAAACCATAAAATTTGTAAACTGAAATAGTCAACATTTACACCATCATTGTTGAATATATATTACTTATGTATTAAATCATATTAAAATTATATCATTGACAATAATACATTCAAAAAATTTATATCGATTACAATCTAAAATGTATCGAAAGATGCATCACCGCATAAATCTACTATTGGTTCCTCCTTTAAATTTTCCTTATTTGATTATCTTTCAAGCTCGCTCAATTCGTGAACTCTTTCATCCTTTCCATTAAGTGATCTGACTAAGTTTTCACTTCTTTTATGAAATGTGTTGTCCATTCCAATTATGTAATTGGTATAGGAAACTCTGATTTCAGATAAACCTTAACAAAATGTAACGATTTTGAAAGTCACTCAATGCACATGATGCGTCCAGATGGATCTTGAGGTGGGCCACTCCAAAGTGGAAAAAATGTCTCTGGGAAACTGTATATTGTCAGATTGATGCACACCCTATTATATGCACTTGCTATAAGATGACTCATTTTCAAGAAAGTGCTTCCACTTTGACTCCGGTATGAGACTACTAACAGAAGGAATAAGAGCATCGTGAATTGCATCAAAATGTTCATTTTTCACGTATAGTGATGTGTGGAATTCCTTATGCGATGTCAACTCTTTCAAAAGTTGTTGTCTGATAAGAAAATGAGTATCTCCTCTTTTACAGAGCAAGCCGGATACGGCCCGATAACCGCAATTACCATCAACCTTAACATTTATAATCCGCTCAATGTGTTTGTGCATAAAAAGTGATATTTCTTCAATGTAGATTATTTGATGGACTTTATTACATTGAAAAACGACTTAATAAAGAAAAGAATTTTATTATAAATAATAAATATGATACAGGTTTTAAGTTCAACCATAAAATCACTGACCTTTAAGGAATACACCAATACGATGTCCCATGGAATAGCTCAGTGGGAGGGGATTCCTCGATAATCAAACCACCCCTTCAAACACAAGAATCCAATCAGATAACTCACAACTCCCCTGTTAGGTTGGAACCAAATGAAATCCCTTGGCCTAAATAGGTTAATTTTGGACATTATTTAGGATAAAAATTATTAAACTCCTAAATTTCTACAAATGCACCTCTTATAGTAGAATAAAAAATATTTATTATTTAATTTGGAGAGAGGACACTATTCAAATCGAATAAGACAAAACACATATCACCCATAAAAGACACTCACTACTACGAAAAACACCTATCACAACAGTTGGAAATAGGAAACCACCATGTTGGTCCAACACTTGTGAGGTAAGATGTGATTGTATATATGATGCTTTCCACCATGAAAGTGAGACCGTGATTGTATCTAAGTAGCACACTACCTATTACAGCGATTGCTTTAAACAATCATTGTGATATCCTTAAATGAAACATATTTAACAACGCTTTTGCTAAACAACTATTGTGATATATAGGCTTGAGTTTATTATAAATTATGTGGAATGCTTATTTTGTCAATGCTGCTAAATATATAACCTCTCAATCTGCACTAGAATATTATAATATAACAAATTAAGTTATATTAGAAGTACAAGTTCACGTTCAATGCTAGACAAGAGTTCTTCAACACCTCATACGTATTTTGTTCTTTGAAAGTAAGAACTTGGTTTAATTATCCTAGTTCTTCAAGTGCCCCTGCCTTCACCTCTAGTTCTTTTTGAAAAATATTATCTACTTTGCAAATAATATTAGAGGTTAAGAGAGAGAGAGAGAGAGAGAGAGAGAGAGAGAGAGAGAGAGAGAGAGAGAGAGAGAGAGAGAGAGAGAGAGGTGGTTGAAGACCTACAATCACTAAACCAAATTCTAACCGCCATAGGACAACATGCAGTTAACGGTGTGAAGGATTCTTGTCAAAAATTGAACATGTACTTGTTTTCTAACACAACTTTATCTATCATACCATAATTTAATAATGCAGTTTGGAAAGCTATATGTTCGATAAGGGATTGGAAAAACACTCAAACCACATAATATATAATAAACTCATCTTTTAAACAAACATTAATAATAGCATTCATCAATAGAAAACCATAAACAACAAATACAACATATCAAATCATAGAATGCTTCAGAAATATACCATACATGTCCTATAATGGCTTGTCCACAATGAAATAAGGATGAAGCTAAAGTTAGAGAAACAAACTTAACATCCCTACCTATAAGTTTGCAACACTAACTTTAGCTTCGTCCTCTTTATTGAAACAAGCATCCCTACCTACAAGTCAAAACAAGAAGAAAGTTCATACATCATGAAATAAGCTATTGAAACATATTTTGAAAAAAAACTATAGAGAAAACGAATTTGTAAATACTCATTGGCTAAGATTTGATGTTATGGTTTTGTTTTGGGGTTTCCATATGAGTGATAGAGTTGTTAGAGTTTTGTTTGGAAAGAGACGAGTGAAAGAGTTGTTAGGATTTTGTTTTGAGAGAGACGGTTGTTATGTACTGAAGCGAAAGATGATTATGCTTATATGTAAATAAGTATCAACTTTCATCACGGTTGGTAAGAAAAATAGTGGTGATATACATGGTCAATCACATTTTTATCACGATAAATGACTAATTGTAGGTGCTAGGATTCGAACCATTTCACTCTGTGTACCTTTCACTATGGTTGCTTCATTTGACCGTTGTGACATGTCCTTTAGTAAATACAAAAAAAAGTGCCCACAAATAAACTGTTACCACGATTAACACTATGACCATTGTAAAATTGGTGTTACAGGAGGTCTATTTTGTAGTAGTGGCTTTAGCTTTAACAAGATGATCCCAAGGATCCTTTTTCTCCCATAAACTACACTTTGAATCAACACTTTCTAATCACACTTAGTTTAAATACACACTAATAAAGTCTAAACCAATAAAGTAAAACACTTATTTTCACTTATACATAAACCAAATAGAGAGAATACCTTCATTATTCCTCAAAATTGGGACAAATATCAAATTGCAAAAAGCATGCCCTCACTACAAGACACAAAAGGTAGAATCTACCAACTCGAACTTTGTCTCTTGTATGGAACTAAATCCAAGTGGTTCTCATGGGTTAAACTTTGCACCTTCTTCTTTGCCTTATCCCATTAGCCTCATAATATTGATGGTTGAACCAATCATTAATCCACTTGTCTAAACTGCCAAACAAACTTTTGAGAAAGGTTAAGTCATGTTTTGGATTTAGATGAATATGAGAGAGAATGAGTTCACAATTTATTACAGTGGTTGAAAGCTTCCAGCATGGTGGAAAAGGGGAGTGACCTGCAAGGTGATAACTTCAACACTTAAGTCAGTAAGAGAGTAAGAAATGAGGTTTAGATGGAAAATCATTTGAATATCTACTTAGCGGCATGTTTTCCTCTTTTAATAGAAGGATAGTTAGTGATTGTGTGCGCGTGGAACAACAAAATATACAATTAGTTATTGGATTTATCTGGGGAGATTAGCTTGGCGTCCTCGTGTAGGGTACTCTATAACACATAGAAAAGGAAAATTATATGTTCCTTGTGTGGTAACTTTCTGCCTTACAATTAGATATTCGCCTTCTAGGCCTTGCAACTGACCCAAAATAGTTTTCTCCAAGCCCTTGTCTCTGTTTTTGGGACGAGGGTTTGTGATGTATATCATTTACCGGCCACGATATGTGTGGACGTGGAGAACCTGGGTAGGATGTTGCTAGTCTCGGGAATGAATGCATTGAAGGCCTATCTCGAAATTTGCAACGTGACGCTAGGAGTGACTGCCACATATTTACTTGCAAGATAGTAATGTAATTTCTTCTTCTTTATAGTGCTCGAGTGCTTCGGAACCAGTTTTTAAGAAAATCCCAATTGCTGGTTGTGCATAGTGGCTTGTACGCTCTTAGGTGTTTGAATATTATAAGGTATTTTTGAAGTGTTCTCTTTCCATTTTTTGCTATAAGTTATATGTAAAGAGAGTGTTTTTCCTCTATCCCTCTTTTTTGGAAGTGTTTCATTCCATGTTGAATAAAAATCAATGATTTTGCTTCCCGCTACTGGATTTGCATGCTGCATTAATGTTTCTTCTGTGATAGAAGCCCATGTCTTTATTTCCTCTTGAGTTCCTTCATTAGGGCTTTCAAGGCAAGGGTCGCTCGAGCTTCACTGTAACTACATTGATTATATATATATATATATATATATATATATATATATATATATATATATATATATATATATATATATATATATATATATATATATATATATATATGTATATATATATATATATATATATATATATATATATATATATATATATATATATATATATATATATATATATATATATATATATATATATATATATATATATATATATATATATATATATATATATATATATATATATATATATATATCAAGGTGATGATTTCATTTTCGACCAAGAAAATTGTTAAGGGTATATATATATATATATATATATATATATATATATATATATATATATATATATATATATATATATATATATATATATATATATATGTATATATATATATATATGTATATATATATATATATATATATATATATATATATATATATATATATATATATATATATATATATATATATATATATATATATATATATATATATATATATATATATATATATATATATATATATATATATATATATATATATATATATATATATATATATATCAAGGTGATGATTTCATTTTCGACCAAGAAAATTGTTAAGGGTATTTCAGGAGATTGGGTGGATCCCAACATACTTAGGATTACTTCTACCTTTTCTCACTAAGGTGTCTTTGATCAAGCTTTGACAAATGTGGGTTCCACAACCGACTAATGGGTGTTTCAACCAGATAAAGATAAGAAGATTTGTAGCTGATACGGTAGATGTGTTATCCCTTTCTTGAAATGCTTGTTCTCTATTGATTATTGTTTCCCTTCTAACAAACTCGAAGTCGATATATTGAACCATCTATTGATCTTCCCTTCTGTCATACCCAAAATTTATCCTACCTCTTGAGATTTCCTTATACCAAGTGGTTATGATTGTTTAAACATGGAATCATGTCTTTATTCAGCTTTGGGTGAAGATTCAAGATTGTGGATGTTTCTGGGAGTTAATTTGAAACATTGTTCAGTAATTTCAAGAGTGATTCTAGCTTCGATACAAGAGTGGCATCAACATTGAAATTCAAAATTTATCAAACATGATTCACTTTGGTTCAAGATTAAGGAAAATGATTTCAAGTGTGAGTGTATATTTGCAAAACATAACTAACTTGCATTCAAGATTCACAATCTAATTTTGTCACGAGCAAAGATTAGTTAATTACACATCAATTTTGTAAGGATTGGTTTCAAGCCACGAATTTTCATGATTCATCATAAGTTATTACAAATGTGTGAGTCTTCCCAAAATTTGATTAAAGAATCACTTAAAGCATACTGGTGCCTATTGGGCCAAACGTTTTGGCAGAGCAGATGTTGTACATTTATTGCACGTATCACATATGATTGTGGTAGCTATGATGCTACATTTCAGTTCTTGATCAGTACAACAATTCTAGTATTAAAACATTACTAGCCTTTGGCTCCACTTCATCCAAACATTCCATAAAAAGCAACAATTAATATTACAGTGATGGTTGTTTTGAGATTAAGGTTCCAAGACATTACAAACAAGATAAGATGTTAACTATAGCCTAGAATCTGTCGAGAATTACAAAAAGTGATAAGAGTTGGAGTAAGCTAGTTCTTGTTGAAGAATCCCATGAGTCGTAGACATATTAGGAACGGACACCTGAACGAGAAAATTTCTTCTCCATTTTGGTCACTCTAAGCGAAAATTTTATAAGGACAGTCACCATCGATATTCGACCTTGGCGAAATTGTCGATTTTCAGAGGCAAGGCAGTCTCAATGCTACGATGACGGCAGCATGATCTGCAAAGCCAGACACAGAAATATAGGTCAATAAGATATTTTCAAGGATGAGATGCATATCAATAATGAGAATGTAAGTTGAATGAATAATACCAGCAATCACAAAACTGCTACAGAACTATTGCAGGTTTTGTTCTGATAAACACAGCTCGTACTTCGCCGCAACGATCATTAATCATCCTACTACAAAGCTGGTAGCACCGATGTGATTCATGATTCAATACCAGCTACACCAGCAAGGACAACATATTCATTAATACCACAACCTGAAAATAACAGCCATGGATTAAAAGGAATCCTGAATTCAAAACACACCACAACAACGATTTAATGTGACGGTTACGGTAAATACGTCGTGGAATTGACGGCATATTGTGTGTGAAAGTGTGAATAATAGACAGCTCGCAAACGTACCTTAACCGGAGCTTGTTAGCCTTGGGGTTGTTACGCACAAATTCACAACCATCGACGTATAGCTCGCAACCTTAGCAGCGTGAGGGAAATGAGAAAAGGCCTGCAACTTTCGTTCGCAAAAACATGCGGACATTCACCAAATAGGCCACTTGCAAAAGGCATAAACTAATTTTCTCAAATGGATCGGCAACAAAATCTGCAATACCAAATCATACGCTAACAGCCGCACCCAAAGTCTGCTATGCATACCACAATGTGAAATCCTGCTGGTACGAATGAAAGTGTTTGCCACTTGAAGGACCGTCCAAAACGTGCATCACTAGCTGCACAAATAAATAAAAACAGATTTTGTGAGCAACAAGGCCACACCGTATCCGTACACTATTTGTTAATGGCAACACACCACTACAAAAACAAAACAAACACAAAAGGACAACAACAGACCTGTTGTGCCTTGATGCTAGCCTGCTGCAAATCATACTTGCACTAAACCCACACCAGACAGCTACTCTGCAGCCCTGTACCTGTAACAACAAAAAAGCAGAAAGAAGATAATTCATTAAACCATGCTTATCACAATAAACCAGGAGACCTGTTACAAAAATAATGTCTTAAAGTGTGGTGGGATAGCTAGGAAGTCAAAAACGCAGGGTTTGTAGCAAAACAGCCAAATAAACTCGTACACCTTCCTTCACAATAAAAACTCCAAAAACCTCATTCTCATTTTGGGGGGAGAAAAAATGATAAACCCGGGGAACCCCCTCAAATTTTCAAGGAGGAGCCTTTCACTCCAAAGTTGCTTTTTTCTTTTGGCTCTTAACTTTGAAACCCAACCACAACAATGATTTCATCTGGAACCTCAACCTTTCTCCTAAAACTTTGAGGAGACCCTTTCATCAAGTCATTTTGGACTCTCTTCCTCCAAAGAATCACCTTCAACTAACCCAAACTTTCAACTCATAATCCATTCTCCACCTTTAGCAACCCCATTCATCAACCTCAAACTCTCTCATCCAAACTCATAACCCAATCCAACCGAACCCTTACCTTTTCTCCCAACCCCAACTTTCAACAGAACCATAAACCCAACCTCTCTCTTCAATAATGTACATATCCCTTTATCACTACAACAACATTGAAACCCGTTTTCCACTTCAAACCCACAAAACTCCCATCTTCAACCTTAATAACCTAAACCTTCCATAACTCAATCTTCATTCTCAACCATTAACAGAAAAAACCCAGAAAATCGGAACACATGAAGAAGGATTGAATGAAATCTAATTGAGATTAATGATACACGAACCTAAGCGCGAGGAAAATCGAAGCCAATAGCTCGAAGGTGAAATCAGGGAGAGAGCCAAACGCGTAAATCCAAAGAATATCGGTCGATCCAAAAGGGTTTGGCATGTGGTGTTCGTCTTCTACGTTTTGGGCAAATCGAGATGGTGATGACCGTTTTTTTTCCGTCGTGCTAAGGTTGTTGTTCAGAAGAGATGAACTCTGGTTTGGCAGCTTTGAGGATCGTTTAACATGTTGATGAGGGCCCGTGCAGTTTCGATTCATATGGTCGTTTTTACTCGTGGTGATTAATTTAGCAAATCCTTAGCGTTTTGTTATTTCCACCTCACCTTCTCCTTGTTCCTTTTGACCGTGCTTGATTCTTGGAGGAGGGGTGATGGGCCATTGGCCCATAGGATCCCACGGTTTCTTTTTTCCTTTAACAACCCACCTATCAGCGCATACCCTCCCATTTTTTTTTAAAAAAATTTCTTCTAAAAGTTTTAATATATTGATTTATAGATGGTTTTTCTTAAGATATTTTCTGTTATTCCTTTCTTTCTTTTTTTATATATTTTTCTTTTGTTAATGTTTTCAACTAATATTATAAGATCTCTTTTGTAAATAATGTTGGATAAACTTTCAATTACTTTTCTTTTTTGTTGTTTTTGATTTTATTTTTTGGGTCGATGACGAGATTACCAACTTTTAACCGTCAAATTATTGGCGTGAAACAAAGGATCCGAGACCACTTTATTTCTCCGATTTTATTTCGATTTTTGGATCGATGAAGTCTTTTATTCGTAAGCGTCGCGTATCGAAGTTGATAACCTTCTCGATTTCAAATCTATGGTGAATAACCATTGGGGTCATTTTCCGTACTTTGGGATCGTGATAGGCTACCTTCGATTAATCGGCATTATGTTTGCGATTAAGACGAGATTTTATTCTTTCGTGTCCTGATTCGATTCACTAAACTAACCAATAACTTTAATTTCCGTTAAATATTATTGTGAATATTATCGTTATTATTTATTCATATTATTATTATCATATCATATTTATTCATTCTCACTCACCAATATTTGAAAACACTTAATAAATTATCGAAACTCCTAAAAGCCAAATTGGTGGACTGTTGGATCTTTGGTCATTTGCAGGTATCCTAACTTCGAGTCGTGCCCGACTTTGCTCAAGGCGTAGTTTAGGACACAATGCACACACACGGCTTTCTCTTGGGCTACCTGACAATGAGACCCCTTTATTTCGTGCAATCCCGTGTAACTTACATGTACCCCTTTCCCATTCTGATGTATGTTTCGCATTTCTTTGATTATTAGTTTATCTCCTAGGAGCACCCATAGGGACTAGAGTGGATTCAAGCTATTTTCAAACTAATTCTCGATTCATCATCGAGCCATTTTCAAACCCTTGTAAGTCGAGTGCTCATACGCATTCGCCATCAACCTATTACAAGTCGACCCTTGATGCGTAAGTCAAGTCGGTCTCTTTTTCAAACAATTTCATTTTCAACACGTTTTGCACGCGATAATGAGTCAAACCCTTGATCCAACGTCAAGAGAATTTTCGAAACAAACTATCAATCAACTAACAACTATTCAATCCTTTTCAAGGTGTAAAGAGTGGGTTCAAGTCTTTGAGCTTGCTTTCCGTTGTTTATATGCGAGTTATCTTATTCGTGTGTGAGCAATTGACGCCTTTAAATAATATTAACAAACCCGACAATATTCAACCATCTCCAAATTACTCATCCTTCTATACACCATTTCAAATTCAGACAACCCTCCTTCATGATGAAAAAGAGAGTGTTCCAAGTCTTTGGTTCGCTCTCCCGATTACTTGGGTCCGAGAAGTCTTTCTTAAGCTTCAAGTGATCGTCATCATTTCAACCTTATCCTTTCAAACACATCATTCCTTCATGATGGAAAAGAGAGTGTTCCAAGTCTTTGGTTCGCTCTCCTGATTACTTGGGTCTGAGAAGTCTTTTTTAAGCTTCAAGTAATCGTCATCCGTACCCCTTTCAAATTCATTCAAATCCTATTCCTCTTCGTGGTCGTTACCACGAACTACGGACACTCTGATTCTTCATTCATTCTTGAATGTAAGATACGTAGGCACAAGATTACGATGATCTTGGCGAGCATAATCCCCTCCATCTTCCATTTTTCCCCATCCTTTCCCGTAGTCGAACTACGACGCTCTGATTTCTCATTCTCGTCCGAATGAGCATACGTAGGCACAAGGGCCCCAATCCTTGGCGAGCACCCTATCCTCTAACCATCCCCTTTCCCCTAGTGTCTTTATCCCCTTATAATATCCTTTAGCATTTAGTAGCGAGAAGAGAAGAATTAAGTTTAGCTAACATCCATCACAACTCGAATTAAGAGGTTCCCGTTGAGTACAACGGACGTGAGGGGTGCTAATACCTTCCCCTCGCGTAACCGACTCCCGAACCCAGGAATATGGTTGTGACGGCCGTGTTCCTTCCGCGCTTATGAGGTTTTCTCGATATTTTCCTCTCCCGTCTATTCGGGAAAAATAAAGTTCGGTGGCGACTCTGTCGAACCGCAATTTCCGTGCCTTTTGCGCGAGGGTCGTATGTTCGAAATGAATTTTTCGAGGTGCGACAGGTGGCGACTCTGCTGGGGATATTGCTCCATGCAAAAGAGAGTCGAGCCTATCTTAGTTTGAGTTGTTAGCTTGTTGTCTTTTATTTTCTTCTCGCTTATTTATTGGTATCCTTGTCTTGGTTACTTATGCTTGAGGCATTATGGGGTTGCTATGCTTATGGTTACTTTGTGAGATGGCTCTACACCCGAGTCCGAGTATAACCCTAGGTTTAGGATGGTGGTTGTGTAGTGGAGACTTGCATGGAGTCTTTCACGTTAAGTTGAAGCGAAAACCCCGCTTGGAGTAGATTCCTTGGAGATATTGTTGTTGTGGTGAGTCTTTGCCATGACAATAATGTTTTCGAGTCTGAATCGTTGATCCCAAGGATCGTTAACCGTTTTATCCATGGTGGTTGGTAGTGTTAATTATTTGTGAATTAATACGAACGCCCCAATCAGATGAGATCCCTTGAACGTATTACTTTCTTACAGTAATATTTTCAACCTCGATCTATGACTCTGAGAACCTTTTCTAGAATCCGTGTGTCGATGGTTGTGTAGTTGATGCCTCCGAGAAGTCTTTCTCGTGTGGAAGATACGAGAACCTCACCTAGAGGAGATTCTATTGAAGATGTTATCGTTGTGATGAGGCTTCGTCATGGCTGTAATATCTTTGAAAGATGTCCATGACTCTAGGCACCTACCCATTTTAGAATCCTACCTGTGGGGGTTTCTTTGAGCAGTGACTGTGATCCTTGAACCGTTCACCCGGCTAATTCTCAGAATTGTTTGAATTTGTGATCCTGTGATCCTGGATCTTGCATCTTGCATCGCATATCATTTGCATTGCATCTCATATGTTGTGCATTTTGCATTTCCAATCCTTCAGCAGAATCTCATGTCTCCGTTCCTTCTTCTCCAGTAAATCAAGTTGATCCCTCGACACCAGTACGCAACTAGAGCCAAATACAAGACGAACGATGGAGTAGATTCAACAAGAACAAGTTGCTATCAGGAAGGAGCTAGAATCCCTCAACAGAAAGATGGATCAGATCTTCGAAGCCCTCTCCATAACTGGAAAGGAATCAGAACAGCGAACCGCTCAACGACCACGTCAGCAAAATCAACACATAACGTGGAAACCAGATAGAGTATTTGATAGTCTTCCAATGACATATGCAGATATCTTTGCTCAACTGATGGAGAAGAAGGCTATCGTTCCGAGAGATCTAGCTCCCCCAACTGTCCTTCCTGCTGATTACGACACGAATGCTCATTGTGAGTTTCATAAGGGTGCTCTAGGTCACAACATTGAGAACTTCAGGTTTTTCAAGCACAAAATTCAAGACCTGGTTGACAAGGAAGCTCTCACCTTTGATGGGAAGCATCTCAGTGCCATCAACGACCCGATGCCGCCAGCCAACTAGTGCCAACATCAGATCAAGTCCAGTCAAGTCCATTCTCTGAAGGAGGCCGTCACGTTGCCATTTAATCTTTCGCATTTCTTATATTTTGTCTTTGTGTGTTTAAGTACTGTATGCTTTGAACAATTTGCATTCGTATCTGGTTTCATTAATGTATCGTTTATGCATGTTTTGAATTAGTTATGTCGTATTCACTCATTTTTCACTTATCACCGACACGTTTATTCACTCCACTCTATTCACTATTGTTTAGCATGATTTGAGGGAGGATGATGAGAACGAGATACCCATAATTGCAAACTGTATGCTTTCAGACAGAATCTCGTCAATGATGTACAGGCATTGTTTCAATTCCCCCATACACCAGAGATATAAGGAGTTAATCCCTAGTAAACCACTTCGAGCCTAGAAGTAGCAGTTTCCTTCGGGTATTCAAACCTTTACACTCAACCTGGGACAAAGTAGTGTTCAGTCAATTCAACTCCGCACTTGAATCAACAAGCAAAGACCCATGATATGGCAGTCACAACCAAATAAAAAATCAAAAAATCCTGCTAAGTTAAACACCTTAGAGGGGACTTAGGCAAAATCAAGGCAATCCCGATGGATTTGACAAGCGAAGTTAATCCATGCAAAATTTAGGGATCAACAAAAACAAAAGCAAAAGAGGACCCCGAAATCCTCAACAAAAACAAAAAAGATTCAGTGGCCACCCAAATCAAAAGGGTCACTGACATCCATCAAAAACCAAAATAAGGTGATTGTCACGTCGAGCAAACCTTGAACCATCAAGTTTATACCGTCAAGATAAGTGCAGAATTAACTGAGCGTAGGACTGGAGATCGTTAAGAAGAATGGGCGGGTACAAATCATACTTTTAGCCTAATATCCTTTGTTTCATAACCATGAACCAAACCACGTTACAACCCTTGAAAGACCTAATTGAGGCGAGGTTTATTCTGAAAGCATATTATCGCAAGGTTGCATAACCTGACTCCTCACACGATTGTTAATCATCAGCTTTGGTGTCGTTATCCTTGCAATATCTTCTACACCAATCAAAATCAGCACAACATTTGAGCTAATTGTCCATTCGTATCACTACCACGACACTCTCAATAAATGACACACTGTTTCAAAACTTGCATCGAACTTTGCATTAGTATTACCATTTATGAATGTACAGTTTTAATTGCAAATCAGTGCTAGGTATTCAAGGACATCTCAACAAAGGACAATCAGGGAGGAACTTGACTTTCACTAGTGTACGCGAAGCAAGATTATTTCAAAGCTCACAGGCTGAGGCAAATTATTCAACAGCTCGAGCAGGGGCATATCATTAGTAAGTTCAGACTGGGGCAAGACCAGGTCGTCCTGACCATCAAGCAGAGTTGCAATTCTCTCTGAAGCAAATTCACAGTCATCCAAATATCCCAGACTTGGGACATCCAGAGCATCTTCTGCTTTAATCATGGCGTCTTCAACAAACTGCGTGTCGAGGAAGTCAATCCCTCCCACCACCCGAAGTCCAATCTGCATTGGCAACTACCAAAGATCCACCATGCTGGCATCTCACTACATTTCTAATTACCTGTCTGCAATCATATGCATCATACGCATCACATTCAACCTCATAAGCATCTTGCATCATATGCATACCCAATCGTATCATACTTCCCCAGCTCTTGCATCTCCGCTCCGTGCATTTGCATTTACATTTCCATTCGTTATGGAACATCATTATCATCCAACATTCATATATGCAAGTCAAGGTCCAGGATCAATCTCGAAGATTTTCAAGGCCATTATCAACCCAGTCAGGGGCATTCTCCGCAAGACTATGGGTTTCTCCCATGAATTTCAACATCTTCAAAGCAATCATCAGCCCAATCAGGGGCATTTTTGCAAGATTGTGGGTTTGTCCCACGATTTTCAAGAGCTCCAAAGCAATCATCAGCCCAGTCAGGGGCAATCTTCTGCGATTGTGGGTTTCTCCCACAAAATTTCAAAAAATATTCAAAGCAAGATTCAGCCTAGTCAGGGGCATTCTTTTCAAGACCACGGGTATCTCCCATGACGTATTTCAACCTCGTGGTTGATCAGATCTTCAAGTTAATATACATCCCAGCCAGGGGCATACCATTCAAGACCGTGGGCGTTCTCCACGAAGTTGTTCAACCTTTTGTTGGGTAAACTCAAGAAGTTTAATGCAAGATCCAGCCTGAGCAGGGGCATCTTCAGCAAAACCGTGAGCGTACCTCATGAAGTTGTTCAGCCTTTTGTTGAGCAAGACAAGACATCAAGACAAACTCAGCCCAGTCAGGGGTATCCTCTTCAGAATTCATGGGCGTAACCATGGAATCATTTCAGCAAAACTATGACCTCCAAACAAGACGGTGGGTGTACCCCGTTAACTCATTTCAATTCAATCTTCCTCTTAGGGGTTCCCCAATGATTTGTACCCAGCAAGCGTGACCGTTGTCAATTGCCTTACTATCATCCTTTTGGTGATAGTCGAACCTCGTCAGTTCAACCTAGCCTGCATCCTTTTGGTGTTGGTAAACCTCAAATATGTGTTGTCTTATCATCCTTTTGGTGATAGCGACCTATTGGTGTGAGTTTCGCTCCGTCATCCTTTTGGTGGGGGGTCTATCATGGTCATTAATGATAGATTGTGCGATGTGTTTTGTGTTTCGCTCCGTCATCCTTTTGGTGGGGGGTCTATCATGGTCATTAATGATAGATTGTGCGATGTGTTTGTGTTTCGCTCCGTCATCCTTTTGGTGGGGGGTCTATCATGGTCGTTAATGATAGATTGTGCGATGTGTTTTATGTTTCGCTCTGTCATCCTTTTGGTGGGGGGTCTATCATGGTCATTAATGATAGATTGTGCGATGTGTTTTGTGTTTCGCTCCGTCATCCTTTTGGTGGGGGGTCTATCATGGTCATTAATGATAGGTTGTGCAATGTGTTTTGTGTTTCGCTCCGTCATCCTTTTGGTGGGGGGTCTATCATGGTCGTTAATGATAGATTGTGCGATGTGTTTTGTGTTTCGCTCCGTCATCCTTTTGGTGGGGGGTCTATCATGGTCATTAATGATAGATTGTGTGATGTGTTTTGTGTTTCGCTCCGTCATCCTTTTGGTGGGGGGTCTATCATGGTCATTAATGATAGATTGTGCGATGTGTTTTGTGTTTCGCTCCGTCATCCTTTTGGTGGGGGGTCTATCATGGTCATTAATGATAGGTTGTGCGATAGTTTATTTGTGTTTTGCTCCGTCATCCTTTTGGTGGAGGGTCTATCATGGTCATTAATGATAGGTTGTGCGATAGTTTATTTGTGTTTCGCTCCGTCATCCTTTTGGTGGGGGGTCTATCATGGTCATTAATGATAGGTTGTGCCATAGTTTATTTGTGTTTCTCTCCTATCAACCTTTTGGTGGTAGTGGTTGGTGTGTGTTTCGCTCCGTCATCCTTTTGGTGGGGGGGTCTGTCACTTGGATTGGTGTCAGATTGTGCGACAGTGTTTGTCCTATCATCCTTTTGGTGGTAGTGGCTGGTGTGTGTTTGCACTATCATCCTTTTGGTGGTAGTAGCAGTGTGTGTTTCGTCACATCATCCTTTTGGTGATGGTAACCTTTTGCCAGTTATTTACAGTTTACTCAAGGGCATACCCCATCCAGCTTTTCAATTCTCAAACATTTCTTTTTCGGACAAATTCAGGTTCTTCTTTATATCTAATTGACTTCTACCTCGGAATAATGAACGCTGCAGCATTTCATTTCCTTAGGTCTAAGCCAATTAGATAAAGGCATCTGTCATACCCCAAATTTGTCCTACCTCTTGAGATTTCCTTATACCAAGTGGTTATGATTGTTTAAACGTGGAATCATGTCTTTATTCAGCCTTGGGTGAAGATTCAAGATTGTGGATGTTTCTGGGAGTTAATTTGAAACATTGTTCAGTAATTTCAAGAGTGATTCTAGCTTCGATACAAGAGTGGCATCAACATTGAAATTCAAATTTTATCAAACATGATTCACTTTGGTTCAAGATTAAGGAAAATGATTTCAAGTGTGAGTGTATATTTGCAAAACATAACTAACTTGCATTCAAGATTCACAATCTAATTTTGTCACGAGCAAAGATTAGTTAATTACACATCAATTTTGTAAGGATTAGTTTCAAGCCACGAATTTTCATGATTCATCTTAAGTTATTACAAATGTGTGAGTCTTCCCAAAATTTGATTAAAGAATCACTTGAAGCATACTGGTGCCTATTGGACCAAACGTTTTGGCAGAGCAGATGTTGTACATTTATTGCACGTATCACATATGATTGTGGTAGCTATGATGCTACATTTCAGTTCTTGATCAGTACAACAATTCTAGTATTAAAACATTACTAGCCTTTGGCTCCACTTCATCCAAACATTCCATAAAAAGCAACAATTAATATTACAGTGATGGTTGTTTTGAGATTAAGGTTCCAAGACATTACAAACAAGATAAGATGTTAACTATAGCCTAGAATCTGTCGAGAATTAAAAAAAGTGATAAGAGTTGGAGTAAGCTAGTTCTTGTTGAAGAATCCCATGAGTCGTAGACATATTAGGAACGAACACCTGAACGAGAAAATTTCTTCTCCATTTTGGTCACTCTAAGCGAAATTTTTATGAGGACAGTCACCATCGATATTCGACCTTGGCGAAATTGTCGATTTTCAGAGGCAAGGCTGTCTCAATGCTACGATGACGGCAGCATGATCTGCAAAGCCAGACATAGAAATATAGGTCAATAAATGCATATCAATAATGAGAATGTAAGTTGAATGAATAATACCAGCAATCACAAAACTGCTACAGAACTATTGCAGGTTTTGTTCTGATAAACACAGCTCGTACTTCGCCGCAACGATCATTAATCATCCTACTCCAAAGCTGGTAGCACCAATGTGATTCATGATTCAATACCAGCTACACCAGCAAGGACAACATATTCATTAATACCACAACCTGAAAATAACAACCATGGATTAAAAGGAATCCTGAATTCAAAACACACCACAACAACGATTTAATGTGACGGTTACGGTAAATACGTCGTGGAATTGACGGCATATTGTGTGTGAAAGCGTGAATAATAGACAGCTCGCAAACGTACCTTAACCGGAGCTTGTTAGCCTTGGGGTTGTTACGCACAAATTCACAACCATCGATGTATAGCTCGCAACCTTAGCAGCGTGAGGGAAATGAGAAAAGGCCTGCAACTTCCGTTTGCAAAAACATGCGGACATTCACCAAATAGGCCACTTGCAAAAGGCATAAACTAATTTTCTCAAATGGATCGGCAACAAAATCTGCAATACCAAATCGTACGCTAACAGCCGCACCCAAAGTCTGTTATGCATACCACAATGTGAAATCCTGCTGGTACGAATGAAAGTGTTTGCCACTTGAAGGACCGTCCAAAACGTGCATCACTAGCTGCACAAATAAATAAAAACAGATTTTGTGAGCAACAAGGCCACACCGTATCCGTACACTATTTGTTAATGGCAACACACTACTACAAAAACAAAACAAACACAAAAGGACAACAACAGACCTGTTGTGCCTTGATGCTAGCCTGCTGCGAATCGTACCTGCACTAAACCCACACCAGACAGCTACTTGTCGCTACTCGAAAAAATGCATCGCGCAACGACGGGGAGGCGAAAAGAAAGGACAGAAGAGTCGCCACCGAACTTTATTTATCCCATGAGGGGAAAGGAAAATATCGAGAAAACCTTAAGAAACGAACGGATAAGATGGTCTCGCAACCATGAACGGGTTCGGAAGCCGGTTATGCGAGGGGAAGGTATTAGCACCCCTCACATCCATCGTACTCGATGGGAACCTTTTGTTTGTCGATGTGTGAATTTATCTGCTTAAACATTATGCTATAAGAAGTGTTCCACAGGGTAAAAGAAAAGGGTATTAGAGACGGGGAAAGAGAGATAACAGAGGGGAGTGGAGAAAGAACGGACTCGGTGGGACTTCGCGGTCCTAGGCCTACGTATTCTCAATAGGTATGAGAAAATCAGAGTCGACGTAGTTCGGGGCTACGGATAGATGGGGGAAACTGTGCTCGCCAAGACATCGCCGTCTTGTGCCTACGTATTCTCATCTGGCATGAGAAATCAGAGCAGCCGTAGTTCGGCCTACGGTGTGTTGATGTTTTTTTATGGATGATGATATCATGCGCATTCTAGCAGTTTAGGTGTATTGCTGCTCGCTCGTTGGAGACTTAGGAGTTACCTGTTTGCGGTAGAACGGACGTAACATATCCTTTTCGAAATGATTAGGTTTTCGCCACGCGAGGCAAGAAGTCACATTTGATTTGTTGAATTGTTTTTAGGGGGCGAGACATGTCCTCGGATAGTAACCCCTACGGGTAGTACCCAATTCTTTGTCTCAAAGTTTTTGTTTATGAAAAGGTATGGCGAACGAGGCGTCTTCATATTGAAAGATGGGCGTTGAAACCACCCTCACTACAGTGGGCATCCCAACGCTCGGAGAAGAAGAGGTCTACGCCCAATCCGCTCTCTTTAATTCAACATAAAGAGCTTTGTTTCCTTATTAAAGGTATTTTTGGCTTTGAATGGTAAGTGTTTTGCGACAGAGAACCCTACGGTAAACGTCAACACTCGGGATAGGAGAAGGCCTACGCCTAACCACACCACGACCATTCAAGTCTTATTATGAAAATGATTTGAAAATGCACTCGATACGGGACCGAGGTTTTAGGTATGAAAAGTTGCGGAAGGAAGTTGTGAAAGTGGGATGGTGGATAAAGGCGTGTCTTCGTATTGAAAGACGAGTGTCGAGACCACCCTCACTACAGTGGGCATCCCATCACTCGGAGAAGAAGAGGTCTACACCCAATCCTCTCTTTTTAATTCAATACAAAGAATTGATTTTAAGGATATGAGATTTGAAAATGGATGGGAAGCGTCTTCGTATTGAAAGACGAGTGTCGGAACCACCCTCACTACAGTGGGCATCCCAACACTCGGAGAGGAAGAAAGTCTACACTTAATCCCCTCTTTTTTAATTCAATACAAAGATAATCGGATGTTGAAGACGGTTTGAAAAGAGTTAATGAGATGCAAAGTAAACAACCCTAACAGAGGACCAACTTCCAAGCAAGTCAAGGGTGTTGAGAATACCCATAATTTGAAATTTTGTTTTGTCAAATGAAAATAATCATCATTGTGAACAATTTAAAAAAAGAACGAATCAAAAATATTAAAGTATGCTAAAGTTATGAATTTTGAAATTTAGTATGATTAAAACAAAAATAATAAAGAATTGAACTTAACAAAAATAATAAAACAAAGGGTGGGAGCGCCACGGGGAGGATCGAACCCACGCCCACGCCCTTGCAAGCATACAGCTCAACCACTCAGCCAAGACGCGCGCGCTGATAAGATATGGAAGAAGAAAAAGAAAAAGCAAGAAGAGAAGAATAAAATAAAACAAAGCGAAAAAAGGCCCCCAGCTGGGCTCGAACTCAGGTCATTGGGGCGAGGCAAGATACTTAAAGGCTAGTGTTAACCACTGGGGTGGCGATACATCCGTGTATTTATGCCACCCCATCAAATTAAATACCAAGGCGAGGCCGATTTCTGGGCAAAACCAAGAACAAAACAAAACGTCCCAATACGTTTTGATTCGTAACCTAACCGTACCTCAACCAAACTGTGCAAACCCTATATCAAAACTGACCAGAAAAACAAGAGGAAGAAGATAGCATCAACGGTTTTTTCAAGAACAGCACGCACAGAAAAATTCGCATGCTCACGTAAAGAGGTGTTTGAAATCCCTTTTTGAAATTTAATGATCACAACAGCAAAACCAAATCCCAAACGGGTTCCATACAAGTCAGGACTGTAAAGCTCATGATGATGCTCAACAAACATTCCTAATCCAAACTCCAAAACACAAATTCAAAGCATAGTGGGATCAAATCATAACGTAGCGCATCGACCACAACACGTCCACCTCTTAAGCCTAACTGAAGTTATGTTACTAACTTAGCAGGAATCCAACTAATAATCCAATTTAAGTTATCCTCTAACAGTCAATGCAAGCAAGCAGGTTCAGGCAAACCAATTAATCAGCAATTCATATTAAGTCAATTTGCTACTTAAACATTCAACCCACTTCTGTTTCGTCCATTTCATAAACCAATGACCTCTTCATTTCGAGCAATCAACATGAATGTAATAATGCCATCTTTCTAATTCATAATTGCATAGCACAACATGGTAAGGTTTCAAACCCAAACTTAATCAGCTCGACACAACTTACAAACTACTAACAATTTCATCCAAATTTGGACCATTTTAAAACTTGCCATTCACCATCTAACAAGGTCCACAACCATGCTAATTAACAGTCCCACTGCACCTAATAATTAATAGCGATACCCCTGAATGGTATACTAAATGAAATGCAATTTTAATAAAACACAACTCAATGACCAGATAAATCATAACAGCCAAGCATGCATTTCAAACAGCCAGGATTGAAAAAGTTTTAAATATGAAAACCAAAGGGATCGAAAAAGTTGACAGGTTTCCAACAGGAATAGATAGTAGAGATTGCAAACCACAGTTCATGAAGAAATTCAATAAACATGTTTTAATGATATAGCCCCCTAGCTGTCCTAATGACTGTCACTAACCAAAACCTAGCATGGTATCCGAGCTAACAAACATTTGTGAATTTAATGGCAACACCCAACTCCTATTAGTATACATGCTTAAACTAACTAAAACCAGTCACAAAACAAAGCAGGAGTGGGGCACCCCAACCAACAAGATCCACAGATTCCCATTATGTCAAAGTGAATCTTGACAGTTCAAACACAAATTGGTAGCAGCCCAATCTTTAGCAAGGTATTCTAAGTGACAGCCCTACAACCTTAATGGCAGCGACTGATAACCAGCCATGAAAATGGTTCCCAATCAAACATAATGAAAACCAGCAACCAAGACATCTATTCATGTAAAACAACAGTCCATTAGCAGCAGGTCAAGAGAACATTAACAAGCAAAAATAACTGTTGTGAGTACAAGCAAGAACAAGAAACAGGTTAAAAAGAAAGTCAATATTAAGCATTAGCTCAAACTGCTTCAAATGACAAAACATCACCTCATGAAAAAGAACCAAAACTGACACTAAGTACTCATATCCAAAGTTCAACATTTCAGTTCAAACTTTAAGCATCTTGGACTTAACTGCTAACCTAACAAGCTAACAAACACAAGACCTGGCTGTGGTTCTGATTTAAAACACAACTCAAAACAAATACTATGTAACTGCTACAGATTTCAAACATGGATACTGCAGATTTAACAAACAGCAGCTTGCACACCATTTTAAGACCAACATGAAAACACAGCTTAACCACATACTCATTCAATACACCACTGAGGTTATGCAGCAGATTCATCAAAACATTCAAACCAAATGAACACAGTATCCAAACAAAATGCCAAGTGTACATGCTGCCACAGAGACTGAACTTGGTATGTGATGACATCAAAAGAAATAACAACAATAAGCAACCAATTTTGATGAGACAGAGTAACCAATTCATTAAGTCTTGCTGTCATAGATTAACATGTCCACCATAAACACAGCTCTCCCACAACAATGAAATAGTCCATCACATTAAGACATACACATTACACCTTGCTATACATACAACTTTTAAACATGAGGTACTGCAATGCTTCACAAAACAAACAACGAGTATTACCTGATTTTCAAAACCAACACTAGTGTAATGAAATCCAACAAGCACACCAAAAAAAAAAAGGGATAAACAAAACAGCAAGCGATTTGAGTGAGAAAGAGAAATAAAATACTTGAATGACCTACTGCTACAGGTCAGCATTTCTATCATAACCACAGCACCTTCAAAACAAAGAAACATTCTGTTTTGTACTAACACACACCTGCACACAACATTGAAGCAGACCACAACACACCAACACACACAACACATTCTCAAAAGTCATTAAAATCCAAACATAAACATTTCATGGCATATTCATTTTCTCTCCAGTATTTGAGAAGTCAAAACAAACTTAGTAAAACAAAGTCCAATCATGATTTATGCGCACAATGAAGAAGTTCAGATCTCCATACCTGGTAAGGAGACTCAACAGCAAAACAAAAGGTTTTGAGAGATCCTCCTTGCTTGAAGCTGCACCTGACTTCCTTTGAGAGAAACTTTGAAAAATAAGTTCCAAAATTTCTAAGATGTCTGGTGAAAAGAGTGTGGCTACTAGGGTTTGCTCTAATCCTAAACCTTTTATATCCCAGTTCAAATCCAATTTTCCTCTGCTGAGTTTTGTCTTTCGTAGCTTTTTGTTGGAGTGGGTAGGTGGGACAAGCTAGGGCCGCAGCAGGCCAGTGTAGAGGCTGCTTGCTCTTGCCCAGATTGGTAATGAGTTCAAAAGAACGCCCAAAGCAAGTACCCTGATGGTTGGCCTTGAAATGGTAAAGTTCAGTACCAGCTTCTCCATGAAAAATCAATTGGCTCCATTTTGCAAATTCGCTAGTAACTTGAGATTTCCACTTCAAACATGAAAACTAAATGCGCCAAATTAATCCTTGCGAAAAAACAAGTGGAATTGAATTTTGTTTCACTGAAAATGGTCCAGTTTTGCCCAATATACCAAGCCTCTCGTATGGCCAAAATGGTGTTCTTCAATTTTGCCCAGCCATGAATAAACAAGGTATTTAACAATTCTGGGGTGGGATAATCAATGGATGTATCGCCACCCCAGTGGTTAAAGCAAGCGTGTATTATGTGTGAGGTCCTTGGTTCGAATCCTGGTGGAGACAAAATCCACCCCATTTTTATTTTTAAGCGCCCCCTTTTCTCATCTTAACATGTATACTTTTCCTTCCTCTTGTTATTCACAAGCGTGTGCTTGGCTGAACTGGTAAAGTGAGGAGTTGCCAAACAAAAGGTGGTGGGTTCAAACCCCACCTTGCGCATTTTGCTTAGATAATATATATTTTTTTCACATACACTGCCTCTGATGTCTTGAGCACAAATGCTTGATGAGATTCGTATACACATTTTTTTGCACATACATTTCTTGATCCCTGTAAAAAAAATATGCAAATAATGATATGCCATGCAATGTTTTATGCAATATGCTGATGTAATGAAATAAAACATAAGCCAGAGAGGTTGGTCAAATTTTGGGGTACAACACTACTTTGCAGCCCTGTACCTGCAACAGCAAAAAAGCAGAAAGAAGATAATTCATTAAACCATGCTTATCACAATAAACCAGGAGACCTGTTACAAAAATAATGTCTAAAAGTGTGGTGGGATAGCTAGGAAGTCAAAAACGCAGGGTTTGTAGCAAAACAGCCAAATAAACTCGTACACCTTCCTTCACAATAAAAACTCCAAAAACCTCATTCTCATTTTGGGGGGAGAAAAAATGATAAACCCGGGGAACTCCCTCAAATTTTCAAGGAGGAGCCTTTCACTCCAAAGTTGCTTTTTTCTTTTGGCTCTTAACTTTGAAACCCAACCACAACAATGATTTCATCTGGAACCTCAACCTTTCTCCTAAAACTTTGAGGAGACCCTTTCATCAAGTCATTTTGGACTCTCTTCCTCCAAAGAATCACCTTCAACTAACCCAAACTTTCAACTCATAATCCATTCTCCACCTTTAGCAACCCCATTCATCAACCTCAAACTCTCCCATCCAAACTCATAACCCAATCCAACCGAACCCTTATCTTTTCTCCCAACCCCAACTTTCAACAGAACCATAAACCCAACCTCTCTCTTCAATAATGTACATATCCCTTTATCACTACAACAACATTGAAACCCGTTTTCCACTTCAAACCCACAAAACTCCCATCTTCAACCTTAATAACCTAAACCTTCCATAACTCAATCTTCATTCTCAACCATTAACAGAAAAAACCCAGAAAATCGGAACACATGAAGAAGGATTGAACGAAATCTAATCGAGATTAATGATACACGAACCTGAGCGCGAGGAAAATCGAAGCCAATAGCTCGAAGGTGAAATCAGGGAGAGAGCCAAACGTGTAAATCCGAAGAATATCGGTCGATCCAAGAGGGTTTGGCGTGTGGTGTTCGTCTTCTACGTTTTGGGCAAATCGAGATGGTGATGACCGTTTTTTTTTCGTCGTGCTAAGGTTGTTGTTCAGAAGAGATGAACTCTGGTTTGGCAGCTTTGAGGATCGTTTAACATGTTGATGAGGGCCCGTGCATTTTCGATTCATATGGTCGTTTTTACTCGTGGTGATTAATTTAGCAAATCCTTAGCGTTTTGTTATTTCCACCTCACCTTCTCCTTGTTCCTTTTGACCATGCTTGATTCTTGGAGGAGGGGTGATGGGCCATTGGCCCATAGGATCCCACGGTTTCTTTTTTCCTTTAACAACCCACCTATCAGCGCATACCCTCCCATTTTTTTTTTAAAAAATTTCTTCTAAAAGTTTTAATATATTGATTTATAGATGGTTTTTCTTAAGATATTTTTTGTTATTCCTTTCTTTCTTTTTTATATATTTTTCTTTTGTTAATGTTTTCAACTAATATTATAAGATCTTTTTTGTAAATAATGTTGGATAAACTTTCAATTACTTTTCTTTTTTGTTGTTTTCGATTTTATTTTTTGGGTCGATGACGAGATTACCAACTTTTAACCGTCAAATTATTGGCGTGAAACAAAGGATCCGAGACCACTTTATTTCTCCGATTTTATTTTGATTTTTGGATCGATGAAGTCTTTTATTCGTAAGCGTCGCGTATCGAAGTTGATAACCTTCTCGATTTCAAATCTATGGTGAATAACCATTGGGGTCATTTTCCGTACTTTGGGATCGTGATAGGCTACCTTCGATTAATCGGCATTATGTTTGCGATTAAGACGAAATTTTATTCTTTCGTGTCCTGATTCGATTCACTAAACTAACCAATAACTTTAATTTCCGTTAAATATTATTGTGAATATTATCGTTATTATTTATTCATATTATTATTATCATATCATATTTATTCATTCTCACTCACCAATATTTGAAAACACTTAATAAATTATCGAAACTCCTAAAAGCCAAATTGGTGGACTGTTGGATCTTTGGTCATTTGCAGGTATCCTAACTTCGAGTCGTGCCCGACTTTGCTCAAGGCGTAGTTTAGGACACAATACACACACACGACTTTCTCTTGGGCTACCTGACAATGAGACCCCTTTATTTCGTGCAATCCCGTGTAACTTACATGTACCCCTTTCCCATTCCGATGTATGTTTCGCATTTCTTTGATTATTAGTTTATCTCCTAGGAGCACCCATAGGGACTAGAGCGGATTCAAGCTATTTTCAAACTAATTCTCGATTCATCATCGGGCCATTTTCAAACCCTTGTAAGTCGAGTGCTCATACGCATTCGCCATCAACCTATTACAAGTCGACCCTTGATGCGTAAGTCAAGTCGGTCTCTTTTTCAAACAATTTCATTTTCAACACGTTTTGCACGCGATAATGAGTCAAACCCTTGATCCAACGTCAAGAGGATTTTCGAAACAAACTATCAATCAACTAACAACTATTCAATCCTTTTCAAGGTGTAAAGAGTGGGTTCAAGTCTTTGAGCTTGCTTTCCGTTGTTTATATGCGAGTTATCTTATTCGTGTGTGAGCAATTGACGCCTTTAAATAATATTAACAAACCCGACAATATTCAACCATCTCCAAATTACTCATCCTTCTATACACCATTTCAAATTCAGACAACCCTCCTTCATGATGAAAAAGAGAGTGTTCCAAGTCTTTGGTTCGCTCTCCCGATTACTTGGGTCCGAGAAGTCTTTCTTAAGCTTCAAGTGATCGTCATCATTTCAACCTTATCCTTTCAAACACATCATTCCTTCATGATGGAAAAGAGAGTGTTCCAAGTCTTTGGTTCGCTCTCCCGATTACTTGGGTCGGAGAAGTCTTTGTTAAGCTTCAAGTAATCGTCATCCGTACCCCTTTCAAATTCATTCAAATCCTATTCCTCTTCGTGGTCGTTACCACGAACTACGGACGCTCTGATTCTTCATTCATTCTTGAATGTAAGATACGTAGGCACAAGATTGCGATGATCTTGGCGAGCATAATCCCCTCCATCTTCCATTTTTCCCCATCCTTTCCCGTAGTCGAACTACGACGCTCTGATTTCTCATTCTCGTCCGAATGAGCATACGTAGGCACAAGGGCCCCAATCCTTGGCGAGCACCCTATCCTCTAACCATCCCCTTTCCCCTAGTGTCTTTATCCCCTTATAATATCCTTTAGCATTTAGTAGCGAGAATAGAAGAATTAAGTTTAGCTAACATCCATCACAACTCGAATTAAGAGGTTCCCGTTGAGTACAACAGACGTGAGGGGTGCTAATACCTTCCCCTCGTGTAACCGACTCCCGAACCCAGGAATATGGTTGCGACGGCCGTGTTCCTTCCGCGCTTATGAGGTTTTCTCGATATTTTCCTCTCCCGTCTATTCGGGAAAAATAAAGTTCGGTGGCGACTCTGTCGAACCGCAATTTCCGTGCCTTTTGCGCGAGGGTCGTATGTTCGAAATGAATTTTTCGAGGTGCGACACCTTCACAGTTGTATCTTGTGTGTTAGGAATTCGTCAAAGTCTTTCGACAATGATGCTTATTTTCTTAACCATGTAGATGTAATGAAGAACGAGGATTCCATGTAGCAATTTAAGAGATAAAATCGGACAAATATGGCTTTGGCTAGAATCCCTAACATTCATTCTATTGGGGAAGCCTCCGCCTTAGGAACACCTAATGGAACTCTTTTTGGTCTAATCACCTGGTGAGTTTTTAAAACATTTACTTCTTCCTCTTGGGTGGAAGTCTGAGATTCCTCTAGCGAACCATAGTGGGAAAGTTAAAACTCACTTCTAATGGGTAAGAGATTCATGTGGAAAGGCATATTCATAAACATCCTCGACTTATAAATGTAGAAGGGCAGACCTCTAATCAAGTAGGGAAAAATCTCGTGTTGCTAGCTCGTTTAGGTCAGAGGACAGATAGAGACTTTAGATTTTTGGTTTGTGATAAATATTATTCTTATTTCTCATGTTTTTTTAAAGATTCTAGACAAAAGGAATTGGCCAATTAGCTTTTCATACTCGTCAAGCATTAGCTAATTTGGAGTTCAGAGTTACTGGCTGAGTGGAAATTTTTCCTACTTTATGCCTTCAACAAGAGAGGGAGAAGCTCAAGGAACGAATTAATGATCTTACAATTTTGGGGAGACCATATTTAGAAGAAGTTTGATGTGTTTCCAATAAGTTATTGTCCATAGACACGGATGTGGAATCTTTCAAGTATCCTGGTTCTCTGGTAGAAAAGGTACAAGAGTTCTCTGGGAGATGGTCGAGAAGAGTGAGGTTTAGGCTTCTGCTCCGACATCTTCTTCCAAGGTAGAGGCCAAGGATATTGATAAAAAAGGATTAGTTAATTGGAGAAGTCTCTGGAAGAATCTTAGGAAAATCATAAGAAGGTAAAGGATGGTCTTTATGCGATGCTCCAAGGGAACCTTGGCATTTCTAAGGATCTAGCTAAATCATTACAAGAGGGCTTCTTTGTCACTGAAGGTTCTTTTGATAGTGCTTTGAAGTAATTGGAGTATTTTTATCTCAACGTTCATGTAACTTGGGATCAATTTCGTCTTAATCAATCCATTATGGATGAGAAAATGGTCTCTTTGATGGAATATCTCTTTTTTCTAAGTGTGTTAGTACCCGACATTATTTGTAGCTTTGATAGTTTTATCATGTAATATATATATATATATATATATATATATATATATATATATATATATATATATATATATATATATATATATATATATATATATATATATATATATATATATATATATATATATATATATATATATATATATATATATATATATATATATATATATATATATATATATATATATATATATATATATATATATATATATATATATATATATATATATATATATATATATATATATATATATATATATATATATATATATATATATATATATATATATATATATATATATATATATATATATATATATATACTTCAGTTCATTTATTTATTCAAAATTTACCTTATTTATGGTGTATTTCTCATCAAATAAGCTGTTGCTATTAAATCTGATAAACATGTGGTGTATTTACCTTCAGCTCATCCAGACAGAGGCGTATTTCTCATCAAATAAGTTGCTGCTATTAAATCTGATAAACATGTGCTTAAACAACTCTGATGTTGAAGCTTTCATACCAAAGTAGTTGCTGAACTACTCATCAGATACATCATCAGAAGAACAAGCCAGAAGCTGATCTATCCAAGTTGTTATATGAAATATTAACGTTGGAAGAAAAGGACAAAGAAAGCTACCCAACATGTGCTTATCTACTCGTTGAGATATGACCGTTGGAATAATGTTTGGACATCTTTATCCTCCCAACGACTCCTTTAGAAGCACTATAAAAGAAGAACATTTGATTCATTCAAATGTTAGCGAGCGAGTGAGCTCATTACAAAGCAAGCCATCTTGTTACAAAGCAATGATGCTGATGAGTGAAGTTAGCAACATAGTGGATTAACAAGAAAAGCTTTATGCTAAGAAGCCGCAGTGCTCACATAAGAAAGCTTTTAAGCAATATGGAAACTATTGTTCTAATAATCTCATAGAGATTTATCTTTAGGTTAGTTTCTGTATTAGTATGCAAGGAGTTGTTGCTCAATACTTGCCATGTACTTAATTAGGAGTAATCTACTTGATAAGAAGCACTCATGTAATCTCCGGCAACACAAATTCATCTTAGAATTAGTGGTTCCTCAAGTGATCTTGTGAAGATCGGAATACTTGAGATGATAAGTGACAGTTGTCATTTGTGGTATCCTAATAGGATATCTTTTGTGATCGGATTCTATTAGGTGTCGATGAACGTTATATCCTAAGGGATCCCTGAACGTGTCATTGCCTATTTGTTAGTCACCTGCAGTTAGCTTGTGCAACTGTAATCAGTTTGGTTATAGTGGATTAAGTCCTTGCTTGAGTAAGGCAAAATCACCTTGGAAGGGTGGACTGGATTAGCTTGAGAGTTGCTCAAGTGAACCAGGATATATCATGTGTTCTTTACTTGTGTTATGCTTTATTATATATGCTTCCGCAATGCATCGTATAGAACTCTATAGAAAGCAACAAGTGAAGAAACCCAGAAAAAGTTTTAATAGAGTAAATACCCAATTCAAACCCCCCCTTTCTTGTGTATTTCTCATACCTTCACATGTTTATGTTGTATTAGCTTTTCATAGTCTCAAATAACAGCTGGAATCTCATCTACTCAAACTGTCCTCAAGATTTGCTTGTTTCTTCGAAAAGAAGTAAGCTTCACAAACTTGCTCAAGAGGAAGGATCTCTGGTTTTCTTGGCTGCTAGCATAGTAAAGTCTACAACAGGTTGGTGCCTTTAAACTCTCTTTTTTATATGCATAAATTTTATTCATATTTGATTGAGTTTTGGCTTTTTAAGTTTGTATTTGAAATCTTGGTTTATTATGATGAATCTATTGTCATTGATTGAAACAAGTGTGCCTTGTTGCTGCTAGAACCAAGTCCTTTTGCTTAAGTTCAGTTATGCTACTATCATTAGTTTTTAGACTTATTGAATATAGTTATGTCTTGAACCTACAATCATGCTATTAGACTTTCCTGGTTTAAGTTTGATTCTACCCACACCCTTTTTACCTTGCCATTAATTGATGATTACCCTTTGATAAAATCTGTGGATTATGGTAACTATCTTTAAAGAACAAAAGGAGGACTTAGTGTTTGATGAGTGCATTGTAATAACCAAAACTGTCATTGACATTTGTGGAATTTGCATATGTTTGACATTGTAATATCAGAATCTTATTGTTGCCTAGTGCTAGTGCTATACCTTTGAATTGTGGTTTTAGACTGTTTAGGTTTCAGTTGATTGGTTCAAGTTGGTTTTTTTTAGCATATTCAGGCCAGGTCCTACTGTCTTTATTTGTGTTTGAGAACTGAGTTTATCAGCTTAAGTTTAGTTGCTATCAGTTTAGTTCTCATGGTAGAGGAGTTGGTTTTTGTTGTGGTTGCCACCTAAGAATGTTGGTTTGGAGCAGAGATGGAGAACCAGTTTTTTGGTTATGAGAATTATGGATTTTTTAGTGCAGACAGTGAGAGTTTAACTTGTGTGTCTCAGGTCTGCTGAGCTTCGTTTAGTGCCATAGGCAGGTTGGTTGAGGCTAGAGGGATGTGATCAGTAAGTGAGCTCTGATGAGGGGAAGGTTGTCATCATGAGTCCAGTTGAGTTCATAACAGATTAGAATTTCCAACTTCTTTAGTATAGTGCCTTGATGTTCAGAACTGTCCAAGCTTTGCTAGAGGATTGACCAACTTTATTTCCCATCAGATTTATGTTTAATTCCATGGTTTGCTGTTGTAGAGGAAAATCATGTTGGAACCTGTCATAATTTGGATTCAGACATTAGCATGTTAGGGTCCATGATTGTTGTCAAGGTCTATTTTGGATTGAGATTGCCAACTCATTGCTGGCTGTTTAGACCTTTTGTTAGAATTTGGTTTATGTTTGTTTAAACAACATTGGGAACTGTCATCTAAAACAATTTTTGATTAGTGTGTGGATTCACTGACAGATTAAATTCCAGTTTTTATTGTCATAGTTTGCATTTATGTTTAGTCTGATGTCCAGTTTTTATGGAGAGATGTGATGATACATCTGAAGATTAGCTCTGCATTTCCCTGTTACTACTGGATCTGATGCTCATCTATGTTTGGTTTGAGGTTGCTTGACATGTTGGTAACTGTTTTAATGTTTAGAGTTTGATAATTATGAACCATTAAAACTGTCACTGAGCCTTAGTCTTAGGATAGCCTATCCAGCCTTTGTGTGGTTTTCTACCAAGTGTTTGCCTTGAAATATTTGTGTTCACGTTACATTGAAAGTTTGATTGTCGCTTATAACTTTTAATAAAAACTCTTTAATCACACTTCATGTTGAAAGATTCTGCTCTTCATGAGTTGTTGCTAGATTGTAGTAAGAATTCATCAATAAGCTTTGCTTGAAAAACATATGGTTGTAGCTGTTGAAATCTAATTTGGAGTTGTTGCTATAATTCATGAACTGATTGGAGTTTTGCAAACCTCATTGACACAATGCCTTGATGCTACTGTCCAAGTTTATTGAGAGTCGTTTTGGAGCATACCAATGCATTGTGTAGACTTCTGACCATTTTAGTGCTTTGGAGGTCATGAGTCACTTGTTAGCTTTGTAGGGTCTAAGTGTTGTAAATTTTCATGCTAGCATATCTCTTAGATCTTTTGAAAACTAATTGTCATAGTTTGAAATTGTAATCTGATTTTTGCCAACTTTTGGTTTTAATCCTTGGATGTGTTTGAATCAGTCCATATCATGTATCACTGCCTGGTTCAGTTGGATTTTGGTTGGTATGTATGACTAGTTGTAGTTTGGTTTATGAACTTTATGCTGACATTGAATCATTGGTTTCAACTTTGTTTGGACATAAGGTTGGTTTTGAAGAAAACCATCTCACCAACTTACAACTCACATATCATTTTCTTGGTCTGAGTTTTGTTGAGTAAATTTCTTGTTAGAATTCATTCAATACCATATTCGGAACTTGCTTATACTAGTCTCTTGCTCTAAATACATATGTTTTGATCTTTGAGTTTCAAAATGCATTTCAACACTTTCAATTTCACTTTCCTTTGAATTTCATTTTGTGTACATCATTTGAAAATTTAGATAGCACCATCATGATCCTCATAAAAAATCAAGCAAGTTAGACTCAAATTTTATCAATTTTGGTGGAGAATTGAAAGAGTTATGTCGAAACCGTTTTGATGTTCTTCACATAGTTTTGGCCACGAGGTTGCGCATAAAATATACGCCCTTTTGGTACATATACAACTGGGGGGCTTGATACAACGGATGTATCGCCACCCCAGTGGTTATTTCCTTGCCTTTAAGACCTTGCCATGCCTTGTGACACGAGCTCGACCCTCAGCGAGGGCAGTTTTTACTCTTTTTTATGATTTTTTTCATGTTTTTATTATTTGTTCTTCTTTTTCCATTCACTTTCACACGCTTGAAGTGGCTGGTTTGGTCATGATTTTAAGCCTATGACCCCAAGGTCTTGGGTTCAAGCCTTGGGTGGAGGCATTTCGTTTTTTTTAGCACATGGTTTTATTTTATTTTATTTAAATTCATTTAATTTTCAATTTACCACAACTCCTTCATTTTTAATCATTTTTAAGTGATTCTTTTTTTTTCCAAATTCTTGTTTTAATATGTATCATCATATGATTAAAGAATTCTAAAATTCTTATTTTAGAAACACTTTACATTAAAGAAAGTTGTATTTCATTTTAGGGTTTTCACCCTCCTACCTCGCATTCTGTCATTTTCAAAACTTTGGACTTTATTCTTCTTTGAGTTTTATTCGAGGATGACTTGAACTTAGATTGTTGTTCCTTGTACATTTAAGTATTGAAATTCACCTTTGCTTGTATGCACTTAAGTGGTTCACCTTTAAAAAACTGTAGACTATCCCCATGAGATTTTGAACCGTTTTGTTTACATCGTTGTGACATTGTTGGTTTATGTATGATAACCCTTTACCCTTTTATCCTAACCTTAGGATTTGAGTCACCGTACTCACATTTAGCGTCCCGCCGTGGACATCCTTTACCCTTTTATCCTAGCATTAGGATCTGAGTCGCTGTACTCATGTTTAGCGTCCCGCTGTGGACATTCTTTACCATAACCATTTCAACGTAGATTATGGAGTCGCCGCACTCCATGTAAGCACTTTCCTATGAATGCTTACATCCCTCTGGAACCTTGACCACAGTCAAGTGCTCTTCACCCCTAGTTAGGGGAACTACGGTTGCTCTGATTCCGTTCCCGTCAGGATACGTAGGCACAAGATGCGATGTCTTCGCGAGCATACTTTGTACATACTTTGTATATACTTTAGATATTTACCTTAGCACTTTTCCTTTAGCAAGCAAACTCTAGCAAACACAAATACTAACAAGAGGTTCCTGTAGAGTACTACAGATGTTTAGGATGTGAAATACCTACCCTATGCATAACCAACCCCTGAACCTTTAGATCTCTCTTTACTCAGCTTTAGGCCTTGCCTTTTGCTTTGCATTTTTAAGGTTTTTCTTTCTTTAGACCTTTCCTCTAGATAAATTAAAGATCGGTTGTGAATTTGATGGATTAAGATTCAAGTTAATCAATAGCTTGGTATCATGATTCTCACCACAACAGTGGTCATCTTTTAATTGTTGTGGGTAAGGACCCCAATGACCAATACTTCCCATTAGCCTTTGGTGTTGTGGAAACTGAAAGAAAAGACAACTAGAGGTGGTTTCTACAATTGTTAATGGAAGATATCAGACAAGATAATATATATGTTTTTATTTCAAATCATCAAAAGGTATGACATTTTCAACTGTTAGCTCTTATTTCATACTTCTCATTCTGTTTTCATACTTCTTGAAATTCTGGCACACAGATACCAGATGTCAAGACAGATGTCAGGACACTGGGATCAAGAAAACAAACTACACTTATTCAGAAAAATGAAAACTTGACTATAAACAATAACATAGTCAATTGTTAACCCAGTTCAGTGTAACATCATTTACATCTGAGGGCATCCAAGTCAAGAAGGAAATCACTATAATAGTATTAGTTCAAAGCCATAGCAAACACCTACGGGTTTACAAGCTTCTCACCTAATCACTACCCGTGCTAACTTCTACATAGGAACTCCTAGATATGAGACACCTCTCGCTTCTCACCAGTCACACAACAATGACAAAACTCAACAATAAAGAAGAAAGGAAGTCACACTTCCAAAGACACAAAAATACACTCTTTGCTTAAAAGCTTAGGAGTGATTATAACTTAAAACACAGTCCAATTGAAGTACCTAAGGAGTACATGAATGACTCACAAATACACAAACAAAAATAGTCCAACTCAAATATCAAACGACATAAGAGAGGATCACAAAGAACAAAGAACAAAGAACAAAGAACAAAGAACAAAAAGAACAAACTCTCTAAACCCTAATACTTTTTCTTTCAATACACGACTTCCTCTTCATTAGGTTTAGAACTCCTCTTTAAATAGCCTTCAGTTCAGCATGAGTTTGGGCTCTTTAATTAAATAAAACGCATATCACAAAATAATAGCTTCAAATCTTCTGAAAGATCTTCTACACATAAATAGGAACTTAATAGAAAGTTTCCTAAAAAGGCACCAAGATCCTTTTTATGAAATACAAGCAAATCTGTTAAGACAGAAGTTCCTAAAATATTTCTCATTGGATTGCGACACTATGTAAACTAAAATAAAATGAAATATCACACTTTAAATACTTAAACATACCAGCCTTAATCTTTTGGTATAACATGTCTTGCCACATGTCCCGATATCATGTTGAACATGTTGTCTAACTGACTTGTCAAGACATTTATCTCAACATCTTGATGTGAACTTATTTTAACAAAATTGTTGTCAAACTAAAACCATAAAACTTACAATCTCCCCCTTTGGATTTTTGTGTGGCTAAAACAACCTTTGCATGAAGAACCAAAAATAAACACAAGATAACCAAAAGCACACTAGCACAAATTAGGGGCACACGCATCAGAGATGAAAATCACCTCAGAAAGAGAAATAAACTCTCACACAACAAGATCAAAAAAATTCACTCCTCCTGAATTGCATAGCCAACAACTCAGCAAACATAACTAATGTCAAGACATCTTGTCTGGAATCACATAAGCGGAAGCAGAACTCCACAAAACAGAACTCCCCCTATCACAAAGCTCCCCCTTAAGAGCACAACCACACAACTCCCAGACACACGATTAAATGATGTTAGAATATATAGAATGACATCTCAACACCACCAACAAAGACCTCCCAGTAACATAAAAGAAAACATAGAAAAGTAAGGATCATCATAAGTTCCATGTTGCACACTACCATCACTACTACTCCCCCTTTTTAGGCATAATTCTGACACCAGTTTTATCCTATGCCTAGTATCTTCCATAATAAAGACTAATTGATATAATTCTTAAAAAATGAAAATTCCCAGCTCACCCCTTAGCCTCTCAAACTGATTTGCATCCAAAGCCTTTGTAAAGATATGAGTCAATTGTTTCTCAGTGGCTACATGTTCTAGAATGACTATTTTTTCTTCAACTAGCTCCTTGATAAAATGATGACGAATGTCAATATGTTTTGTCCTGCTATGTTGAACAACATTCTTATAGATGTTGATAGCAATCAAGTTGTCACAGTATAATGTCATGACATCCTGCTTGACATTGTACTCCTTTAGGATCTGCTTCATCCAAAGTAGTTGAGAATAGATGCTTCCTGTTGCTATGTACTCAACTTTAACAGTGGACAGAGAAACACAATTCTGCTTCTTACTGAACTAAGATATAAGATTGTTCCCCCAAAAGAAGCAGCCTCCTGATGTGTTCTTCCTATCATCAGCTCTACCTGCCCAATCTACATCACAATATCCCACCAGCATGAAATTAGATCCATGAGAGCATAACATGCCATAGTCACATGTGCCATTTAAATACTTCAATATTCTCTTCACTTGATTGATGTGACTCATCTTAGGTTCAGCTTGATATCTTGCACAAACACCTACTGCAAATGTAATGTCAGGTCTGTTGGCTGTAAGGTATAACAAGCTACCTATCATGCTTTTGTAGAGACTTTGATCCATGCTAGCACCCTTTTCATATTTAGAGAGCTTCAAGTGAGTAGGATCAAATGTTCTCTTGTGACTTGCATTCTCCATCCCAAACTTCTTCACTATATTCTTTGCATACTTGCTTTGAGATATGAATATAAAGTCTTCCATTTGTTTGACTTGTAACCCAAGAAAGTAGGTTAATTCACCCACAAGTCTCATGTCAAATTCAGATTGCATCTGTTTGACAAAATGTTGGACCATCTGGTATAAAATCCCACCAAAGACAATATCATCCATATATATCTGAGAAATCATGAGTTTTCCATCCATTTCTTTAACAAACAAGGTCTTGTTTGTACCTCATTTTTTGTAGCCATTGTTGACCAGGAATTCTGTCAGCCTTTCATAACAAGCCCTAGGGGTTTGCCTTAGACCATAAAGAGCTTTCTTCAGTTAGTACACATTATTTGGAAAAGTAGGATCAACAAACCCTTTTGGTTGTTCAACATACACCTCTTCTTGTAAGAACCCATTCAAGAAGGCATTTTTTACATCCATCTGAAACAGATTGAATCTCAGCAAACATGACACTCCTAGTAATAGTCTTATGGATTCAAGACGAGCAATTGGAGCAAAGGTATCATCAAAATCAATACCCTTAATTTGAGTGTACCCTTGAGCCACAAGTCTGGCCTTGTTTCTAGTAACCACTCCATTTTCATCATATTTATTCTTATAACCCCACTTTTTACCAATGATATTTGTTCCCTCAGGTCTAAGAACCAAATACCAAACTTCATTCCTCTTTAACTGCTCCAATTCTTCTTGTATGGCATTAATCTAAAATTCATCAGTTAGAGCCTCTTTCATATTTTTCGGTTCAATATTAGAGACAAAACAAGCATTGGATACCACCTCCCTTGATCTAGTAACAATTCTTTCATTAGGATTTCCCATTATGATTTCCTTGGGATGATCTTTATGAACTTTGATAGAGAGCCCTTTATTTTCCTGATTTACATCATCCTCCCCAACAACATGATTATTGTTGTTGTTATTATCAACACCATTATCTATAGTGACAGTCACCTGTGGTGATGTTTCAACATCATCCTCGACATCTGTTTGCTTCTCTCTAGTTGATTCATATATCATAACATTAATAGACTCTAACATTATCTTGGTTCTAGTGTTGAGCACTCTATAAGCTCTATTGTTTGTGGAGTAGCCCAAGAATATCCCTTTATCACTTTTGGGGTCCATCTTCATCCTTTGATCACGATCATCCATAATACAACACTTGCTCCCAAAAACATGGAAGGACTTGACAGTAGGCTTTTTTCCCTTCCATGATTCATAAAAAGTAGTTGAGGTACCAGTTCTCAAGGTAACCCTATTACAAATATAGCATGCAATATTCATTGCTTCAGCCTAAAAATGAAAAGGCGGATGTTTAGCGTGAAACACGACTCTAGCTGACTCTTGAAGAGTTCTATTTTTTTGTTCAACCACTCTATTTTGCTAAGGAATGATGGGAGAAGAAAATTCACAACTAATACCTTATGAGGAACAAAATTCAGCAAACTTGTTATTCTCAAACTTTTTTCCATGATAACTCATAATTCTTACAAATTTGTTTTCCTTTTCTCTTTGAAGCCTTTGACATAATTCCTCAAAAACATCAAACACATCTGATTTTTCTTAGATAAAGTGTACCCAGGTGAATCTTGAGAAATCATCAACCACTAAATAGGCATACCTCTTACCTCCAAGGCTTTTAACTTGCATAGGGCCCATCAAATCCATGTGAAGAAGTTTTGACACTTTTGAAGAAGTCAGATGTTGAACCTTTGGATGGGACATTTTGGTTTGCTTTCTAATTTGACATTCACCATAACTTATTCCTTCCTCTATCTTGAGCTTAGGAATTCCTCTGATAGCTTTTGTAGACACAATCTTCTTCATACCTTTCAGATGTAAATGACCAAGCTTTTAGTGCCACAATTGAACTTCATCTTCTTTAGACATCAAACATGTAAGAGAGCATTTTGTTGATTTAGGTGTCCATAAGTAACAATTATCCTTAGATCCAACTCCCCTCATCAAAACTTTATATTTCTTATTATTTACCACACATCTAGACTTAGAGAAATTGACTTTCAACCCTTGATCACACGATTGACTTATGCTTATCAAGTTGGCAGTCAATCCTTTTACTAGTAGCACATTCTCAAGACTAAGGAAACCTGAACAAGCTAGTTTTCCCACCCCTTGAATCTTTCCCTTGGCACTATCCCCAAAGGTAACATAGCTAGTAAAGTGTGACCTAATGTTGACCAGGAAGTCCTCAACACCAGTCATGTGTCTAGAACACCCACTATCAAAATATCAGTCTTCTCTAGCTGAAGCTCTAAGATAAGTATGAGCAATAAATGAAGTAATAACTTCTTTGGGAATCTATTTCTTTGTAATCTTAATCATTTCATGATGGACATTGGTTTGTATAGAAGACCTTGGATATCCATACAGTCTGAAACGATAAGGCTTGATATGCCCAAATCTACCACAGTATTAACATCTCTAATGCAAGGCCTTGTTTCTTGCTTAATACTTTTGATGTCTGGTACAATATTGAAACATTTTTTTTGACATCATTGACTCTTGCTTCTTTCCAGTAGGAAAGTTTTTTGTAACCTTAGGATCTCCTTTTAAAGTTTGATTATCAAACCATATGCCTTTTAAGTCATCCGCCCTTTTCCAACTTGAAGAATTTCATCTAACATGTTAGAACCATTATTCAACATTCTCACATACTTGGTCATATTTTCAAGTTTGGAGGTCAACATGGTTACTTCATCTTTCATACTATGGATGTTGAACAAATATTCTTCCTTCTCACTCTGAAGCTGAGAGATAATTTCATGTTGCTTGTCACTTCTGATAAACAGATCTTTGTAAGAAGAAACCAATTCAGTATAGGAGTTTTCTTCATCACATGACTCTGCACCAGATGCCCATCTTTTAGTTAAAGCAGTAACATGTTTGGCAGATTCATCCTCAGTTTCACTTTCATCATCGACCAAGAAATAGTCAGCCCTTTATGTTGCTTCTTGAGGTAGGTAGGGCATTCTCCTCTAATGTGTCCAAATCCATCACATTCATGACATTGAACCCTTCTATTCTGATTGAAATTTTCTTCTGTTTTTGTTTTTCTTTGAGAGTCATAGTTTCTGCTAGTGTCAGGACTGATGTTCTGGACATTAGGTCTTGACTTCCTCTCAATTCTATTTAGCACTTGGTTGAATTGTATTCCATATAGAACAATGGCATTTGACATGCCATCATCAATGTCCAAATCACATTCTTCCTCTCCATCTTTTGTGTTAGAAACAAAATTTATGCTTTTATTCTTCTTTTCAGTTCTGTCATTAATGATCAATTCAAAAGTTTGAAGTGACCCCACAAGTTCATCAACTCTCATGCTGCTGATGTTTTGGGCTTCTTCTATGGTTGTTACCTTCATATCAAACCTCATGGGAAGAGGCTTGAGAATCTTCCTAACCAGCTTTTCTTCTGATATTTTCTCTCCTAGAGCACTAAAGGCATTAGCTACTTCAAGAACATTCATATGAAAGGCATGGATACTCTTATTCTCTATCATCCTTGAATTTTCAATTTTGGTAGTGAGCAACTGAAGTCTAGACATCTTCACCTTAGATGTACCTTCATGAGTTATTTTAAGAATTTTTCAAGCATCCTTGGCTACAGTGCATATATTAATTAACCTAAACATCTTTTTGTCAACTCCGTTGAATAGGGCATTTAAGGATTTGGAGTTTCCAAGAGCAGTCTCATCTTCTTCCTTGGTCCAATCCTCTTCAGGCTTCAGAGTTTCCTCCCCATCTTAATCTTTAATCACAGGATGTTCCCAACCTTTGATGACAGCTTTCCAAACTTTTCTATCCATGGATTTTAAGAAGGCCACCATGTGTGCCTTCCAATAGTGGTTCCATCCAAGATGGGAGATTTGTTCACATTCCATCCTACTTCCTTGTCCATTATGCCATAAAGGATATCTCCTTGGAGCTCACCCAAAATAGAATAGGGTGACTTGCTTTGATAATAATTGAAATTCTAGCACAGAGATATCAAGTGTCAACACAGATGTCAGGACACTAGGATCAAGGCAACAAACTACACTTATGTAGAAAAATAAAAACTTGAATGCAAATAATAACACTGTCAATTATTAACCCAGTTCCGTGCAACATCACATATATTTGGGGGCATCTAAGCTAGGAAGGAAATCCACTATAATAGTATTAGTTCAAAGTCACAACAAACACCCTCAGGTTTACAAGCTTCTCACCTAATCATTACCCGTGCTTACTTCTACATAGGAAATCCTAGATATGAGACACCTCTCACTTCCCACCAGTCACACAATAATGACAAAACTCAACAATAAAGAAGAAAGGAAGTCACACTTCCTAAGACACAAAAATACAATCTTTGCTCAAGTACTTAGGGAGAAATGAATGGCTCATAAATTCACAAACAAAAATAGTCCAACTCAAATATCAAATGACATAAGAAAGGATCACAAAGAACAAAGAACAGAAAGAACAAACTCTCTAAACCCTAATGAAGGTGAGAAAATAATTAGAAGGGGGTTGAATAAGTATATAGAAAATAATATGGCGATAAAAACTCAAAGATTTTTATCCTGGTTCGTTGAACTCAACTACTCCAGTCCACTCTATCAAGAGTGATTTGCCTTTCTCAACAAGGACTTAATCCACTATTAATCAAATTGATTACAATAGCAAGCACTAAGAGCAACTGTTCTTAGTCTTCTTAAGAACTACTGACCACAACTGGGTCTTCTTAAGGAACTTTTACAGTCAATGAGTAAAACTAAACAAGTGTTTGAATGCTTCTAAATAAGTTATATCACAACTGTGATTTTACACTTAAGTTTTAAGAACTATGAAATAAATTCAGCAAAGAGTATAAATTGTATGAGAGCTTTTCTTTGAATTCTTTCAATATTTCGTCAGCTGAAGAAGAGTGATGGAGTCTTGCTTTTATAGGCACAGAAGCCCAAGTTGTTTTCACGTTGAAGGGTGTGTACTGAAAAGGGCTGTAGCCTTTTTGTCTTCACATCACTTGACCTTTCGTAGAAGTAGAATGCACAGATAAATCCTTTTTGTCTGTGTTCTTGTGTCTAGCATAAATGAGGAAAGAGTCGTTTGGCCAAACCAACGGACATAACTTTGAATTCTTCTTCAACAAGTTTCTAATACTCAGCAAATAACATCAGAGCCTTGAGTGATCAGAATCTTTGATGTTCATCAGAGTTTGTTGAATCAGAGCATTGCAACAAGTGTGCTTTCAGCGTGTAATTTCATATGAGCAGAGTTTTAGGAATCAGATCCTCAGTACTGGAAGCGTAGTACTATCAGAGTCTTCTGAAATAAACTAAGTTATAAACTCTTCATACAAAGTCTTCAATGCTTCAGATGCTTCTGTAGATTCTGCTTCAGATGCTTCTGTAAGCAGCGCTCAGAATCTTTTGTAGGCAGCATTCAGATTCTTCTAAGAGATGCTTCTGACGCTTCAGAGCCTTGCATTATTCCATGTTCAGATCTAATTTGCTTTCAGAATAATATTCACTTTAATATCTGCAGCAAACATACTTAAACAAATTTTAGAGTATATAATTCTTTAATACAAAATTTCGTAAGAGTTATCATCAAAACATAGAGATATAATTAAGAACCAATCTGTGTTCTAACAATCTCCCCCTTTTTGATGATGACAAAAACATAAGAAATTTTGTTCAATAAAAATATAATTATAACTCCCCCTGAGATTATGAATCTCCCCCTGAATTGAATACTTAGAAGGAATAGAAACTTCCCTTTTTGCATGAGTATTCTTTATAGAATCAGAGCCTGATTATTCCAAAAATTAGATCTTGACTTGAATGAGTGTTTCAGAATCAGAGCCTGATTGGTTAAAACTTGATCTGGGGATCTCAGAGTTACTTTAAATAAATTGTCAGATTTTTCATAAGTTCTGAAATACTAAGAGTTCACGTTAGTTATAATTGGTATGTCTGAATTTCATTTAGGTAGAGTTTATTTGAACAGTCAGATCCATTTTCTCCCCCTTTTTTGTCATAATCAAAAAGTAAAACTTTTAAAGACAAATAAAAGGAAATAGAGAAAAGATACAATCAAGTAGAGAAAACATCAGAGTCATTCATTCATTCAGATAACAAACAGATACATCATCAAATAATAAATTCAAGTACATGTGCTCAAACATCAGATACAGAAAACATAAAACTAGGTTTGCTTGGAAAGAATCATCTTCAGAAGTTGAGTGATCTCAGATGAGGACTCTTCTTGCTTTGTCATCCATTTTGCCATGTTCTCATTCTTCTGATCTTGCTTAGACATCCATTGTGTCATGTTCTCAGTCTTCTGGTCTTGCTTGGCCATCCATGACTTGATCTCAGATTGTCCGACTTCCAATACTGCAATCTTATCTTCTAAATCTAGATTTTCTTTCTTGATCTCAGATGAAGAATGTGGGGCAGATTCTGATGCAGGGGCAGAGTCAATTTCCATTGGGGATGCAGAGTCTGGAGCAACAGGTGCAGAAGGGTTTTCCACAATTGTCAGAGCCAAATGCTTTTCTTTAGAAGCAGATTCTGCAAGAGTTTCTGTAGCAGAAACTCCAGAAGATGAACGTATATCCTCAAGAAGAAAAGGTGCAGATCTTTTCATATTCCATACCATGGTTCTAGCAGTCTCAGCAAGTCTTATCTTCGCATCATCAGAACAGACATTCTTCAGATTTGAAGCAACTGTATTGAATCTGGAAATGAAGCTATTCCAGATAGCATCATATTCTTCTGCATTCATGGTTGACAAGCATCTTTTCTGTACAGAGCCTAAATTCCTCTTTATTTCTTTCAGAAAATTAGCAAATAGACTATCAACATTTAGCCTATGTTTTGGTTTGAGAAGGGCTTCAAGAGTTGATGGTTTGGGAGGTTTTGGTATGATGAAATGTGGAATGATGATTAGAGGACGAGGGTAGGAAGGAAAAGATGGATGGTCAGATGATGAAGTAGCAGTTTTGGATCTGGATAAGGCATGAACCAGAGATGGTTTTACACGTGATGCAGAGGGAACGACATCAAATGTAGTGGAAGTGTAGGGAATGAAAACAAATTTGTCAGACAATAGAGGTTCTGATGGAATGATATCTGGTAGTTCCTTTAAGTAGGTTTGAAGAACAGATGGTAGAATGGTGGAAGATTTAGGTTTAAAAGGAGTGGTAGAGTCAGATGGTTCTATTCTAGTATAAAAGTTTTTAATCTTTAGACCAGAAGGAAGGGGATCAGAGGGATGTGGTTTAAAGGAAGCAACTAAAACAAACTCAGATGTCCTGGGTTTAGGTTTTGGAGAGGGTGCAAAAATGATGGTTTCAGATGAAATAGGTGGATTAGATTGTTTAGATTCAAATTCTCTGAGAGAGGGAGGTGAAATTACATCAGGATGGACATCAGATTCAGATGAATCAGATGAGGTGGTTGGGGTACAAGATGTGGAAGATACATCAAACACAGTCTTGAGAGGTTGGATATCCAGAATCTCAGAGTCGGGTATGTTAGATTCAGTAGGATTGGATGGTTCTGGTTGAGGATTAGAAGGTTTGGATGTTGGTGGTTCAGATACAACTGGTTCAGATGCAACTTGTTCAGATGCAACTTGTTCAGATGCAACTGGTTGTTGAATTTCAGGTTGTTGTGTTGGAGTTGGTTATGTTGTTATTGTTGTTGGTGGTTTAGATTGAGGAATATCAAATGATTTAAGTGGTGTTGTGGGAACAGGTTCAGAGTGAATTTTTGAAGTAGGAATAATGGGTGGTTCAGATGTTTGAGATGGAGCAGGAATTATTTGATTTTGAGTGGGAGGAGGTTCAGGCATAGAACTAATTGTTGATACATCTACTGCAATTTTAGAAAGAGAAGGTAAAGATGTTTTAGTACCTTTTGTCTTGATGCGCTTGGTGGGAACAGAGGGAACTTCTCCAGAAGCTTTTCTCTTAATTTGCTTATGTGGTTTTTCAGCAACTCTTTGTTTCTTCTGAGCAGCAACTTCGTCTGCCTCTAATTATCTTCTTTTCCTCATGTTTTCTTCATAAACATCTGGAATAGGTTCTCTAGCATGGATCAGAATATCAGCAGGAATAGGTGTTCCATCTGCCTTGCACATCTCAATATATCTAAGAATAATATCTCTAGGTTCTTCAACACCAAAGATTAGAAAGTCTTGAACTGGAATCCTTCTCTAACTTACTTCAGAAACATTCAGCTTCTTAGGAGCAGCTGTGAGTTCATCCACACCTTTTAGCCTCTGAAGACTCTTTCCATTCAAGGGTTTTCCAACTATTGTCTCAAGCTCTTCTTTAACTCCAGATTCATAAAGAGCAGCTACCAGACCATTCTCTATCAGAATGTCTGAGATCAATCTTCCAAAAGGAATCCACGTCCTGATCTTCTGTCCCTTAGTCTTAATGGATTCTCTGGATGCATTAATGTGATTCCACAGATGCATGAAGAGAATGTATGGCAGATCTACTTTTGTACTCTGACTTAAGCAGTACATGAAATAGAGTTGTTCATTATTCACATAATCTGGAGAATTTGTGGATTTTCTGTGATTGATGCATCCCAGAAAAATCTTTGCCCAGATTTTGTAGTCAGGTTTCAGATCCTTAAATTTGTTAGAAGCCTGTCCAGATGCAATAACTTCCTCATAAACTTCTTCCATATCAACACGCCCAGCTGGCAGATGACAAACTCCATCATTTTCCTCATACCCTATGAGTTTTCTGATGAGATCTTCAATGATTATGATCTCTTTTCGCAAAACAGAAGAGAGGATGAACTTTGGGTAAACAGATGCATGAATCCAAAATTCCTTCACTAAGTGTGGATACACTGGACTAAACAATCTGTCAAAATACTTAACCCAGCCTTGTGCATCAACAATAGAATGTAAATCAAATACATTGTCAGCTAGAGAGTCAAATTCCACCATGGATTCATAAAGAACTTCAAGCTTATCAACAGGAGTTAATAAAGTTCTCTCAGGTTCCTTAAATGGAATAACACCCATGTTTGATGACGCAACTGCAGCCATTGATGATTGAAACTGAGCTGATGTTGAGGATGATGTTGCCATTGTTGAAGATGAAAAGGATTTGGATGAGGGTTTAGGGTTTTGATGAAGAGCAAATAGCAAACAGAAATGCATATACTTGTTTGTGAAGTGAAAAGTGTGAAATGGTGTGATTTGTGGTATTTATAGAGAAAAGTTAGGGCACATAAACATACACATTCAGCACGTTCTCAACAAGCAATTAATAGCATTTAATGAAAATAATAATAATCATTTCAAAACATTAATTGATTCTGACAATTTGGGGGGAAAACCAAGATTTTCACTATTCAAACAATACCTCAAATGTCTCTTCAGTAATGTGCATGCCATCTTTTCAGATTCAGAGTGACACGTGTTTGCTTGCATGTGCTTCTAAATTCTCTTGAGAAATGAAACGTTAGCCAACGTTCAAATCCTCTAAGATTGGTTAGTTCAAATACACACAAAATAATAATAACTCAAGAAATCAAATAAATGACAGATGAAATACTTCAGAGTTTTAAACATTTTGCAACTGAGAAGTTTGCTTCTGATAAATATCACTTTGGACAAAAATCCATGCCAATACTTTTTAGAATAAACTTAAACCTATCTTCAGCAAGGGGTTTTGTGAAAATATCACCCCACTGATGATCTGTATCAATAAAGGCTAAGTTTATGATACCCTTCTGAACATAGTTTCTGATGAAGTGATGTTTAATTTCTATATGTTTTGCCTTAGAGTGTAAAATAGGGTTTTTAGACAAACATATAGCAGAAGTATTATCACAGAATATAGAAATATTACTCTCAAAGATCTGTTAGTCTTCTAGCTGACTTTTCATCCAGAGCATCTGCGTGCTACATCCAGCAGCAGCAATGTATTATGCCTCTGTAGTTGATAGTGCAATTGTAGGTTGTTTCTTGTTGTACCAGGAGATTAAATTTCTTCCCAAAAATTGACAACTTCCAGAAGTACTTTTTCTTTCCACTCTGTCTCCAGCGTAATCAGCATCACAGAATCCAACTAATTTGAAATCATTAGATTTTCTGTAACACAAACTCATATTAGAAGTACCTTTCAGATACCTTAGAATCCTCTTAACAGCTGTTAAGTGTAATTCTCTAGGATCTGATTGGAATCTTGCACACAAGCATACACTGAATAAAATATCAGGTCTAGAAGCAGTTAAGTAGAGAAGAGATCTTATCATACCTCTGTAGAGTTTCTGATCTACTTTCTTACTTACCTCTTCCTTACCAAGAGTACTTGTTGGATGCATATGAGTCTTTGCCATCTTACTATCAGTTATGTTAAACTTCTTCAGAAGCTCTTTAACATATTTGGCCTGATGAATGTAAGTGCAATCTGGAGTCTGGTTGACTTGAATTCCCAGAAAGAATCTCAATTCTCCCATCATGCTCATCTCAAATTCAGCCTGCATACATTGAGCAAACTTCTTTCCCAGCATAACATTGGTAGATCCAAATATAATATCATCCACATATATTTGAAAAATTAACAGATCTTTCTTAAATGTTTTACAAAAGAGTGTTGTGTCCACTTTGCCTCTGATAAAATTTTTCTCCAGAAGAAAATTGCTTAATCTCTCATACCAAGCTCTGGGAGCTTGTTTTAATCCATAAAGAGATTTCTTTAGTTTAAAAACATGTTCTGGAAATTTTTCATTTTCAAAACCAGGAGGTTGGTGAACATAAACTTCTTCTTCTATAATTCCATTTAGAAAGGCACTCTTAACATCCATCTGATATAGAGTGATGTTATTTTGTGCAGCAAAAGAAATGAGTAAACGAATAGACTCTAACCTGAATACAGGAGCATAAGTCTCTGTATAATCAATTCCTTGATGGCTATAACCTTGAGCAACAAGCCTTGCTTTGTTTCTTTCAACTTCTCATTTTTCATTCAACTTATTTCTGAAGACCTATTTAGTTCCAATTATGTTGAATCCTTTTGGTCTTGGAACTAAATCCCAAACATCATTTCTTGTGAACTGATTGAGCTCTTCTTGCATGGCAATTATCCAATTATTGTCTTGCAAAGCTTCATCCACAGAAGTTGGTTCAATAACTGACACCAACCCAAATAATGATGCTTCAGATGATCTGAGGAAGGATCTTGTTCTTATGGGGTCATCTTTCTTTCCAATGATCACATCCTCTGGGTGAGAGGCCTTGATTCTGGAAGATGATCCTTTAACATTTGATTCTTCAGAAATGTTCAAGTTGTTCATTTGAGAATATAAAGGAATTGCATCTGGCGTTGCTTCTGGTTCCTTCACTTGAGCTTTTTCTGCCTCTGAGCCTTCATCGTCTGTGAGAATTACTTCTCTATCTGCAGAACTTTCAAACTGCTTTGGCTTTTCAATGCCAAGCTTATCATCAAATATAACATGTATAGATTCCTCCACAATCTGTGTTTCAATATTGTATACTTTGTAGCCTTTAGAGCGTTCAGAATACCCAAGCATGAAACACTTCCGTGCTTTAGAATCAAACTTGTTAAGATTCTCTTTAGAGTTCAACATATAACAAATACATCTAAAAGGATGAAAATAAGAAATGTTGGGCTTTCTGTTTCTCTACAATTCATAGGGAGTCTTTTCCATAAGAGGTCTTACAGACACTCTGTTCTGAATGTAACAAGTTGTGTTTATTGCTTCTGCCCAAAAATGCTTTGCCAGATTAGTCTCGTTGATCATGGTTCTGGCCATTTCTTGCAGAGTTCTATTTTTCCTCTCTACAACTCCATTCTGTTGTGGAGTTCTAGGGCAGGAGAAATCATGAGCAATGCCATCTTCATTAAAATATTTTTCAAAATATTTGTTTTCAAATTCGCCACCATGATCACTTCTGACTTTAACAATTTTAAAATCTTTTTCATTCTGGACTTGTTTGCAGAAGTCAAAGAACACAAAATGTGACTCATCCTTGTATTTTAGGAATTTCACCCATGTCCATCTGCTGTAGTCATCAACAATGGCTAATCCATACTTCTTGCCTCTGATGGATGTAGTTTTCACTGGTCCAAACAAATCAATGTGAAGTAATTCTAATGGTCTTGAAGTTGAAACAACATTCTTAGTTTTAAAAGAGGATTTTGAAAATTTTCCTTTTTGACATGCTTCACAAAGAGCATCTGAGTTGAACTTCAACTTAGGAAGTCCTCTGACCAGATTGAGTTTATTAATCTGAGATATACGTCTCATATTAATATGCCCAAATCTTTTGTGCCAGACCCATTGCTCATCATTAACAGACAAAAGGCATTTAACATTTTGAACCTTAAGTTCTGAAAGATTGATTTTGTAAATGTTGTTCTTCCTCTTTCCATTAAATAGGATTGAGCCATCCTTCTGACTAACAGCTTTACAACATTGTTGATTAAAGATTATGTCATAACCATTGTCACTTAATTGACTTATAGACAATAAATTATGCTTTAATCCTTCTACAAGTAAAACATTAGATATAGAGGGAAGGTTACCATTGCCAATAGTACCAGAGCCAATAATCTTGCCCTTCTGATTCCCTCCAAACTTCACTTCTCCTCCAAATTTAAGCTCCAGGATTTGGAACATAAACCTTTCTCCCGTCATGTGACGTGAGCAGCCAGAGTCCAGGTACTATGATTGGCGTCTTGACTTTTCTGCTAAATACATCTGCAACAGGGATTATCTTATCCTTAGGTACCCAGATCTTTTTGGGTCCTTTTGGGTTAGTTGCCTTGAAAGTTTGTCTGAACTTCTGTCTTTTTACAACAGTTTTGTTATGACTGACTTTTGGCTTAAACACAGGAACATTCTGATCAGAACGTGTGTGTTTGATATCATTCAGATGACCAAACTTGAAATGAGAGTATAAGGGAATTTTCTTAATTATAATTTTATCAACAGGTATTAGATTTAAATCCTTTCCAGAGGAAGATTCATATCCAATTTCTTTCTTGTTGTTTCTGCTAACTCCATAGATCATTGAAGCCATCTTGCTTCTATCTATGCTTTTAGCCAGAAACATCTGAAAGCTGAAGTCATATTCTTCTAAAATGTTTTTGCATTTAGACTTAGTTTCAGACTCAGAGTCTTGTTGAGCCTTTTCAAAATTAGTTTTCATTTTTAAATTGTTTTATTTTAGCTCGTAACTTCTGACTTTAACAGATTATTCTCAGATTCAAGATTGCATTTAAGCTTCTTGCATTTGAGCTTAATCTGGTTATAGTTTTTCAGGACTTCTGATAAGACTTTAATAAGCTCTTCCCTAGTGAGATCAGAAAGTACCTCTTCTAAGTCAGATTCAGAATCAGACTCAGATCCAGATGATCCTTCATTCTGATCTTCCACGCCTGCCATCAGAGCCATGTTGGCGCATTCATCTTCAGATTCTGATGAAGATTCAGATTCATCTGAATCATCCCAGGTTGCCATTAGAACCTTCTTCTTATGCTCAGGCTTTCTTCTAGGATTTTCTTTCTGAAGCTTTGGACATTCATTTTTGTAATGGCCAGGTTGTTTGCATTCAAAGCAAACAACTTCCTTCTTTCCAAATCTTTTTGGTCCAGAGGACTCCTTGCACTGATTTGGCTTCTTGAAGTTCTTGAACTTCCTCTGTTTGTGCTTCCAGAGTCTGTTGATTCTTCTGGACAGCAAGGACAGTTCATCTTCTTCTTCAGAAGAAGACTCTTCAGAACTCTCTTCTAACACCTGCAAAGCTTTCACAGATTTGTTAGATTTTAAGGCAATTGACTTACCTTTCTTTTCAGGCTCATCTTCCTCAAGTTCAATTTCATGGCTCCTCAGTGAGCTAATTAATTCCTCCAAAGTGATCTTGTTTAGATCCTTAGCAAGCTTCAGAGCAGTGACCATAGGTCTCCATCTGATAGACAAGCTTCTGATGATCTTCTTCACATGATCAGCAGTTGAGTAACCTTTGTCCAGCACTTTTAGACCAGCTGTTAGGATCTGGAATCTAGAGAACATTGTTTCTATAGACTCAGATTCTTCCATTTTGAATGTTTCATACTTCTGTATTAGCGCCAGAGCCTTGGTCTCCTTGACTTGTAAGTTTCCTTCATGTGTCATCTTCAAAGACTCAAACAAGTCAAATGCAGTTTCTCTGTTTGTAATCTTCTCATACTCAGTATGAGATATTGCATTTAACAAGATTGTTCTAGCTTTGTGATGATTTCTGAACTCCTTCTTTGGGGTTTCAGTCATAGATTTTCTATCTATTTTCTTGCCATCCCCATCAGTGGGATGAACATACCCATCAATGACTAAGTCCCATAAATTAGCATCATAACCAAGGAAGAAACTTTTTATCCTGTCCTTCCAATAATCAAATTTCTCCCCATCAAACATAGGGGGTTTTGTGCTGATTCTTTCCCTTTCTTCATATCTGTTGTTGTTGTTAGATGTTGAAGTTTCAGCCATAATAACAACCAAGAAAATATATCAAAGTTTTCTCACTGGATCTTTTCTGTCACGGTGAAGTGGTAGCACACACAGAACCGGAGCTCTGATGCCAACAGAAGGTGAGAAAATACTTAGAAGGGGGTTGAATAAGTATATAGAAAATAATATGGCAATAAAAACTCAAATATTTTTATCCTGGTTCGTTGAACTCAACTACTCTAGTCCACCCTATCAAGAGTGATTTGCCTTTCTCAACAAGGACTTAATCCACTATTAATCAAACTGATTACAATAGCAAGCACTAAGAGCAACTGTTCTTAGTCTTCTTAAGAACTACTGACCACAACTGGGTCTTCTTAAGGAACTTTTACAGTCAATGAGTAAAACTAAACAAGTGTTTGAATGCTTCTAAATAAGTTATATCACAACTGTGATTTTACACTTAAGTTTTAAGAACTATGAAATAAATTCAGCAAAGAGTATAAATTGTATGAGAGCTTTTCTTTGAATTCTTTCAATATTTCGTCAGCTGAAGAAGAGTGATGGAGTCTTGCTTTTATAGGCACAGAAGCCCAAGTTGTTTTCACGTTGAAGGGTGTGTACTGAAAAGGGCTGTAGCCTTTTTGTCTTCACATCACTTGACCTTTCGTAGAAGTAGAATGCACAGATAAATCCTTTTTGTCTGTGTTCTTGTGTCTAGCATAAATGAGGAAAGAGTCGTTTGGCCAAACCAACGGACATAACTTTGAATTCTTCTTCAACAAGTTTTTAATACTCAGCAAATAACATCAGAGCCTTGAGTGATCAGAATCTTTGATGTTCATCAGAGTTTGTTGAATCAGAGCATTGCAACAAGTGTGCTTTCAGCGTGTAATTTCATATGAGCAGAGTTTTAAGAATCAGATCCTCAGTACTGGCAGCGTAGTACTATCAGAGTCTTCTGAAATAAACTAAGCTAGAAACTCTTCATACAAAGTCTTCAATGCTTCAGATGCTTCTGTAGGCAGCGCTCAGAATCTTTTGTACGCAGCATTCAAATTCTTCTAAGAGATGCTTCTGACGCTTCAGAACCTTGCATAATTCCATGTTCAGAGGAAGGGATAAAGATCGAAATTCCCACAATGCAATGCAAATGCAATCTTTAGAGAGTTATAGGTTCGGGGGTCGGTTAAACTTAGGGAAGGTGCTAGCATCCTAAGTTTCTGTAGTACTCTACAGGAACCTCTTGTTTTATGTTTGTTTATTGCTATGGATTATCTGCTTAATGGTTGAAAGACCTAGGGGTTTAATTCTAAGTATACTCGATAAGATATCGCATCTTATGCCTACATATCCTTACGAGAGTGGAATCAGAGTATCTGTAGTTCCCCTAAAGGGTTTGAGGAGTTCTTTGACTGTGGTCAAAGTTCCTACGGGTTTAGGGTAGTTGATTTGATTGATTTTAGGAGAAAAGATGAGTCATCATTTTAAGAGAGATTTAACCGCCACAAGTTGTAGGAAAATAGTCTTTGCATCGTCTTAAGAGAAGGGCTCAAGTACTCGGATATTGATCGACGATGTACGCCTCTATCTCTCTTAAGGCAAAGTCCCTACGGTATTGATTGTATTGATGTGGGGTGGAGATTCTATCTCGCTTAAGATGATTAACATCTATTTCTCTATTGTGTTTGGATGTTTTGTTATTTTGAGTTGTTTTGTTTGTATCTAAGTTGTAAAAGATAACGGTCCTTCCTATGGGGTAGGATCTAACTTAGAAAGATCAACTTGAATGGGATCAAGGATCAAGTGGGAGTATGATGCAAATGATGTGCACTACACATAAGTGCTGACTCATGTGTAGGTTTTTCCTTTGGACGGATGCGATGCGGAAATATAAATTGATAATGTAAATTGCGGAAATAATAACGGGCGAATAAGTAAAGCATACGCATACGCATGAAAGCACTGAAATGTGTGAGAGTGAATTGTGGATGTGAGTGTGCACGATTAGGTTGTATTTTCGATGTTGATTGATTTTAGGCGGAGTTTGACTGTTTTTTAGTCGAATTGATTTTAAGGGGAATGAATTGTTCCTAAGGTGAAATTGATTTTAGGAAGTTATGATTATGTTATAAGGAGATTAATTTTATAAAAAAAAGTTGTTTATTGGTTTTAATAAAAAGTTAGATTAATTGATGGAGTTGATTTTAGAAAAAGAGTTAATTTAATTTTATTAGCAAAAAGGTTTTGGATGTGGATTGGTTTTAAATAAATAGGATTTATTAAATAAAAATGTTTTTTTTTAGATGTTATCATAAGAGATAGAAGTTAATTTAAATTGAAAAAGGGGTGTTTATGTTAAAATGTTTAGTCATTAATAAAATGCGAATAATGTTATTAAGTTATAAAAAAGGGTGCTAAGTTGAAAATAAAATAAAAAAACTAATTGAGTGAATTAGATTAAATTAAATTAATTAAATGAATTAAAATTCGATTAATTTAAAAGATAAAAGGGTGGATCAGTTTTATGAGTTATTTTTTCAAAAAAGAGTTGATTTAGAAAAAAGAATTATAAATTGTTTTAAATAAAATGAATAGATTATAATTAATAAAAAAGATAATTATATTAGATAGAAAGGTATATTAAGGATTTATTAATAAAAGTTATAATGGTTAATTAGTTAATTATTTAAATAAAAGGAGTTAATGATTATGGTATAGGTTAATTAGGACTAATGGGAGATTAAGTGATGGTTAGTGGTGTGTGTGGTGAGCGTGTGATGAATGATTACATTACGAAGGAAATAACAAAACAACGAGAAAAAAGAAGAAAAAAAACGGAACCCTAACCCCCAAATCTCCCCCCCCCCCCAACAAATTCTTCGATTTCACCGATCTCACTCCCCATCACAATAATTTTCTTCCTCTTGATTTTGTTTCGTTCTCCTCCTTCGTTCCATGGCTCTCCGTCGTTTTGAACCTGCACTACAAATAAAACATCAAAAGTTTCAATAATTTTTGACGCGAATAAAAGGTTACCGTGAACTGAGACGGCGTCGGAGGTTCGAGCTGGCAACGCGGTGGTGATTTGTGGGTTTGGAGATGGCTCCGGAAACGAAGGTCTTCAGTGAAGCTTTTGAGGAAAGATGAGTTCTCTCCTTCTTATGATCTTGGTTACTTAGGGTTTTTCCGATTGGGATTTTCTGAATGTTTAGGGTCTTTTTTTTTTTTAGAACTGTTGTGAACCGTTTGTGTGGATTTCGGTGAAATTCTCCCTCCTTCTCTTCATCTTGAATCTTCTCTTATATAGGCTTCAAGTGAAATCTCTTGTTTAAAATCCGATTAAATGCTTTGAATGTTGTAATATTCGTTTTTGGACCTTCTGTTTTGGTTTAGACCAGATTTGAAATTTTTCCTTTCCTGTCTGATTTCATTGATGCTTGTTAATGAAAATCTCAATCTGTGATATTTGGATCAATCATGTTTAATGCTCTGCCTGTCCAGATTCAATATCTTGAGATAAAAACTGCTAGCTGTCTGAACTGAATCTTTTTCCCAAACAGGTATATTCTTTGATTGATTTGCTAATTCGGGGTTTTGTGATTTGGCAGGTGTAGATAGCAATTTTTCTTTGGGCCAAAAAAACTAGTAGCCTCAACATGAATTCTGATAGTTGTGGTGTGAAGGGATTTGGTGAGCCCAAAATTTCATCGCTGGTAACAGCCCTGAATTTGAAAATTTCTTCACGTGAAATAGCTTGCTAACTCTGTTTCTTTGGTGTTAGGATGATGAGTCGTGCTGACTAGATACTGAGACCGCTGATTGTGTAGTTTCGACTGAAGTTGTTGTTGTGATTTTAGTACTGGTCTAGCTGTTGAAACTGCTGGGGCTTTTGCTGATACTGTTGTTGAAAGTGAAGAAGGGCATCTTCTGAAGTCGATGAGGACCGAAACTTTTCCATTTGATTAACTGCTTGAAGTTTCATATGAGTAGCTTGTGTTAAAAGATGAATCTTCGTTCGTATATGAGTGATTGTTGTTGGCTGTGAATCCTGATGTAGGAACCATCTGACTTGAAGTTGGTTGTTGTTGTGATGCTGACTTTTCTCTTCTTTCTTCAGGTTGTCGATGATCGGTTTAGAGTCCACTTGGTCTTAGCTCCGGTGCCGGGAAATGTATAACGGTGATGATGACTTGATGGTCTGAACTCGCGTGCTTCAGGCTGTGCCGTTGGTGCCTTCGGCCTGTGTTGAGAAAAGTTCTGAGGATAGTTGTCCCGTTTGTCTAGATTCGAATTTCTCGACGCTTGGTAAGGAGTTAATGATGGCATTTAAATTTTGCTAACGTCTTCTTTTCGTTTTGTAGCAATCAGGTTCGCATATGGTTCTTTCGGCGTGGCTTCGGCGAGATTGGGGCATTGTGATCATGACTGGTTTTTTTGAGGTATGCCAATTTACTGACGAAACTGTATTTCATTTCAATTTGATTTTCTCAGTGGTTAAGTCCTGTCCTTGTGACTGCAGTTACCTGACAAAAGAAATCGGTTTTCTGCTTTGGTGATAGCTAACTCTTACATCCTGCATTTCAGATGCTTGCAGCAACATACGGAACGTTCGGAGAAGGGTGGGCCTCTTCATGAAGTTCCAGACGTGAATGTGCACTCCAAGGAAGAGGATAGACTTATCCTAACAGCATTCAGCAAACTCGAAAGGAAGACCAGGACTTCCTGTTATCAAACGCCTAACAGCAGTGCTTGAAATTCAAACCTTGTTTTGAATTATGATGATCTATGTTTTCCTTCAATGTTCCTCTTTTATGCTTTGTTTTGATTATCATTACTGTAATGCAATGAAATGCAGTGGTTCTGTTTCTGTGCTTGTGACTCATTATGTAATAGCTATGACTTTTGGCGTACTAGTAGAAGATTGTAAGAAAGTAAATTCTCTCTAGTTTCAAAATTTTGAATAGCTATGATTAAGTGTGTTTGTACTTTGTCATGAATAAAACTTCCATATTATGTCTCTTGATCAATTGATCCTGCACCAGCTTCTGTCAAAAACATAAGCCTTTGCTTCAAGAAAATCAACGGTTTAGTACTCGGTGTGACAGAGCCATAAAACAAGCCGCTTTTCTTAAAAGCCTTCCTAGTATCAACAGATGGAATGTACTTCATCCTCCAACATTTTCCATGAGCAACGAACTCCAATCTTCACCACTCGAACCTTCCCAAATTTTATGTATCGACATCCCCCCACTTTCATGACCAGTTACAACAAAACTCTCATTCTTAAAAGCGGGAGTATACGAAAACATAGCCGTAATAGGCGAATCCAATAAAGTATCAAACTCAACCAACACATCACCATTTCTCAAAAACACAAAAACTCTCCCCTTCTCACCACTAATAGCTACATACTTACTTAACCCTTCATGATCCTGGTCACAGACATTCCCTTTAGCTCAAAATATCCTTTTTTTAAAAAGGGAATAACAGCCTTCTGAAATTCTCAAAGTGTACTTCTTTTTAAAACTTGATTAGAGATGTGAAAATGGATAGTGAATTAGTTCCGTAACCTCCACATTGTGTGTGGCACCTCAAAGAGAAAAGCGCTTTGAATGATTCCAACTCTAGCTTAGTCTTGGAGAGTTTGATTTGAAAGGATTTATACTCGACATTACTGCAGCTGCATGGATTGGTTAGCTGTAATAACACGCATACAAAAGTATAAAGATAACGCATAGAAAACAAAGGGGGTGGGATTTTATGGTCAAAAATTAGGGTGCGACAGATGCCCCTATTTAAGTTTCTTCTATCCGGAGATATGGAGAGAGAAATCTCCGTCTCGACGAGATATGAGGGACTTAAATACGAACATTGCATGAATTTTTGGCCTTAAGAAACCACTGAATGCAAATGATATGCGATGATATGAGGATGCAAGACAGAGGTCCTGTGGAGAAATGGCGCCACAGGGGAGAAACTAGACACAACACACGGGAAGAACAGGCTCGACAAATGGAGACTCCACGGGGACAGGGAACAACCGACATTGGGAAATCTCCGGAAGTATAACAGTACCACATGCACCCAAGATATGGCGATTTAAAAATCTGTGATGAACTTGTAATCGAGGGATAACTTATTACCAATATGAAGTAGTCCGGACGAAGGTAATAACCAAAGTGAAACTTCTGATCGAATCAAAAATTCAGTTGTTTTGTTTTCTTTTTCTTCTTTTTATTATTATCTTTTTTTGAAATCCAAACGGGAACAGTGAAATGTAATATCCTCCCCACGCCTCGTGATTTGGAATCCACGAACGGGTCTCAGTTCCGAAAAACACCTCCCCACGCCTCGTGATTTGGAATCCACGAACGGGTCTCAGTTCCGAAAAACACCTCCCCGCGCCTCGTGATTTGGAATCCACGAATGGGTCTCAGTTCCGAAAAACACCTCCCCGCGCCTCGTGATTTGGAATCCACGAACGTGTCTCAGTTGTAGATGTCATTGTAGTTGTTGTTGTTGTTGTAGATTGTAATTGTTGTTGATCTAATTTTTAGATGTAATTGTTGTTGATGTAATCTGTAGACGTAATTTGTAAATATTCACAGGGGATCCTCGGAAGAGATGTGAGCCGGTTGAATAGTAAAATATGCCTTCTTAAATAAAGAGAGACTAATGTGATAAACTTCTTCGACTTCTCTGGGGAGATGTCACATTGATGAAAATAAGCTTGTGTGATGACTCATTGGGGAATTCATTTCTGAGGAGCATCTTTGTCGTAGTTGCAAAATATTCTGTGAGCTCTCCAATAAAGAGAGATGTCTTGTAAAACCTGTCGTTTGTCGTTTTGAATAAGATCGTAGTCAAAACGAATTGCTCAAATAAAGAGATGTTTGTAGTCCAAATGTAGATGGTTAAGAAAACTTGTGATACCGTTGGAGAAATATTTGTCTTTACAAAGATTCTTCGAAAATATTCTTCCTGGGACCGAAGTTCGAAAGTCGGAGATTACCCACATCGCAATTGCCCACATCGCAAGTCGGAGATTACCCACATCGCAATTGTCAAGGACCGAAGTTCCATTCGGGAAGTAGCCGAAAGGAAAATATCAAGCAAGAATCGACCATTGAGGTATGAACTCAAATGGAATTGTACTAAAATAACCGTCTCCCATGAGGGTCGAATCTTCATGGGGAAAAAGAAACATTGTGCTCTTTCTGCCTAGGGCTAACAACTCTACTTGGAAAGAAAAGACACGCCCAGTCACTTGGGGATAACCACAACCAAGGTGACAGGAGAAAATAAACATAAAGAAAAGAATGAACATGCCATGTTGTCTACTTATATGCTATGCGTATGCTGACGGACCGGGAGAGGCGTAATAAACGCCTCAAACGGAGGGGTACCCAAGCAAAATTTCCACAGACCCCTATCACCTGCAAGGAAAATATCCAGAACAGAGATAGTCTTCATGTCTGGATAAAATAAATATCTTCTTGCCTTAGAGAAACACATAAGATTGTTGTTCTTCCATGGATGAAATAAACACCCATGGTCCTCCTTTCGTTATTCATATATCAAGTAAAACACAAAGTTTTGAAAAAGTTTAAATCAATCTGGATTTTGCTATCAAAAATAAAGACTTTTGATAAATGGAAAACTTTTATTGAGTGGTGGTCAGCAAAAAGGCGTGACCCCAATATTACAGTGTTGGAAAATAATGGCGATTACATAAAGGGAATAATGACTTGCTTCTCCTAAACTGACGAGTACTCTCCAAGTCCTAAACGAAATACTACTTGACGGCGTCCGTATTCACGGGGCGAGTGATCTCTTCTCCATCCATTGTTGCTAACATCAAGGCGCCTCCTGACAAAACCTTCCTTACCACATACGGTCCATCATAGTTCGGGGCCCATTTTCCTCTGAGGTCGGTGAGGAAAGACTGGATCTTCTTAAGCACGAGGTCACCTTCCTTGAACACACGGGGTAGAACCTTCTTGTCAAAAGCCTTCTTCATCTTTTGCTGATACAATTGTCCATGGCATAGCGCTGCCATCCTCTTTTCTTCGATTAAGTTCAACTGATCATATCTGTTCTGGCACCATTCTGTTTCTGATAACTTTGCGTCCATCAAAATCCTCATAGAGGGAATCTCAACTTCTATCGGGAGCACTGCTTCCATACCGTAAACAAGTGAAAACGAAGTTGCCCCAGTTGATGTGCGCACTGTCGTACGATACCCATGCAAGGCGAACGGGAGCATCTCATGCCAGTCTTTATAAGTAACAACCATTTTTTGAATGATCTTCTTGATATTCTTGTTGGCGGCTTCAACAGCCCCATTCATCTTTGGTCTGTAAGGTGAAGAATTATGATGCTCTATCTTGAATTCTTCACACAATTCTTTCATCATCCTATTATTCAAATTGGAACCATTATCTGTAATAATTCTTTTTGGCACACCATATCGGCAGATAAGCTGATTCTTGATAAATTTGACAACCACATGTCGAGTTACATTAGTGTAGGAAGTCGCTTAGACCCACTTGGTGAAATAATCAATAGCTACCAAGATGAATCGGTGTCCATTAGATGCTTTCGGCTCTATCATTCCAATCATATCAATCTCCCACATAGAGAACGGCCATGGAAACGAGATAACACTCAACAAAGTAGGAGGCACATGAATCTTATCTGCGTAAATTTGACACTTGTGACATTTTCTAGCAAACTTGTAACAATCTGATTCCATTGTGATCCAATAATAACTAGCCCTTAAGAGTTTCCTAGCCATGGTATGTCCATTGGCATGAGTGCCAAAGGATCCTTCATGAATTTCCGTCATTAACATATCTGCTTCTTGTTTGTCAACACACCTCAGCAAGACCATGTCAAAATTCCGCTTGTACAACACATTGTTACTCAAAAGAAAATTTCCAGCCAACCTTCTCAAAGTCTTCTTATCTTTGTTAGAAATTCCCAAAGGATATTTTTGAGTTCTAAGGAATACTTCAATGTCATGGTACCAGGGTTTGCCATCTTCGACTTCTTTGACGGCAAAGATGTAGGCGGGTCTGTCGAGACGTTTTACTTTAATCCGAGGACACTCGTTCCAAAAGTTCACTACAATCATTGAGGCCAAAGTTGCCAACGCATCTGCCATTCTGTTCTCATCACGAGGTATGTGATTAAATTCGACTCTATCAAAGAACGGTAACAGTCTTCTAGCATAATCTCTGTATGGGACCAAGTTATCATGTCGAGTTACCCACTCTCCAGTGATTTGATTGATTACCACTGCAGAATCACCAAACACATCCAAATTCTTAATTCTCAAATTGATTGCTTCCTTAAGACCCATAATGCATGCTTCATACTCAACCTCATTATTAGTACACTGGAATGTTAATATGGAAGTAAACAGGATGTGGGACCCTTGAGGAGTCACAATAATAGCACCTATCCCTTTTCCATGAGCGTTGACAGCTCCATCAAAAACTAAACCCCATTGAGATTCGGGTTCTGGTCCTTCACCATGCACGAGTTCTTCACAATCTTTCATGTTTAAAAACATAACATCTTCATCGGGAAAGTCATCGTTTGAGGGTTGATAATCCAAAATAGGCCGGTGAGCCAAATGATCAGCCAAAACACTTCCTCTGACCGCTTTCTGAGTATGGTATTCGATATCATATTCAGACAACAACATCTGCCATCTAGCAATTCTCCCAGTCAGAGCGGGCTTCTCAAAGATATACTTGATAGGATCCATCTTCGAAACTAACCAAGTGGTGTGATTCAACATATACTGGCGGAAACGTTTGGCGGCCCACGCCAAAGCACAACAAGTCTTCTCTAACATAGTGTACCTTATTTCACAATCTATAAATTTCTTGATCAGGTAATAAGTGACATGATCTTGCTTTCCTGTTTCATCTCGCTGACCGAGTACACAACCCATCGAATCTTCCAAAACATTCAAATACATAATCAAAGGTCGACCTTCAACTTGTGGTATTAGGATAGGTGGTTCGAGCAAATACTCTTTGATACTATCAAAAGCATTCTGACAGTCTTCAGTCCAAACATACCCTTGTTCTTTCCTCAGAAGCTTGAAAATAGGTTTACATGTAGCAGTCATATTGGATATAAACCTAGAGATATAATTCAAACGTCCCAAAAATCCTCTGACTTGTTTCTCGGTGGTGGGAGATGGCATTTCTCTGATAGCTTTCACTTTATCGGGGTCCACTTCAATCCCTCTTTGACTGACAATAAAACCCAATAGTTTCCCTGATCGCACTCCAAATGTACATTTGTTGGGGTTCAGACAGAGCTTGTATTCCCTCAAACAACCAAAAAACTTAGATAAATGTTTGACATGATCATCCTCAGTTTTTGATTTAGCTATCATATCATCCACATAAACTTCAATCTCCTTGTGCATCATATCATGGAACAAAGTAGTCATAGCTCTTTGATATGTTGCCCCTGCATTCTTCAATCCAAATGGCATAACTCTGTAACAAAAGGTGCCCCAGGGCGTGATAAACGAAGTTTTCTCTCTATCCTCGGGAGCCATTCCGATCTGATTGTAACCTGAAAAACCGTCCATAAAGGAGAAAACCTCATATCTTGCGGTACTGTCAACCAAAATATCAATGTGAGGTAACAGAAAGTCATCTTTCAGACTGGCTTTGTTCAAATCCCTGTAGTCTACACACATGCGAACCTTACCATACTTCTTCGGAACGGGCACAATATTAGCCAACCAGAGCGGATACTCGGCAGTGACAAGGAAACCTACATCAATCTGTTTTTGTACTTCTTCCTTAATCTTTAGAGCCATGTCGGGTCGAGTTCTTCTGAGCTTCTGTTTTACTGGCGGGCACTCTGGCTTCAAAGGTATACGATGTTCAACTATAGCAGTGTCCAATCCAGGCATATCCTGATATGACCAAGCAAACACATCAACAAACTCTTCGAGCAAGACGATCAATTATTTCTTCACCTCAGGCTTGAGCAAGGCTCCAATTTTCACTTCTCTACGGATTTTCTCTGTTCCCAAATTGATTACTTCTACGGGCTCTTGATGAGGTTGGATAGCTTTTTCTTCCTTCTCAAGCAGTCTGGAAATCTCTTCTGGGATATCATCTTCTTTGTCTTCAGCCTCATACACGGGAAACTCAAAGTTCGAAGGAGGCAATGGATCATTATTCCCAGAATGTAATTTATGTAGCAATCTGCGCAAGTGATATGATTTTTAATAAGTTCTCGTAAAGTGGAAGGTGTGTGTACGCGAGATGCTACTTATTATTTTCCAACATCGTAAATAAATATAAAAACACAAATGAAAATGAAAGTAATTTATTGATGATAGCAAACCAAAAGACACGCCCAACAAAGTCACCTTTTCCTTGGGTAGAGCAAAGGGAATTATTTAAAAGTAGGCCCTAATAAATGCAGTTTCGCCTTGGGCAGAGCAAAAAAATTTAAAACAAAAGCTTTACTTAGATATATGAATGACAGCAGGGGCTTCCACCACACTCCAGTTCTTAACCAAAACGCCTGGGGTTACAAAGTCTGGAACATCCTCATCTGAATCTTCCTCGGTAATAGCATAGACCCCAAAGCTATAGTCAAACTCATCTGAAACATAACCTGGATCTTCCATATAGGGCTCATAATCCTCGTAAGGGATGGAGGACCTTGCATAACCATCTGATATGTAACCTTCAAGCTCGTCCTCTGACACAACATTAACTTGAGGATGATGGATGACCCATCCACTATGGAACACTTCATTAATCAGCGGCAGTCCTTGATTCTTGGTAGTTTGAGCAGAACTGCTAATGAAACCAAGACCTTCCTTATTTCTGTTTTCTGGCAAAGACAACACCTTTCCCCAAATTGTCTGATGACCACTGTTCACTACTCGTTGTGCGTCTTTAAATGATGACATAGATGCCTGAGATTTCCGGACACCCTCTCCCATAATAGACAAAGCTTGAAATCATGTGCCAACCTCTTCCTCAGCTTCAACATATGAGAATGATGACAAGTGACTCACCACCAAGGCTTTTTCTCCACAAACTGTAACCGTTTTTCCCTCAAAAGCATATTTCAATTTCTGATGTAGAGTAGACGTAACTGCCCCAGCTTCATGTATCCATGGCCTCCCTAGCAAACAGCTATAGGCGGCATGAATGTCCATGACCTGGAACGTGATCATAAAAGTCTGCAATCCAATAGTCATCGGCAAATCCACCTCACCAATTACTGCTTTTCTTGACCCATCGAAAGCCTTGACAATAACATGACTTGGCCTCATTGGCGGTCCTTGATAGGATAGCTTAGATAGATTAGTTCTAGGCATCACATTTAGAGAAGATCCAGTATCAACTAATACACTGGACAGAGAATCATTTCCACAGTTCACAGAAATATGTAAAGCCATGTTATGTTTCTTCCCCTCCTCCGGGAGATCGTCTTCATTAAAACCCAGATTATCACATGAAGTAATACTACCAATGATATTGTCAAACTGCTCCATAGTCACATCTTGTTCAACATACGCTTGTTCTAATATCTTCTGGAGTGCTTCCCTATGAGCATCAGAACTCATCAGCAATTGCAACACAGAAATCTTTGACGGGGTTTGCAGGAGCTGATCTACAACCTTATACTCACTTCTCTTGATCACCTTTAGACATTCATCTGAATTGGACAAATTGGATCCCCAGATTGCCCCACAATTGGATCTTTTGAGCCTGGTTGTTCTAATGAGACCTCCTTTTCTTTTGGTGGTACAGTCGGGTAGACTCGACCACTCCTTGTTACTCTACTGACATCTGCGATGTTAACTACTGAAGGTACAGTGGGCAAAGGCACTTCCTTTCCATTTTCCAACATGGTGGCGTTGTATCTGTAGGGGATAGCCTTACTGGAAGTATAAGGGACGGGTCCAGGCACGTTGATTACCAACGGGGTAACAGCCGGCTTTCTGCTATTATACACGATTTTGATACGCTCCACTTCCTTAAAGTGAGGTACTATAACACAAACCTCTTCGGCCCTCTTATCTGAAATTTCCTGATCATCATCCGCCAAATAGTCTTGAATCATGTTGATAGAGGGTGAACCATGCAGGGGTAAGGGATTAACCTGCACATTAGGGTTGAAATCCTTGAAGGACAGAATTCCGCACTTAATGAGCCTCTAGACATCTGCTTTCATACCAAAACAGCTCTCAATATCGTGCCCTGGAGCACCCTGATGGTAGGGACAGAACTTGTCAGCTCTATAAGAAGGAGGGGGATTTGCGGGAACCATAGGTGGAGCTTTCGTCTGAATATGGCCCTTCTGGACCAAAGCTAGAAACAAATCAGCGTATTTCATAGGAATAGGCTCAAAGTTTATTTTTCTATACACACGACCCTGATTGTTGAATGGCTGATTCTGCTGAGGATACTGCGGATTTTGCTGAGGCTGTGACTGTTGAGCATTGGTGGATTGAGATGGATGACTCGGTTGCGGAGACTGTTGAGGATGATAAGCGGGAGCATTAAACACTGGCGATACTGCCGCAATTTGGTATGATGGTGAGTACCTCCTTCTAAGTCTTCCTTCCTGAACGGCGTTCACCCCCTGTTCCTTTTTCTTCACAAAACCGTTCCCATACTTCTTAACATTGCTAGGAGCACTCTCTTCCTTAGCCAACCTTCCTTCACGGACACCTTCTTCCAAGCGCATTCCCATATTAACCATTTCAGTAAAGTCACTGGGTGCACTGGCTACCATCTTCTCATAAAAGAAAGAACCAAGGGTCTTCAGAAAAATCTTGGTCATTTCCTTTTCTTCTAATGGTGGTGTGACTTGCGCGGCCAACTCGCGCCAACGTTGGGCATATTCCTTGAAACTCTCCTTATCTTTCTACGTCATAGCCCTCAACTTATCACGGCCAGGAGCCATGTCCATATTATACTTATACTGCTTGACAAAGGCTCCTCCTAGATCATTGAAAGTTCGAATCTTCGCAATATCCAACCCCATGTACCACTTGAGCGCAGCGCCTGTCAAACTGTCTTGGAAATAATGAATGAGTAGTTGATCATTATCAGTTTGGGCAGACATCTTCCTGGCATACATAATAAGATGACTATGAGGGCAAGTATTCCCCTTGTACTTCTCAAAATCAGGGACTTTAAACTTTGGCGGAACCTTGACATTTGGGACCAAACACAGCTCAGAAGCGCTCTTTCCAAACAAATCTTTCCCACGAAGAGCCTTCAACTCCTTTTGCATTTCAGAAAATTGGTCTTGAAAACCATCCATTCTTTCTTCCAAACCCACAGTTCCGGTCGGCGACCCTTGTAAAATTGGCTCATCCAGAATGTATGGAACATCATTCACATGGGGAGATGCAGTAGTCATCACAGCAGAAACTACAGGAGTAACTTGGACAGTGGTTATAGCAGGAATCTCAGACATAGACGGACGATAGCCGGTTTAAAAGAAATTAAGAGACATCCCCACGGGAAACCCTGAGGCATACTGTAGGTCATTTCGGCAACAGAAGACACCACTGGGATCGGTGCTGGCATCACTTCAGAGATCACGGTCCTCGGAACCTCTTGGTTGTTAAGCGCGGCTTGATTGGACAAAGCTTCGAATAAACCATTCAACCTCTCCAAACTTTCCTTCAGAACTGCAACTTCATCACGGAGCACTTTATTCTCTTGTTCGAGTTGATCCATCTTCTGGCGTTGACTAGCTCGAGTGTTGTATCGGTGATTCAGCTTGTCTGCGGAGATGAAGCAAGAGTGAGACCCTGGAATGCAAACAATGCTATGCTTATGCAAAATGCAAATGAGTATGAGACTTCAAGAAACTCAAATTATTTTCGGTATTGTAACATTGGAGAAAAACTTATTTTATTTTGATATTCAAAGCATTACAAAGCATAGTACTCTTTTAAGAGTTTATTACATTGAACCAAAAGCAAAAGAGAAACTCGGGGATCTACTCCCTACGCTCCTTCTGTGCGCGAAGTTCTCCTTCTAACTGACTGACGCGTTCTTATAACTCGGCCTTCTCACTGATGAGTCGATCGACACATTCCTTCCAAGCCATAGCAGCTGGGGGAAGATCATTTCCGGTGACAGTTCCGGAAGAGGTGTGAGAAGAAAATAAATCCTCTCGCGCCTTCCTCTTCTTTGCAAATTCTATCTCTGGCAGCTTCTAAGACTTTTCTTTCTCTACTTTGAGGGTGAAAAACTTGTTCCTCCAAGCGGCCTTCAGTTTCCGAGCTTCATCCAAGGCGGCCTTCAACTGATCTACTTCACTTACATCAAACCAATCTGGATCTTGAAAAGCCAAAACCATAGGTTCATGAAAAGGAAACGGCATCTTGAGGTCGAAAGCCCTTTCTCGCACCCAATGTAGATATCCCTCAGAGACAGCACAGTTGGGGTATCCTAAAGCAGTCACTATTTCCTTATTGATGTATCTCCATGCGTAAATTATGACGGTCTTCAGGTCTGGATCTTCTCCTTCCTTGAGAAATATCCCTTCTAACAGAGCATGGTCAGGTACTTTGATCATAGGATGCCCAAATTGGAGGCGAGCCAAAGCAGGGTTGTAACTTATGCATCCTTCTCTCCCAATGAGCGGTATGTTGGTGAATCCTCCGATGCTAGGAATCATACATATACCTCCATAAGTAGGGTCATACCATACAATGTCAGAGTGAGTAAGGGCCATAATTATCTCGGACCTTTGAGGTGATTTTATCTCATCCCAAATAGACGGGTGTCGAGTTAGGCGAGCAATGAACCATGAATACAGCAAAGCGGTAAAACAAATAATATGTCCTCCTCCTTCAGCATTCTTCGAGTGGATTGAATAATATGTGTCAGCTAGCAAGGTGGGAACGGGATTCTTGAGTATGAATAGTTTAATCGCATCCATATCAACAAAATCATCAATCTTCGGGAACCAGAAAATCCCATAGACCAATAAAGCAAAAGTAGCTTCCAATATAAGGACTTCTTTACTTTCAGCATGGTAACGGACTCTTTCGATCAAGAAATCAACTGGGAATCCAAGGACTCCTTCCTTGGTGACTAAGTGCACTTGAACATCTGCTAAGTTGAGATGAGTAGCGTTGACAATTTCTTGGTGACTGGGTACGTCTTCCTGGCCAGTGAATATTGGTCGGACAGTCACAGGTATCCTCAAGAAATCAGAATATTCTTCCAAGATCGGCATCAACTGGTAATCTGGAAAAGTGAAACAATGGTACAACGGATCATAAAACTGAACAAGGGTCTCCAACAGCCCTCCTTTCATCTTGGGTTTGAGAAAACGGAAGACTTCTCCATATTCTGTTGCGAAAGCGTGACGGTTCTCGATGAGATCTGCTAGTCCTCTCAAGCTTTCAATGTTAGGACTCTGAAAAGTGTACTCCAATGCTTCTCTCTTGAAGTCCATTGTTACAATACCTGAGAAATAAAATTGAGTTTCTTGAAATGAATAAAGAAAGAATGCAATGCAAGATGAGTAGGACTTCATGGGATCCCAACTATTTATAAACATTGCGGTAAAAGAAAACGTTTTTATTAATTTTGAAACGAAATACAAATAATTGCTTTTAAAAGTCCCAAATAAATAGCTAAATAAAAGCTAATGAAAGCCCTAAAGAAGTTTCGAATTCTGCTGCTTGAGCTGCTCTTCTAATTGATTCTTCTCACGGATAAGGTTGTCCACTACCAGCTTCCAAATAGTGCATTGTGGGTTGGAGAGAAATAAATCCTCCATGACTCTCCTCCTCTTGCAAGGAAGTAATTCTTCATCCTTCAGCTGTAGCTGCTTCTGAAGCTCAACAATCTGTCTTTGAAGTCCATCATTTTCTACAATAGACACTTGATACTTGTTCTTCCACACTTCTGATTCATGTTGTGACTTCTTCAAGGCGAACCCCAACTTCTCAGCGTCAGACATGAAAGTATAAGTAGGTTCTTCCCTGGGAGGTATAGGATCCTGACGAGAGTAAGGCATTCTCAGCTTGATTGCCCTATTCCTTACCCACTGAAGATACGGTTCCAAAGACACATAGTTGGGCCTTCCCAAACTATTCCTCTCTTTCTTATGCAAATGTTTCCAAGCTTCCACAATCTTCTCTCAGAGCTCTTGATTATCCTCGAAGAAAATACTCTCAACTTGTATGCTCTTAGGTGGTCCCTTCAATGGATATCCCAACTGTCGGCGAGCTAAAACCGGATTATAATTGATCCCTCCACCAAAGCTGAGTAACGGTATATTGGAAAAATCTCTACATCCATCAATGATTAGAATCCCATCATACTCACGGCTATACCAATCAATGTCAGAATGAGTCAAAGCCATAATCCTTTCTGACCAACGCTTATCATTAAGATGCCAAAAGGAAACATACTTGGGCAAGTGCGTAAGGAACCATTTATATAATAAGGGCACACAGCATGTAATCATTCCTCCACCATGAAGGTTTCGGAGATGTATAGAGTGATAGGTATTACCCAATAGAGTCGGCACTGGATTGTTCTTCATAAAGATCTTAATTGCATTAAGGTCAACAAACCCTTCAGAACTCGGAAAAAGAAACATCCCATAGACAAGTAAGGCGAAGATTGCCTCGAACGGTGCCTTGTTCGTAAAATCAGTATAAAATGAAGCCTTCTTGAATAAGAAATTTGTAGTCAAACCAAAAGTCCCACTTTTAACAACCATGTTGGCCTTGACGTCAAATACCTTGAGATAAAGGGCCTTAGTGATGTCTCTTTCTTCGGGGTCTTTTCCCAGGAAAGGAAAAGGAGATTCTTCTAGAATAGGCAATCCTAACAAAAAGGAGTATTCTTCCAAAGTTGGCAACAACTGATAATCTGGGAAAGTAAAGCAATGATACATCGGATCATAAAATTGTAATAGAGCGGAAAGGAGGTCTTCATTTGCCTTACATCTCAACAAAGATAGTAACTTCCCATATTTACCCTTGAACTTCTCTTGGTCTTCAATCAAAGCTCCCAATTCCCTTAGGTCATCCAATTTAGGACTTTTAAAAGTATATTTTAAAGTATTTCTTCGATTGGAATCCATGATGTCCTACAATGTTCATAAATAAAGGGTAAATCCCATGAAGTCCAATGTAGTATGATGTTATATGAATGCAACAAACACAAGTAAGCACATAAAGACACACAAAGATAAACAAACAAAGGTCCTAGGTTTACAACGAGCATGGGGCCAAGGGTATACCCATTCCCATAGGTCAGGGACTAGTGGTGGATTGTACCTGCAGAACAAGGTTCTAAAGAGGTTCCCAAAGTCATTAGCCCATCTTTCGGATATTATCAATTTCCCAACTAACTCGGGAATTAATAATATTCTCAAGAGAACTTCTTTTGAGTGTAGTATCGCGTAGCACTATTTCGGGACTTACTCCTTCATAGCCTCGCACTACGTCCTAATATAGGCCAAAGTGGGATTAAAGGTAACTACGGTCCTTAGTATCATGGACTCCAATTGAGAATAGTAAAAGTTTTCACGACTAAACTCGTTCAACCGAACCATTTTCAAAAGGTTCTCAACTAAGCAGGATTCTCGAGTCAACTTAGTCGGGACTCACTCCCTATAAGCTTCATCGAATATATCACCATCCTATCATAATTTCTCTCAAGTCCGGGTGTAGGACTTTGTCTCACCACTCAAGGATAATAGCCCAAAAGAAATAAAGGACACACACAAATAAACAAGTAAGCAAATATATAAAGCAATAAACAAGTAAAGCAAGGTAGGGAAACCCACTGAGTCTCCCCAGTGAAGTCACAATTTCTGTCGCGGTGAAATTTGGATACCAAACTATTGATTAGTTTGAATCTTTAATTCAATTTTGCAACCGAACTTTGATTTGTCCAAAGGAAGGGATAAAGATTAAAATTTCCATAATGCAATGCAAATGCTAGCTTTAGAGAGTTATAGGTTCGGGGGTCGGTTAAACTTAGGGAAGGTGCTAGCATCCTAAGTTTCTGTAGTACTCTACAGGAACCTCTTGTTTTATGTTTGTTTATTGCTATGGATTATCTGCTTAATGGTTGAAAGACCTAGGGGTTTAATTCTAAGTATACTCGATAAGATATCGCATCTTATGCCTACATATCCTTACGGGAGTGGAATCAGAGTATCTGTAGTTCCCCTAAAGGGTTTGAGGAGTTCTTTGACTGTGGTCAAAGTTCCTACGGGTTTAGGGTAGTTGATTTGATTGATTTTAGGAGAAAAGACGAGTCATCATTTTAAGAGAGACTTAATAGCCACAAGTTGTAGGAAAATAGTCTTTGCATCGTCTTAAGAGAAGGGCTCAAGTACTCGGATATTGATCGACGATGTACGCCTCTATCTCTCTTAAGGCAAAGTCCCTACGGTATTGATTGTATTGATGCGGGGTGGAGATTCTATCTCGCTTAAGATGATTAACATCTATTTCTCTATTGTGTTTGGATGTTTTGTTATTTTGAGTTGTTTTGTTTGTATCTAAGTTGTAAAAGATAACGGTCCTTCCTATGGGGTAGGATCTAACTTAGAAAGATCAACTTGAATGGGATCAAGGATCAAGTGGGAGTATGATGCAAATGATGTGCACTACACATAAGTGTTGACTCATGTGTAGGTTTTTCCTTTGGACGGATCCGATGCGGAAATATAAATTGATAATGTAAATTGCAGAAATAATAACGGGCGAATAAGTAAAGCATACACATACACATGAAAGCACTGAAATGTGTGAGAGTGAATTGTGGATGTGAGTGTGCACGATTAGGTTGTATTTTCGATGTTGATTGATTTTAGGCGGAGTTTGACTGTTTTTTAGTCGAATTGATTTTAAGGGGAATGAATTGTTCCTAAGGTGAAATTGATTTTAGGAAGTTATGATTATTTTATAAGGAGATTAATTTTATAAAAAAAAAGTTGTTTATTGGTTTTAATAAAAAGTTAGATTAATTGATGGAGTTGATTTTAGAAAAAGAGTTAATTTAATTTTATTAGCAAAAAGGTTTTGGATGTGGATTGGTTTTAAATAAATAGGATTTATTAAATAGAAATGGTTTTTTTTAGATGTTAATTTAAATTGAAAAAGGGGTGTTTATGTTAAAATGTTTAGTCATTAATAAAATGCGAATAATGTTATTAAGTTATAAAAAAGGGTGCTAAGTTGAAAATAAAATAAAAAAACTAATTGAGTGAATTAGATTAAATTAAATTAATTAGATGAATTAAAAGTCGATTAATTTAAAAGGTAAAAGGGTGGATCAGTTTTATGTGTTATTTTTTCAAAAAAGAGTTGATTTAGAAAAAAGATTTATAAATTGTTTTAAATAAAATGAATAGATTATAATTAATAAAAAAGATAATTATATTAGATAGAAAGGTATATTAAGGATTTATTAATAAAAGTTATAATGGTTAATTAGTTAATTATTTAAATAAAAGGAGTTAATGATTTTGGTATAGGTTAATTAGGACTAATGGGTGATTAAGCGATGGTTAGTGGTGTGTGTGGTGAACGTGTGATGAATGATTACATTACGAAGAAAATAACAAAACAACGAGAAAAAAGAAGAAAAAAAATGGAACCCTAACCCCCAAATCTTCCCCCCCCCCCCCCCTCCCCCCCCAAATTCTTCGATTTCACCGATCTCACTCCCCATCACTATGATTTTCTTCCTCTTGATTTTGTTTCGTTCTCCTCCTTCGTTCCACGGCTCTCCTTCGTTTTGAACCTGCACTACAAATAAAACATCAAAAGTTTCAATAATCTTTGACACAAATAAAAGGTTACCGTGAACTGAGACGGCGTCGGAGGTTCGAGCTGGCAACGCGGTGGTGATTCGCGGGTTTGGAGATGGCTCCGGAAACGACAGTCTTCAGTGAAGCTTTTGAGGAAAGATGAGTTCCCTCCTTCTTATGATCTCGGTTACTTAGGGTTTTTCTGATTGGGATTTTCTGAATGTTTGGGGTCTTTTTTTTTTTATAACTGTTGTGAACCGTTTGTGTGGATTTCGGTGAAATTCTCCCTCATTCTCTTCATCTCGAATCTTCTCTTATATAGGCTTCAAGTGAAATCTCTTGTTTAAAATCCGATTAAATGCTTTAAATGTTGTAATATTCGTTTTTGGACCTTCTGTTTTGGTTTAGACCAGATTTGAAATCTTTCCTTTCGTGTCTGATTTCATTGATGCTTGTTAATGAAAATCTCAATCTGTGATATTTGGATCAATCATGTTTAATGCTCTGCCTGTCCAGATTCAATGTCTTGAGATAAAAACTGCTAGCTGTCTGAACTGAATCTTTTTCCCAAACGGGTATATTCTTTGATTGATTTGCTAATTCGGGATTTTTTGATTTCGCAGGTGTAAATAGTGATTTTTCTTTGGGCCAAAAAAACTAGTAGCCTCAAAATGAATTCTGATAGCTGTGGTGTGAAGGGATTTGGTGATCCCAAAATTTCATCACTGGTAACAGCCCTGAATTTGAAAATTTCTTCACGTGAAATAGCTTGCTAACTCTGTTTCTTTGGTGCTAGGATGATGAGTCGTGCTGAATACATACTGAAACAGCTGATTGTGTAGTTTCGACTGAAATTGTTGTTATGATTTAAGTATTGGTCTAGTTGTTGAAACTGTTGGGGCTTTTGCTGATACCGTTGTTGAGAGTGCAGAAGAGCATCTTCTGAAGTCGATGAGGACCGAAACTTTTCCATTTGATTGACTGCTTGAAGTTTCATATGAGTAGCCTGTGTTAAAAGATGAATCTTCGTTCGTATATGAGTGATTGTTGTTGGCTGTGAATCCTGATGTAGGAACCATCTGGCTTGAAGTTGGTTGTTGTTGTGATGCTGACTTTTCTCTTCTTTCTTCAGGTTGCTGATGATCGGTTCAGAGTCCACTTGGTCTTAGCTCCGGTGCCGGGAAATGTATAACGGTGATGACGACTTGATGGTCTAAACTCGCGTGCTTGAGGTTGTGCCGTTGGTGCCTTCGGCCTGTGTTAAGAAAAGTTCTGAGGATAGTTGTCCCGTTTGTCTAGATTCAAATTTCTCGATGCTTGGTAAGGAGTTAATGATGGCATTTGAATTTTGCTAACGTCTTCTTTTCGTTTTGTAGCAACTAGGTTCACATATGGTTCTTTCGGCGTGGCTTCGGCGAGATTGGGGCATTGTGATCATGACTGGTTTTTTTTGAGGTATGCCAATTTACTGACGAAACTGTATTTCATTTCAATTTGATTTTCTCAGTGATTAAGTCCTGTCCTTGTGACTGCAGTTACCTGACAAAAGAAATCGGTTTTCTGCTTCGGTGATAGCTAACTCTTACATCCTGCATTTCAGATGCTTGCAGCAACATACAGAACATTCGGAGAGTAAAGGGTGGGCCTCTTCATGAAGTTCCAGACATGAATGTGCACTCCAGGGAAGAGGATAGACTTATCCTAACAGCATTCAGCAAACTCGAAAGGAAGATCAGGACTTCCTGTTATCAAACGCCTAACAGCAGTGCTTGCAATTCAAACCTTGTTTTGAATTATGATGATCTATGTTTTCCTTCAATGTTCCTCTTTTATGCTTTGTTTTGATTATCATTACTGTAATGCAATGAAATGCAGTGGTTCTGTTTCTGTGCTTGTGACTCATTATGTAATAGCTATGACTTTTGGCGTAGTAGTAGAAGATTGTAAGAAAGTAAATTCTCTCTAGTTTGAAAATTTTGAATAGCTATTATTAAGTGTGTTTGTACTTTGTCATGAATAAAACTTCCATATTATGCCTCTTGATCAATTGATCCTGCACCAGCTTCTGTCAAAAACATAAGCCTTTGCTTCAAGAAAATCAACGGTTTAGTACTCGGTGTGACAGAGCCATAAAACAAGCCGTTTTCCTTAAAAGCCTTACTAGTATCAACAGATGGAATGTACTTCATCCTCCAAAATTTTCCATGAGCAACGAACTCCAATCTTCACCACTCGAACCTTCCCAAATTTTATGTATCGACATCCCCCCACTTTCATGACCAGTTACAACAAAACTCTCATTCTTAAAAGCGGGAGTATACGAAACCATAGCTGTAATAGGTGAATCCAATAAAGTATCAAACTCAACCAACACATCACCATTTCTCAAAAACACAAAAACTCTCCCCTTCTCACCACTAATAGCTACATACTTACTTAACCCTTCATGATCCTGGTCACAAGCATTCCCTTTAGCTCAAAATATCCTTTTTTTTTAAAGGGAATAACAACCTTCTGAAATTCTCAAAGTGTACTTCTTTTTAAAACTTGATTAGAGATGTGAAAATGGATAGTGAATTAGTTCTGTAACCTCCACATTGTGCGTGGCACCTCAAAGAGAAAAGCGCTTTGAATGATTCCAACTCTAGCTTAGTCTTGGAGAGTTTGATTTGCAAGGATTTATACTCTACATTACTGCAGCTGCATGGATTGGTTAGCTGTAATAACACGCATAGAAAAGTATAAAGATAACGCATAGAAAACAAAGGGGGTGGGATCTTATGGTCAAAAATTAGGGTGCGACAGTTTGGTAGCAGTGTTTGAAGAAATGCTTGAAAGAATAGAGCGTAGACCATGTCTAAGACATTTGTATGCAAACTTCAAAAAAATGTTTGGAGGTGGGTCATTAATAAGAGATCTCATGATGGGAGCAACCAAGGCAACTTACTATCAAGGATAGATAACTGAAGCAAGTAGATCTCAAGGCTTGGACATGGCTAATGGGAGCACCTCCAAAGTGTTGGTGTAAGCATGCATTTAGTTTTTACCTTAAATGTGATGTACTGATGAACAATATTGCTGAGTATTTTAATGCGATAATTTTAGTAGCTAGTGATAAACCTGTACTAACCATGTGTGAATGATTATAAAGTACTTAATGAATAGGTGCAATACTTCTGCCATGAAACTTGAAAAATGGCCACACAAGGTTATGCCAATTCCTAGGAAGAGATTAAATAATAAGGTGGAAATGAGTGGTCATTGGATGCCAAATTAGGATATGGATGAAAAAGTTTAGGTTACTCATTCTTATAACAAACAGGAATTCATAGTTGACATTGCCAAAAGGTCTTGTACATGTATTTTCTAGGAGTTGGTTGGCATTCCTTGTTGGCATGTTGTTGCAGCTTTAGGTTTTAAGCAACAAAATCCAGAAATGTTTGTTGATGAATGTTAATCTAGGGGGAAATGTGCTCTTTGTTATGCTTTTTCCGTGAGTCCCATTAATGGACAGAAAATGTGGTCTGAAGTTGAAGGTGAAGAGCTTCTACCTTCTTGGTACAAAAAAGGTCCAGGCAGACAGAGAAAACTAAGAATTAGGGAGTATGGTGAGGATGATGCTAGAAGAAGATTGCCTGGTGTATCTTATAGGTGTAAAAAATATGATAAGCTTGGACATAATGTTCAGTCATGCAAGAGCAAGAAACAAGATCCAAATGCCTTAAAAAGAAAGGTATTGTTGTATGTTTGTTCAAAATGTTATAGATGTACACAATGTTTTGACATTGTCTGTCATTTAGATTATTGTAGAAAAATGTCAAGTCTGATGCAGGTACAACTGCAGCCACTGAAGTGAATGATAATCAACCAAATTAACCAACTGATGCAAGTCAACACGATGCAGGTAATGGTTCTGCTTGTCAAAACCAACCAGATGATGTAAGTCAACATGATGATGTCGCGATTGATGTAGGATTGTTTAGAGATATTTATGATGAGATTATGTCAACAATACCTGACATCAACACAAAAAATCTAGCTATGAAAACAACAACTGACATCAGCTTAACAAGTACCAAAAAGAAAGGCAAAGCTAAAGATAAATAAGAAGGCAAACCGATGAAAAAGAGGTCAAGTGAGAGAATTAAACTGAAATGGTTTCAAAAAAAAATCATATGGTCTGGTTTAAATAATAATAAAATAATATATTTGTCAGAAGAAAGAGGTATTCTAATACGAGAAGGCAATGGATCTCAAAAATCTCAAAATGCAAAGAAGATAACAAAGAAATCTCCAAAGAAGAAATCAAAGAAGTATTTTTATGACCTTTTGTAATCAATTATATCCTTATGTAATGACTTATACAATTTTAATATGTCCTTTTGTAATGCCTTAGTGCCATTTTATAATGACTACACACTTTGTGTGCCATTTTGTAATGACTGTACTACACACTATTAATGCCATTTTGTAATGACTAATACACACTTTTGGTGCCATTCTGTAATCATCTTATGAAATAATAATTTCATTACTTTTTTATCACAATCATTGAATGACAACAAAGTTAAACATTTTATTAATACAAAGCAATTTTACAATGTGTGCATAATCTTCAACATTGAAAACAAGATGAAAATACATCAAACTGCATAACTTCCAAATACATCAAACTACAAAATATTACAACAAGAAGAAAATTACATAAACTTCTACAACATTGTAAAAATAAATCAAGATATCACAAGTGTCATCTTCAAATTTAAATATTTCTTCTTCTGAACTTCAATCTTCATCTTTTCTTTTTTTAACTTCTTCACTGTGATTTCTAACTTCATATTTTCCATCTCACAGTTTTGGCTACTTACTTGAATATTATAATTCTCACTCATACAGTATCCAATTTCATCATCCACATAAACAGGTCACAACTATTCTCATTCTACAAACACAAACAACATTTACACAGTGTAACACGGTGGGAGAACTGACTTTAAACAATGTTGCGGATAGCAAGAGTCGCCACCGACTTTTATTTTATCCATAAGGAAAGGTTATAAAAGAACAGGAAAGACCTTAGAGAATATTTTGGGTCCGGGGGGTAGGTTATGAAAAAGGAAGGTGTTAGCACCCTTTTCATCCATGGTTATCCATGGGCTCTTAGGTACTTAAGCTCACTTTTGAATTGTTTTGAAAGTGTAGTGTGTGAATAGAAAATTTTCAGAATAGTTAATAAATAATCCATGTAAGGATGTGTTAAGAACTTGTTTGAAAACTTGTTGAAAATTTGTTTAAGTGTGAAAAAGTTTTGAAGTGAGCAAGTATCTAGGAGTAGCCTACCCTAATGTTTTAAGGTCTTTCTTATTCTTTATCCTTTCCTTAGTAAGACTATCCCTACTATAATGGAGTAGGTAGTCCTTACTTTGGATGTTAAGGGACATGTGAGGGACAATTGGATTTTTGAAGGCCATTGTGGGGTGTAATAAGCAAACTAGAGGGACTATCATCATTTTTCGAAAGGGACTCGATTCGTAAAGGCAACCATAAGGGACTTTGATGATTTTCTTTTTGAGGGACTTGCTTTATACACCCCACTTAACCAATATTCATAGGCAACTTGAGGGATATCCTTAAGAAGTGAGACGGCGATTAAAATCGACTTACGTGTGTGAAATGTTTAATTTAATTATCTTATATTAAAATGATCTAATTTATTTTTTTAAATATCATACATATTAGCACTCCCTAATTACTAACCATAATGATAATAATAATTAAGTAATTACAATTTACATCCAAGAGGCAATTACAAAATTATAATAAATAAAAAAAATAACAAATAAGCAAATAAAATATTAGGGTTAGTAAATAATAAGAAAAATTAAATAAGGTTAGTATAAATATAAAGTTAGTGAAAATAATTAGTTGAAACAATAATAATGAGAAAAATAGACAAAGTTAGAAAAAATAATAAGATAGAAATTTCAAAATAATAATAAGCAACAAAATATGATTAGCAATAATAATTAATTAATAACGTGATTAAACATAAGATTTGATTTTTATTTAGAAACATAAATGATTAAATAATTACTATAATATAAAGTTCTAAATATCATAAGATTTGATTTTTATTTAGAAACATAAATGATTAAATAATTACTATAATATAAAGTTCTAAATATCATAAGATTTGATTTTTATTTAGAAACATAAATGATTAAATAATTACTATAATATAAAGTTCTAAATATAACATAATTATAAATTTCTTAATCATTTACAAAAATTTAATTATCTCTAATTATATATTAACAATTATTAAGAAAAATATTTACACATTATGATGAAAACAAATTTTAACTAATCAATAATCACATTCACCAAAATTTTACATTAAGTGTTTATAAGGTTTAATTTTATTTACAAAAATTTACAAGAATTATAATAAATATATACATAGAATCATATAGAAAATTAAAATTAGGTTTTCATATTAATTTGGAAAAAAGATGTTAATGTCATTTATTTTAAAAAAACAGATTTTTATATTACAACAAATTTTAATAAATTAATGATAACAATAATAATAATAATGATAATAATGATAATAATAATAAATAATGATAATAATAATAATAATAATAATAATAATAATAATAATAATAATAATAATAATAAAGCAATAATGAATTTTAAATGTGCCAAATAACCCAACAATGTTGCTAACGCAGAAATGCGCTCATCGCAACCAGATCTAAATCGGACGAAACAAAATTTATCGCAAAGAAAAAGAAATTAAGCAAAAAATAGTATTATTGCTCACACAAAAATGCGATCATCGCAACCAGATCGAACTAACACAAATGTCACGCGTCATGCACACAAATGTGCAAACATCGTATCGACATAATTCGATCAAAAATCTTATATATATAAACTCTAACAATTTAAAAATTATATATATATAAACGCAACAGTAATAGATAAAGAAAAAGGAATAACGGTAATAGATGAAGAAAAAGAAATAACGGTAAAAGATGAAGAAAAAGAAACAACAGTAATAGATGAAGGAAAAGAAATAACGGTAAACGATGAAGAAAAAGAAACAATAGTAATGGATGAAGAAGAAAACTAAATAACGGCCAACGGCACTCACTCCTCTTAGGTTTTTTTCATTCTCTCCTTTTTTCCAACAAGGCAACACATGTATATATAGGGAACAAATTAGGGTTAACACCAAATTGTCAATAATGTCCCTAAAGCCCATTTTAAAGCCCAAACTAAATAATTAGTTAAGAAAAAATAAAATTTAAATAATTTAAAATAATTAAAATAAACTTAAAATAAAAACTAATAATCCTATTGATTCCTAAAATAAAAAATATTATAAAAAGAACAAAAATTTTTTCAATATTTTTTATTTTATGATTTTTTGGATATTTTTATGAATAATTTAGAAAAAAGTGAAAAAAATAATATTTTAAAAAATGATTTAATTAAAATACGAAAATAATAATTAAATAATAATAAAAAACTATTTTTGTTATTTTTTTAATGAAAGATAGAAAAATTTAGAGTAAAAATAATAAAAAACAAAAAAAAGTGACAAAGGTGAGATTCGAACTCTCAACCTCTCACACTCATAACTCCTTACACATGTCCTCCTGCCAATTGTGCCATTTTTACTTTTTAGAAAAAAAATGCATGCCACATGATATTTACCTGCAAAAAGTCAAACGACTACACAAATTTGTTAGTAATTGATTAAATGCAATGAAATGCGACGACAAATCTTAGGGCAAAATTTGGGGTATTACAGTTATTATGATAATATTTCTCACCCAACCTCTCTTTGATGTTGGCAAAAAAAAAAATCATGAAGTTTGACTTTGGTTTGACCACAGTTGACCTCAGTTTGACCTTTTAACTGCATTGACTGCTTTTGACTTATCTGATCATCTGACTGAGCAAACTTTTGAGAAAAGTCTTGAAACTTGACATGGGGGTTCTTATACACATATAAGATGTTATGAAGCTCACTTGAAGTCTTGGAAGTCCATTTAGCCTGATTAAAGTCAAAACCCTAGTTTTGGATGCATTGCTTAGGAGGTGCATTGTCTGAGGGAATTGTCAACTCTTCTGACCAATTATGAATTTTGTGAACCTTGTGAACCTTCTTGGAACACAAAGTCTTGTATTGTGAGGGCAAATTTTGGGGTGCAACAGCTGCCCCTATTCAATTTTCTGAAACCTGAGGGGTTAGATTGGTATATTTGCCAGTCGTAACCTGGAAGGTTGAAGGGGATTGAACACAAAAGCCCAAAAATTTGCACTCACCAGTGCATGGAGTGATATTGATGGTTGGTTGAACATGATTGAGTGGGCTTAAAGATGCCACTAGGGGAAAGTTCTTCAGTAGTATAATGAGAGCTGTCAGGAGTCTGGAGTAATACTGATGTAACAGCATGTCTTCATGAGGATAGAGCGATCAATAATGATAACCCTAAAGCAGTCTTGAAGTGATAAATCGGACCTCAGGAGGATAGAGCAATCAATAGCTCTAAAGCAGTCTTGAAGTAATAATGGCCTCAGGAGGATAGAGCAATCAATAGCTCTAAAGCAGTCTTGAAGTAATAGAATGGCTTCAGGAGGATAGAGCAATCAACAGCTCTAAAGTAGTCTTGAAGTAATGATTTCAGGAGGATAGAGCAATGAATAGCTCTAAAGCAGTCTTGAAATAATAACGTGATATGTCTTCAGGAGGATAGAGCAATCAATAGCTCTAAAGCAGTCTTGAAGTAATGATTTCAGGAGGATAGAGCAATGAATAGCTCTAAAGCAGTCTTGAAATAATAATGTAATTTCAGGAGGATAGAGCAATGAATACTCTAAAGCAGTCTTGAAGTAATGATTTCAGGAGGATAGAGCAATCAGTAGCTCTAAAGCAGTCTTGAAGTAATGATTTCAGGAGGATAGAGCAATGGATAGCTCTAAAGCAGTCTTGAAATAATAATGTGATATGTCTTCAGGAGGATAGAGCAATCAATAGCTCTAAAGCAGTCTTGAAGTAATGATTTCAGGAGGATAGAGCAATGGATAGCTCTAAAGCAGTCTTGAAATAATAATGTGATATGTCTTCAGGAGGATAGAGCAATCAATAGCTCTAAAGCAGTCTTGAAGTAATGATTTCAGGAGGATAGAGCAATGGATGGCTCTAAAGCAGTCTTGAAATAATAATGTGATATGTCTTCAGGAGGATAGAGAAATCAATAGCTCTAAAGCAGTCTTGAAGTAATGATTTCAGGAGGATAGAGCAATGGATAGCTCTAAAGCAGTCTTGAAATAATAATGTAATTTCAGGAGGATAGAGCAATGAATACTCTAAAGCAGTCTTGAAGTAATGATTTCAGGAGGATAGAGCAATGAATAGCTCTAAAGCAGTCTTGAAATAATAACGTGATATGTCTTCAGGAGGATAGAGCAATCAATACCTCTAAAGCAGTCTTGAAGTAATGATTTCAGGAGGATAGAGCAATGAATAGCTCTAAAGCAGTCTTGAAATAATAATGTAATTTCAGGAGGATAGAGCAATGAATACTCTAAAGCAGTCTTGAAGTAATGATTTCAGGAGGATAGAGCAATGAATAGCTCTAAAGCAGTCTTGAAATAATAACGTGATATGTCTTCAGGAGGATAGAGCAATCAATAGCTCTAAAGCAGTCTTGAAGTAATGATTTCAGGAGGATAGAGCAATGAATAGCTCTAAAGCAGTCTTGAAATAATAATGTAATTTCAGGAGGATAGAGCAATGAATACTCTAAAGCAGTCTTGAAGTAATGATTTCAGGAGGATAGAGCAATGAATAGCTCTAAAGCAGTCTTGAAATAATAATGTGATATGTCTTCAGGAGGATAGAGCAATCAATAGCTCTAAAGCAGTCTTGAAGTAATGATTTCAGGAGGATAGAGCAATGAATAGCTCTAAAGCAGTCTTGAAATAATAATGTAATTTCAGGAGGATAGAGCAATGAATACTCTAAAGCAGTCTTGAAGTAATGATTTCAGGAGGATAGAGCAATGAATAGCTCTAAAGCAGTCTTGAAATAATAACGTGATATGTCTTCAGGAGGATAGAGCAATCAATAGCTCTAAAGCAGTCTTGAAGTAATGATTTCAGGAGGATAGAGCAATGAATAGCTCTAAAGCAGTCTTGAAATAATAATGTAATTTCAGGAGGATAGAGCAATGAATACTCTAAAGCAGTCTTGAAGTAATGATTTCAGGAGGATAGAGCAATGAATAGCTCTAAAGCAGTCTTGAAATAATAATGTAATTTCAGGAGGATAGAGCAATGAATACTCTAAAGCAGTCTTGAAATAATAATGGCTTCAGGAGGATAGAGCAATCAATAGCTCTAAAGCAGTCTTGAAATAATAATGTGATATGTCTTCAGGAGGATAGAGCAATCAATAGCTCTAAAGCAGTCTTGAAGTAATGATTTCAGGAGGATAGAGCAATGGATAGCTCTAAAGCAGTCTTGAAATAATAATGTAAATTTCAGGAGGATAGAGCAATGGATAACTCTAAAGCAGTCTTGAAATAATTAGATGGCTTCAGGAGGATAGAGCAATCAATAGCTCTAAAGCAGTCTTGAAGTAGTAATATGACCTCATGAGGATAGAGCAATGAATAGCTCTAAAGCAGTCTTGAAGTAATAGGATGATTTCAGGAGGATAGAGCAATCAGTAGCTCTAAAGCAGTCTTGAAGTCATGAGAGGCTATCAGGAGGATAAAATAACCCTGAGGTTACAATAAAGCAGTCCCAAAGTAATAAGAAGCTCATCAGGAGGATAAAGTAACCCTGAGGTTACAATAAAGCAGTCCCAAAGATCATAAGCTTGTTTGTTGGATAATTAACCTGAAAACAAGGTAGCATTCTGTATAACAACATTAGTTTATGCTTTATGTATGCATGTATGACATGATGCACTTAGGTAATGTACTATAGACATATATGTTATGGTATGATGTAAATGATGCATGTATGATATGACACTGCTGGAAGTGTCTGGATATCCTTGTATAACAACTGCTGGCCAAGGAAAATAAATCCCGATTCGTTGTTGAAGAATACATAACCCTCCGTCTGCTGGGGATAACAAGGTATAGATAACCTCCCATTGTTGGGGATAACAAGGTATAGATAACCTCCCGTTGTTGGGGACAGTAGGGTATAGATAACCTTCGTTTTCGTTTGATAGTAGGATAAGTATAACATCCCGTCTTCGTTCATCGTGCCCTTATTGGAAAGTAATTTCCCGTATATCCGTATGAGGATAAAAGAGATGGATATAAATTCCAGGGGAGATTAGACTTTGTGAAAATGGATTAGTCCTACTGATGGTTTGTAACTGCCTTGTAAAGATGAACCGGCGAAGCTTCGTTGAAATCCTTCCCTCGTTCGTCCTTAGTAAATACTATTACTGCATTTTCATGCATTTCTGGTAAACATCAATCATATTAAAAGCATACATGCATTTCTGGTAAACATCAATCATATTCAAAGGCATACATACATTCAAACACAACCAATGGACGTTTCGCTTATGTAAATAGGGTAAAAGTAAATCTGGATTCAAAAGATGGAATTTATTTATATCAAAAGTGACCCATACACGGGTAAGTTTGTACAAGGAGACATAAACCCTAGTAAGAGAATTTTGTCATGAAGTTTTACAAAAAGAATCAGCTATGTGGGAAATAATCCTATTGAGTTTCAATTCTACTATTGCCCCTCAAGTATCTCATCTTCTTGCTGTTGAGACGGAAACGATTGGATTGAGCTTTATCTGTTTGAGCTTGAGTAAGTAGTACAACTGGTTGCAGTTTCATGAGTGATCCAAACGAGACATAGTCATACGCTTTAATCCCTAACTTTTGCCTGGATTGCCCTTTCAGGTTTTCAATCCACCGGGATACCCTTTTTTGCCCAAGCCGCCTTTTCAGGTTTTCGACTTGCCGGGTGTACATCTTTTTATATATAAATCCCTAATTTTTGCCCAAACCCTTTTGGTTTGCCGGGATGCCCTTATTTTTGCCTAGGCCTGTCAACCTAGCGGGTCTCTTTTTATGCGTAGTATTTTTTAACTATGTCTGCGTTTACAGGTTGTGGGAAGTCTTCACCATCCATTGTAGTCAATATCATGGCACCTCCTGAGAACACTGTCTTGACTACAAATGGTCCCTCATATGTTGGAGTCCACTTGCCCCTAGGATCACCCTGTGGTAATATGATACGCTTGATTACCAAGTCACCAGCCTGATATACCTTTGGCTTAACCTTCTTGTTAAAAGCTTTGATCATCCGTTTCTGGTACATCTGGCCATGACAAACTGCTGCTAACCTTTTCTCATCAATCAAATTTATCTGGTCAAGTCGAGTCTGAATCCACTCATCTTCATCCAAGCCTGCATCGTTCATAATTCTCAAGGAGGGGATCTGAACTTCAATAGGCAGAACTGCTTCCATACCATAGACCAAGGAGAATGGGGTTGCCCCGATTGAAGTACGTATTGTAGTACGATAACCATGCAGAGCAAATGGTAACATCTCGTGCCAATCCTTGTAAGTAACAGTCATCTTCTGTACAATCTTCTTAATGTTCTTATTAGCAGCTTCAACTGCCCCATTCATCTTTGGACGATACGGAGAAGAGTTGTGATGCTTAATCTTGAACTGCATCTTCGAAATCAACAAGGTAGTATGGGTCAACATATACTGTCTTAGTCGGCGAGCAGCCCATGCCAAAGCGCAGCAAGTTTTCTCGAGCAGTGAGTATCTTGTTTCACAGTCGGTAAACTTTTTGCTAAGGTAGTATATTGTCTGCTCTTTTCGACCAGACTCGTCATGTTGCCCCAATACACACCCCATTGAGTTGTCTAATACTGTTAAATACATAATCAAGGGTCTTCCATCAACTGGTGGCATTAAAATTGGAGGTTCTAGCAAATATCTCTTGATTTCATCAAAGGCAGTCTGGCACTCATCATTCCATTCCATCACCTGATCTTTCTTCAACAACTTGAAGATTGGCTCACAGATGGTAGTTAATTGGGAAATAAATCTTGCAATGTAGTCCCAAGAAACCTCTAACCTCCTTCTCAGTACGGGGAGCTGGCATCTCTCGTATAGCTTTCACTTTTGCAGGATCCACTTCAATACCTTTTCCACTGACAATGAAACCCAGGAGCTTTCCAGATCTAACTCCAAAAGTACACTTGTTTGGATATAATCTCAACCTGTATTTCTTCAACCTCTCAAACAACTTGTGCAGATGATCAAGATGTTGTTCTTCATTCTGAGACCTGGCTATCATATCATCCACATATACCTCTATCTCATGATGAATCATATCATGAAACAAAGCCACCATAGCACGCTGATATGTTGCCCCTGCATTCTTATGCTGAGCAGTGTTGTCTAAATCAGCCCCTATCTGGACCTCTTTTCTGTTTTCTTCAGTTCCCAGATTCACAACTTCGACTGGCTCTTCATGTGGCTGTATAGCTTTCTCTTCTTGTTGTAACAACCTAGCAAGCCCTACAGATATTTCACAATCGTCCTCGTTTCCGTCTTCAGTTTGATAGATCGGATTCTCGAAATTGTAATTGGCAATAGTAGAACTGTTATCAATTGGATCCAGAGTGGATGAGGATCGGCATTTTAGTGACGTGGGTGTGTGTAAGAACACATAGCTGATAAAGCAAAAATAAAAGAAAAAGAAAGACAAGGAACACAATATTTACGAAAACGAAACGTCCACTGATTTTATCGAATGAAGTATGCAAATGAGATGACAACCCGTAACAAGCACACCATTGTGCCCCGGGTAAGGCACATGGCTTGAAAGTTTTAATTGTTCCAGAAATTATAAATTTAAAAACATAACACAATAATAGTATTTACTCCTGACTAAAGGAGATAGGGATAACATCTTCAGCTGTCCAATTATTGAGTCCAGCACCCACAGTAGGAAGAATCCATGCCTCCAAGTTGTAGTCTTCATCTTGATCTCCCACAGCATTGATAACCCCTTGATTGGTGATACGAACAGCACGGGCACGACGGACAGCCTTCTGGGACTCTTCTTCCACCATAGCTTTTGCATCATTGAGGGAGGCCATTGCCATTGTTGGAGGGTTTCTGATGACCACAGGAACCTTCTTCACAGCAGGAGGAGTCACACAATCCTTAACAGCCCAGGGAACCACTTCAAATGACTGACATGGAGTTTCAATGTATTCACCTTCTACTTCCAGATACTTGAAAGTGTTTACATGGCTGACAAAGTATTCTTCCTCTCCAAAGACAGTAACAACTTTTCCATTCACCGGATATCTCAACTTTTGATGTAATGTGGAGGTCACCGCACCTGCCCCCTGGATCCAGGGACGACCAAGCAAACATGAGTACGAAGGACGAATATCCATCACATAGAATGTAGCAGTGAACACCTGAGAACCAACCTTGATTGGAAGATCAATTTCCCCATGCACTACTCTTCTAGAACCATCAAAAGCCTTTACCACAATATTACTGGGCTTCAATACCGTATCTTCAGGACTCAGCTTGTTCAGGACTTCCTTAGGCAACACATTCAGAGAGGAACCATTGTCTATCAGCACATGAGACAGGGTAGTGCCCCTGCATTCAATTGAAATATGCAAGGCCCTGTTATGATCCCTCTTGGCAGGGGTCAAGTCAGCATCAGAAAATCCTAACCCGTTGTCATAGGTCAGGTGAGCAACACAATTCTCGAACTGGTCCACAGAAATTGCACTGGGTACATGAGCCATCTTTAGAAACTTGATCAATGACTTGGCATGAGCCTCAGAACATAATAACAGGGAGAGCATAGAAATCTTTGAGGGAGTATGCCCCAGCTGATCAACAATATCATAATCACTCTTGCGAATGATTTTCAATACTTCTTCCATCTGCTTAGAGAGGTCATCAACAGCTGGCACATCAGTAGATACAGGCTCAATAACAGGACCCTTGCCCCGAGCATCAGTGGTGGAAGTAACAGCAGGAGTAACCGCACTCTTAGAAGCAACTGGAGGAGAGAAGACTCTTCCACTACGAGTGATCTTGCTAGATCCGGCAATATTATCAATGTCAACAGGCATATCAGGTAAAGGCTCCTGTTTGACACCATGGATGTAAACATCAGACCCATAGTGCCAAGGCACAACTTTGTCAGATGTATAAGGAATAGGACCAGGAGTGGTAATGATCAGAGGAGCTACTCTGGCTTCAGTGACAACTTTCACAGGACCTTCAGCAGTAATCTTGATTGGGCCCTGATGAGTGATTTTAATGGGACCCTTTGAAGTGATTCTTAGTGGTACTTTGTCAACCATGTCAACCTCTTCAATCTTTTTACCCTGAGTCAGATGATCCACCATACTTTCTACAGATGCTGGTCTTCTTTCAAACACTATAGTATATTTATCCATGAGACGTTGAATCCCATCTCTCAAAATGAAGCAACTATCCGGCTTATAGGTACAATATAGACAATCTTCATGACAACCTGGAAAGATCCCAGCTTGTACTAACCTCTTTTTGATAACAGACAATGGTGTGCTCAACTCCATAACTGAATAGACATGCAGATCTTCATCAATATCTTTATCAATGGCGTTGACAGTCTTCTCGTGATTTGGCATTGGAGCTGTAATCACATTTGGAGTACCTGGTGGATCAAACTCAATTTCTCCAGCATCAATCATATCCTGAATTTTGTTCTTCAAGACCCAGCAGTTATTAGTATCATGTCCTGGACAGTTTGAATGATATGCACATCGTGCATTGGGATTGTACTTGGGAGAGGTAACATTGGGATTCTGAGGGGCCTCCCTCAGGGTAATAAGTTCAGCTTTCAACAAGTGTTGCAATGCCTGAGCCATTGACATGTTGATCTTCGTGAACTGTCTTCTAGCCCTCTGTTGATTGCCTTGAGGCTGCTCTGTTGTTGCAGGAGTTGGATTTGAAATATGAACTGCACTAACAGACTGATGCCTTCTGTTACGATCAGGCTGACCATACACAGCATTAGATTCTTTCTTCCCAGTGGGAGGCTTCTTTGCAGCACCTGATGAAGAAGTGCCCATTTGGATCTTACCACTCTTGATGCCATTCTCTACTCGCTCTCCTGTCATGATCAACTCAGTGAAGCCAGATGATGAGCTTCCAATGAGATGACTGTGAAACGGACCATTCAGCGTACACATGAACATATCAACCAATTCCCTATCAGTCAAAGGGGGTTGAACTCTTCCAGCTAAGTCTCTCCACTTCTGAGCATACTCCTTAAAGCTTTCTTTGGCACCCATAGACATGCTTGCTTTATGAAGTAGCTTTGTTAGCTCTAGGATCCTTGCTTGGCTTGCTTTGTAATGAGCCTCGAAAGTATCCCTTTGCTCTTTCAGTTGGATCCATGATCTCTGCAAGTCTTCCATATCAGTAGGCATGTCTGGGTGAAGGATGGTATAAGATGTGTCTCCTTCAGCAACAGGTTCCATGGTAACTGGTAGGACGGCAGGATATGGCATCATGAGTGTCTGAGCATGAGATCGTACCCATCTGAGATAAGCCTCCATAGGAATAGTGTACTTAGGCTCCAGTGTCTTGCTGTCAATCCTGTTTACCTTTTCCCAAGCTCGTATGAATCTCTGACGGTAACCCTGAAGATCGTTGTCGTAGTCAAACACAATGCCCTGAATCAACATGTCATGTGGACCATCGCTCCGGGCGTAACCAAACTGTCGTAAAGCCAGAGATGGGTTGTAGGTGATGCCTCCTCTTATGCCTAGAAGTGGCACATTAGGAAACTCCCCACAACGGTCAATGATGGTGACATTCTCCATAGATCTGGAGCACCAATGGATGTCTGAGTGAGAAAGTGACATGATCCTCTTGGACCATCTGAACCCTTGCTCATTCTTCATTACTGAGCGAGGAAGGTGAGAAATAAACCACCTAGAAAGTAAAGGTATGCAGCACATCAAAGTTCCTCTTGCCCTTGTAGTACGGGTGTGAAGAGAATGTAGGATGTCTCCAAGTAAGGTAGGCACTGGATTGTGACTCAGGAATATGTTGATGGCATGAACGTCTATGAACTGATCAGGATTGGGGAACAACACTAAGCCATAAATCAATAAGGCTAAGATCTCCTCAAAAGTATCGTAGCTCATAGCCCTCAAGAGCATTTGAGCTTTATCCACTAATACCTTGGCAAGAATACCTTTAACCCCACTTCTCGTCTCTAGAACAATGTCAGACTTCTTCAGATGTAGAGTTGCAGCAATAACTTCTGGTTTAAGCTCCTTCTCTAAGCCTGTGAATGGCTTCTGATCAAGAACAGGTATACCCAGAAGTTTAGAGAACTCCTCCATGGTTGGAACCAGCTGATAATCAGGAAATGTAAAGCAATGATGCTTAGGGTCAAAGAACTGAAACAGCACACTCATCATGTCTTCACTGAACCCTGAAGTAACTAGATCCAATAAGTGACCATGTCTCTTGTTGAACTGGGAATGATCAGGCACTAGGGAAACCAACTCTTTGAGCTTGGGAGGTATCCCTACAAAGTTGATCCTGATGGTGTTTCTACGAGCAGAAGCCATGACCTGCAACAAAGAACAAAAATAAATCCCTTGGTCCTTGAAATGGTTAGGGAAAATGATATGCTCATGATGCATGATGATGTCATGATGTTATGTTCAATCACAAACATGTGGCACACACAAACAAGTCACACAATTGCCCTAGGTTTAAAGGCTTGCATGAGGTTTAAAGGTAAGTACCCTCCCCTGAAGTTAGATGGTTCATCCTGTCCTACAAAAGTAACCGGGTTCTAAGGGATCTCAATATCATTGATCCTTCACAAGGGTGGTTGTTCAGAAGGCAACTTACTTGCCAACCAAAACCCTCCAAGTTTAAGATCTCAATGAGCGTAGTATCGAGTGTCAACCAACTTCAGTCTGCACCAAAGCCGGTTACCTCACTACTTTCTAAAGGCCAAGATGAGTTAACTAGGGTTCTAAAAGTCAGTTAGTGCATTGACAACATATGGCAGCCTCAATATTATCCTCAACTTGACTTAAGGAATATAAGCACCAACCAAGAAGTCGCACTAACTATGGCCACCAGATCAACCGTATCGATATACGTCGTACAGTTTCCTTGGTCTATTGCCATTTACCTAAGGTACACTAGATCCGGGTTAGGATCTTTCACACATAAGAGCACCCCAACAATATAATAATAAAGCAAACAAGGCAAACAATTTAACGTGATCTTAATTCCTAAGGGTACCCCTCTTAAATAGATCCCCAGCAGAGTCGCCAGTTCTGTAACACGGTGGGAGAACTGACTTTAAACAATGTTGCGGATAGCAAGAGTCGCCACCGACTTTTATTTTATCCATAAGGAAAGGTTATAAAAGAACAGGAAAGACCTTAGAGAATATTTTGGGTCCGGGGGGTAGGTTATGAAAAGGGAAGGTGTTAGCACCCTTTTCATCCATGGTTATCCATGGGCTCTTAGGTACTTAAGCTCACTTTTGAATTGTTTTGAAAGTGTAGTGTGTGAATAGAAAATTTTCAGAATAGTTAATAAATAATCCATGTAAGGATGTGTTAAGAACTTGTTTGAAAACTTGTTGAAAATTTGTTTAAGTGTGAAAAAGTTTTGAAGTGAGCAAGTATCTAGGAGTAGCCTACCCTAATGTTTTAAGGTCTTTCTTATTCTTTATCCTTTCCTTAGTAAGACTATCCCTACTATAATGGAGTAGGTAGTCCTTACTTTGGATGTTAAGGGACATGTGAGGGACAATTGGATTTTTGAAGGCCATTGTGGGGTGTAATAAGCAAACTAGAGGGACTATCATCATTTTTCGAAAGGGACTCGATTCGTAAAGGCAACCATAAGGGACTTTGATGATTTTCTTTTTGAGGGACTTGCTTTATACACCCCACTTAACCAATATTCATAGGCAACTTGAGGGATATCCTTAAGAAGTGAGACGGCGATTAAAATCGACTTACGTGTGTGAAATGTTTAATTTAATTATCTTATATTAAAATGATCTAATTTATTTTTTTAAATATCATACATATTAGCACTCCCTAATTACTAACCATAATGATAATAATAATTAAGTAATTACAATTTACATCCAAGAGGCAATTACAAAATTATAATAAATAAAAAAAATAACAAATAAGCAAATAAAATATTAGGGTTAGTAAATAATAAGAAAAATTAAATAAGGTTAGTATAAATATAAAGTTAGTGAAAATAATTAGTTGAAACAATAATAATGAGAAAAATAGACAAAGTTAGAAAAAATAATAAGATAGAAATTTCAAAATAATAATAAGCAACAAAATATGATTAGCAATAATAATTAATTAATAACGTGATTAAACATAAGATTTGATTTTTATTTAGAAACATAAATGATTAAATAATTACTATAATATAAAGTTCTAAATATCATAAGATTTGATTTTTATTTAGAAACATAAATGATTAAATAATTACTATAATATAAAGTTCTAAATATCATAAGATTTGATTTTTATTTAGAAACATAAATGATTAAATAATTACTATAATATAAAGTTCTAAATATAACATAATTATAAATTTCTTAATCATTTACAAAAATTTAATTATCTCTAATTATATATTAACAATTATTAAGAAAAATATTTACACATTATGATGAAAACAAATTTTAACTAATCAATAATCACATTCACCAAAATTTTACATTAAGTGTTTATAAGGTTTAATTTTATTTACAAAAATTTACAAGAATTATAATAAATATATACATAGAATCATATAGAAAATTAAAATTAGGTTTTCATATTAATTTGGAAAAAAGATGTTAATGTCATTTATTTTAAAAAAACAGATTTTTATATTACAACAAATTTTAATAAATTAATGATAACAATAATAATAATAATAATGATAATAATGATAATAATAATAAATAATGATAATAATAATAATAATAATAATAATAATAATAATAATAATAATAATAATAATAATAATAAAGCAATAATGAATTTTAAATGTGCCAAATAATCCAACAATGTTGCTAACGCAGAAATGCGCTCATCGCAACCAGATCTAAATCGGACGAAACAAAATTTATCGCAAAGAAAAAGAAATTAAGCAAAAAATAGTATTATTGCTCACACAAAAATGCGATCATCGCAACCAGATCGAACTAACACAAATGTCACGCGTCATGCACACAAATGTGCAAACATCGTATCGACATAATTCGATCAAAAATCTTATATATATAAACTCTAACAATTTAAAAATTATATATATATAAACGCAACAGTAATAGATAAAGAAAAAGGAATAACGGTAATAGATGAAGAAAAAGAAATAACGGTAAAAGATGAAGAAAAAGAAACAACAGTAATAGATGAAGGAAAAGAAATAACGGTAAACGATGAAGAAAAAGAAACAATAGTAATGGATGAAGAAGAAAACTAAATAACGGCCAACGACACTCACTCCTCTTAGGTTTTTTTCATTCTCTCCTTTTTTCCAACAAGGCAACACATGTATATATAGGGAACAAATTAGGGTTAACACCAAATTGTCAATAATGTCCCTAAAGCCCATTTTAAAGCCCAAACTAAATAATTAGTTAAGAAAAAATAAAATTTAAATAATTTAAAATAATTAAAATAAACTTAAAATAAAAACTAATAATCCTATTGATTCCTAAAATAAAAAATATTATAAAAAGAACAAAAATTTTTTCAATATTTTTTATTTTATGATTTTTTGGATATTTTTATGAATAATTTAGAAAAAAGTGAAAAAAATAATATTTTAAAAAATGATTTAATTAAAATACGAAAATAATAATTAAATAATAATAAAAAACTATTTTTGTTATTTTTTTAATGAAAGATAGAAAAATTTAGAGTAAAAATAATAAAAAACAAAAAAAAGTGACAAAGGTGAGATTCGAACTCTCAACCTCTCACACTCATAACTCCTTACACATGTCCTCCTGCCAATTGTGCCATTTTTACTTTTTAGAAAAAAAATGCATGCCACATGATATTTACCTGCAAAAAGTCAAACGACTACACAAATTTGTTAGTAATTGATTAAATGCAATGAAATGCGACGACAAATCTTAGGGCAAAATTTGGGGTATTACAGTTATTATGATAATATTTCTCACCCAACCTCTCTTTGATGTTGGCAAAAAAAAAAATCATGAAGTTTGACTTTGGTTTGACCACAGTTGACCTCAGTTTGACCTTTTAACTGCATTGACTGCTTTTGACTTATCTGATCATCTGACTGAGCAAACTTTTGAGAAAAGTCTTGAAACTTGACATGGGGGTTCTTATACACATATAAGATGTTATGAAGCTCACTTGAAGTCTTGGAAGTCCATTTAGCCTGATTAAAGTCAAAACCCTAGTTTTGGATGCATTGCTTAGGAGGTGCATTGTCTGAGGGAATTGTCAACTCTTCTGACCAATTATGAATTTTGTGAACCTTGTGAACCTTCTTGGAACACAAAGTCTTGTATTGTGAGGGCAAATTTTGGGGTGCAACACACAACTATGAACATCTTAAACACTAGTTTTTTATTTTATTTTAAGTAACTTTACAAAAACAACATTCTTACTCATGCGTTACCATATCTCCAGAATTTCCTATTTCGGTTTTGAACAGTGTTGGTGACCCACATATTCATTGCACGATGACATTCACACCTGGATAAAGATGGAAATCCAATAAAAGGTGTGTTACTGCTTCGAACTGAGTTGCTTCCAAGTATGATTGTCAAACTCACGGGTAGACTCATAAACTCATACGAGTTTACGAGTCTAGGAAGTAAAAACGAGTAAACCCGTACATAGAATAATTTTTTGATAGACTCAATTAGACTCTGGTAGACTCACACAAACTCGTATACACTCGCGAGTCTATGGCGAGTTTATGAGTTTATAATTTGTTTATAATTTTATTTTTTTTAACCCAAAAAAGGCCCCAACTCCCCAAAATATTTTATTTTATTAAAAAAACCCTTGTTTTTATTGTACGGGAATTAGAAAGCCTCTCTTCTAGTATCTTTTTTCATCAAAGTTTCTTCATCCCTTCAACGACGATGTGCATTTGTTCTGTCTCTTGCTTTGTTCGCGTTCCTTCCCGTAAATTAATCTTTCGTTGTGTAAGTATTTTCTTATATGTTTCACTAGGATATTTCTCTTGTATATTCTCTTACATAAAGATGGTGAATGGGATAGCTGAAGATTCAAATAAAGAAAATGTGCAAACTAAAGCTAATGTTAAGAAATATGATGTTATTGTTAACAACGTTGTGGAAGTTGATCTTATTGTTGCTAATGTTGTACAAAGTAGTGGTGGTGGTGGTGGTGGTGGTGGAAATGTTGAATTAGGTGGAAGTGGAACATCATGAAATCTAACTGTGATTAATGATAAAGAATATGTTTCATCTGGGGCAGAGTTTGATGATAATACTCAAGATACAGATGATGACGATGGTGGTGATGATTTCACTGGAGATTTAAATGTTTAAATCCATTAAAATACTTGTGTTATGATTTCACTGAAGATTTTTTTTTTGTCAATTAAGAAGAAATTAGTACTTTAAGCCTTTAACTACATACTTTGTTATTTTATTTGTTTTATTATTAAGTTTTTCTGTTAACAAATTTGTTATGGAGTATGAAATTTAAATTGTGATATTAAACGGTGTTCTATTAAAAATGTGTGTGTGTGTGTGTGTGTGTGTCATGTATGTGTCACATAAAGGTTTTTGAAAGTTGTTTTTAATTTTTCATATTCTCGTACGCGTTTGTGAGTTGAGTCTATGGATCCTTTACGAGTTTGAATAGACTTGCGAGTTTGACAACCTTATTTCAACATGTTATCTTATACGCAAAATCATACCAGGAAGAAGAAGAAGAAGAACGGATTCAGAAGAATGGAAGAAGAAGAATGAAAACACAAAGTGATTTTGGAGCCTTAAGGATAAGAAGATGGAGAAAGAAGCAAATGAAGAAATGCATAGTCAACATATCAAGTTGGCATTAAATTGTACAATTAGTGAAGCATCAGCTGCCAACTAGGATGTCTCATTTACACAGCCAGCAAAATTGTGACCCAAGGGTCTTCATTAAGGGAATCTGTATTTGGTAGGGGGATCACAAAAATAATCTTATAAGAGGTGAAAATAAAACTCGCTATATTGGCTAGGGGTGACGTATAATTAACCCATTATTCAATGTAGGTAAAAAGTAGTATTACCTCCGATCTTATTTATAAGAGATAATTTACTTTTCATATACATTGAATAATCAGTGTATATGGATAATATATGAACTAAATACATTAACTAATCAATATATCTAAAAAGTAAAATGCCTCTTATATATTAGATTGGAGAAAGTAAAATTTCTCTTATAAATAGAATCAGAGAAAGTAAACTATCTTTTATAAATAGGACCAGAAATAATATTACTCAATTTATATATAAAATATATCTAAACATAAATTACTTTACATTCAACTCAATTTTAATCATAATCAATTAACACAAAATCAATTTTTATCACCTAAAAATCAAACACGCACCAAATACCCAAACAAACGCGATTCTAAAAGTATAGAATGAATCTATAATATAAGAAAATTCAACGTTATGGAAAACACATTTTTGCCCTTCCTTCTTATTCTGCCACCTCGTCGAATTAAGGATATTTTTGGTCCAAAAATTACTTTTTCCAACCAAACTAACATACTTAATCAATTTAAATGGTAAAGTTACTATTTTGTTTCTCTTTACACACCTTTTTGAATGGTTTATTTCCAATTGGTTAAATTCCAACTAAATATTTCAACATTTTTTACTTTTTCTCTTTTTCCAATGTGTCATATATAATCTAATTCTTCTCTCTCTCTCTCTCTCTCTCTCTCTCTCTCTCTCTCTCTCTCTCTCTCTCTCTCTCTCTCTCTCTCTCTCTCTCTCTCTCTCTCTCTCTCTCTCTCTCTCTCTCTCTCTCTATCCTCTTCTTCCTTCTTCCTATTTTACGTCGGATACGCTCGCCATTGATGCTCTTCAGAAGATCCAAGGTTAGTTTGTTAGATTGGTTTGGACTTTGTTTCTCAAATTAGTTTTTAAATCTTTAGTTTTCGATTTTACCGTGCTTTGTTTGAGATTATAAGCGGTTTTGGACATAGATTTCAGCAATGTTGTTGTTGTGTTAGAATATTGAATTTGGACGCAAATTCTTATGTAAAAGTGGTTAGATTTTCAAAGCCTAATAATGTATGATTTGTTTATAATTTATATATATATATATGTGTGTGTATATATATATATATATATATATATATATATATATATATATATATATATATATATATATATATATATATATATATATATATATATATATATATATATATATATATATATATATATATATATATATATATATATATATATGTTATGTTAATCCTCTATGCGTGATTTGAGTAGCATATCAACCATTTATTTAGAGTTCTTACATCTTTTTCAGGATGGTCCTCTTCGGTACAAGCCAAAAAGAACAAGGCGCTTAAGGCTTCTGAAAGTCTGAGAAGCAAAAAGGTTAGGTTTGTTGTGTTGAGCACGCGTGACCAGAACATTTTGTATTTTTCTTTCTATTCTTATGTTGGATTATTGTTGTCGTGTTATAGATATCTGCTAGATAGGATCCAGCCAAACCATGTGGGCCAATAATAGACGAAACACCTATGTTTCACCCGACTATCGAAGTATTCTTTTTACAGCGATATTCATATTGTTTATATGGTAGTACTATTGTGCTTTGTGTACTATAGTGATACTAATGGTTTATCTAAAGGGGACTCGTGATTGATATGTTGTTGTCTTTGAAAAATTTGCAGAATCATTCAGATCAGTTGATGCTCCCAGATGGTGCTTCATTGGTACTTTATGGTTTCCGTATCATTTGTAATATTTGCAAAATTTTAACTGATAATGCATGCCCCTTTAACTATATATAATTTGTAATATTTAAATTTTGCTTTGTGATTTGGATATTGATTTGTTTGGTCTTGTATTTTGGTTTGAATTGTAGATACTCAGAAAAATTGTATGATGTTCTTAGTCTTGGAGGATTTTACTAATATGTATCCGGAAAAAATAACTTGGTTCTTCTTCTTCTTGCTCTCTCTGGTTATGCAAGATCTAATGGGTTGCTCAATCTTGGCTATATTTGTTTTTAGACTATGCACCAAGCTTATTATGCACTATTTGAAAACAAGAATGTTATTGTGAGTTGTTGCTTCTTTGTTCATCCATGTCATTTTAATTGAGTGGTTGTGTTGTTTGTCTCTAAGAAATGATTTTGGAAGAAACACAACACAAATACTATTGCATATATCGCTTTATGATGGATTAAAATTGACTAATTTACTATGCATATCTTTTATTCTTTTGTAGTCAGATAATACTTTTGGAACCATCACGGAACAACTTGCAGCTATAGCACCAGTACTTGAATAGTTATGGGATTTTCATCAAATGCTTGCTATATTTGGTGATTTGCATCAGGAAAATTCCATATCGCGTGTAAAAATATTTTTTCATGTTATTTTTCCATAAAGCTTCATGTCTCTTATGAGTAAATGTTGTTGAAAGCAACTTGAAGTCACCTATTTGTTTTCATTTTGGCCCCACCCTCTAACCATTTTCTTTTTTCTTTCCACATTTTCATTGCATTTATACTGAAGTCTTAAAAATTATTTGGACTTTAATACTTTCATTGTATATGTTCTTGTGCCTTTTGTTACTTGTACGTAAGTTTAGTAATTCATCTTAATCTTATAAGCAGAAGCTAATCAAAAGAAAATTGTTGAAGTTGGCGGTCTTACTTCCTTGCTGATGCTTCTTTGAAGTTACGAGGATGGAACTATTCATAGAGTAGCTGCTAGGGAAATTGCCAATCTTGCTATGAATGGTGATGTTGATTGTAGTATTTTTTCTGTGAGATGTTGGATCAAACTCTAGTATGGTTGAAGTCTGTTCGCGAGTAATGCGTGTTGTAGTCGAAGTTTGCTCTAACATGCATTAGTCAATATTGCTAAGGTTGTTATCATGTTGAATTGGGTCTTGCTTGTACGCTCAATTGTTTAAGTTAGCTTGTATCATAAGTTAGCTTGTAATGGATAATTGTTAAAAAAAGCCCATTAGGTTAGTGTGTTGTTTTTCTTATAAATAGGATGCTAGTTTCTCAATCTTGGCATAAGGAAAAATAGGAAGATAAAATCCTAATTTCAAGAGAGAGAGGTTATTTTATTATTCTTGTATACTTGAAATCTTGTTCTAAGAGAAAGGAAAGAATAGCAGTTTATTAACCAAACCTTGTTGTTCCTTGTTGTTTTACCTTGTTTTCTTTGTTAGCCCTAACCCTTGTGTATTTCTTGATCAAGAAGAAATTGTTTATACTTTGTCTCAAGGTATCCGATTCACAACAAATTGGTGCAGTGAGCGCGGAGAAGATACCTTTAACAAAGTATGAGATTGAAAAGTTCACCGGAGTGGACGACTTTGGTCTGTGGCGCTTGAATATGAAAGCCCTACTGGTTCAGCAGGGTTGTTTGGAAGCGTTGAAGGGTGAGGCAGCCATGAACGCTGCATTAACAGCAAAAGAAAAGACGGGCATGATCGAGAAAGCCCATAATGCAATATTGTTAAGCCTTGGTGATAAGGTTCTTTGACATGTATCAAAGGAGACTACAACATCGGGATTATGGGTGAAATTTGAAAGTTTGTACATGACCAAATCTCTGGTGAATCGACTTTACCTGAAGCAAGCTTTGTATTCATTTAAGATGAGTGAAGACAAAGTGTTGGCTGAGCAGTTGGATATGTTCAACAAGAAGATTCTTGATCTTGAAAATATTGATGTGAAGATCGATGATGAAGATCAAGCATTGTTGTTGCTGTGTGTTTTTTCCATAACGCATGCTCACTTCAAAGAAACTTTCTTGTATGGAAGGGAGTCCCTGATCTTTGAAGAAGTTCAATCAGCCTTGTATTCTAAGGACTTGAATGAACAAAAGGAGCATAAACCTTCGACGGTGGGCGAAGGTTTGGCCGTTAAGGGAAAATTATTGCGAAAGAATGGTAAGTTCGACAAGAAGAAAGGTAAAAGTCAATAGAAGTCTTATAGTGGCGAAACATCTGGTATTCGATGTTATCACTGTAAGAAGGAGGGTCACATAAGAAAGGTGTGCCCTGAACGTTTAAAAGATCATGGAGGTAATGGCAATGCAGCCATTGTTCAAGATGACTTCGACTCATCTGATGTTCTTGTGGTTTCAAGTGGCGACTCGAGAAAATAGTGGATTATGAATTCAGGTTGCACTTGGCACATGACTTCAAACAGAGAATTGTTCGAGGAGCTATGTGATCAAGATGGTGGATATGTGCTGTTGGGAAACAATAAATCTTGCAAAATTGCAGGTATTAGATCTGTGAGATTCAAGCTCCATGGTGAGTCAATAAGGTTATTGACTGAAGTTAGGTATGTACCTGACTTGAAGAGAAATTTGATTTCTCTTGGTGAATTCGACAGAAAGGGATATGTTTTTCAAGGAGAGAAAAGTATCTTAAGAGTCATGAAGGGGTCAAAGGAAGTCTTGAGAGGCATGAAGAAACAAGGCTTGTATACCCTTGAGGATGAGGTTGTAAATGGTTCTAAAAATGTTGCATCCACGAAACCTGTGTCGAAGACAGAATTATGGCACATGAGATTGGGCCATGTCAGCAAAAGAGGCCTGGTAGAATTGGGGAAGTAGAACCTGCTAGGAGGTGACAAAGTCGAAAAGTTGGAGTTTTGTGAATCTTGTGTATTTGGTGAATCCTGTAGGACGAAGTTTAATAAAGGCAAGCAAAGAACACATGGATCCCTGGATTACATTCATGCTGATCTTTTGGGGTCTGCAAGGAATCCTTCACACTCAGGTGCAAGGTATTTTCTATCCATTGTTTATGACTATTCCAGAAAGTTATGGGTATTCATTCAGAAGACGAATGATGAAACTTTTGACAATTTCAAAAGTTGGAAGATTCTGGTCAAAACTCAAACTTGCAGAAAGATTAAGAGGTTGAGAACCGACAATGGCCTTGAATTGTGCAACGAAGAGTTCGACAGTTACTGTGTTGAGTCTGGGATCGCAAGGCATAAGACTATAGCAGGTACTCCTAAACAAAATGTCTTAGCTAAGAGATTTAATCGAACAATCCTTGAAAGGGTTAGATGCATGTTGGTTAGTGTTGGATTGAAGAAGGTGTTTTGGGCGAAAGTTGTTTTGACAACAGCTTACCTGATAAATAAATTGTTGCACCCCAAAATTTGCCCAACCTTTACTTAACTTGGTTTATGTTTCATTTCATTTCTTTCTAGCATTTGCATTGCATATCATGTTGCATTGAATAGAGGATCAAGAGTTTGTGTACATCAAGACGAGTTCTACTCAAGTTTGGATGGTAATCAAGTCATCAGGAATGGACATTGGTCTGATGAAAGAAAAGATGGATGTGTGTAGGTCAGCTCCTAACTTGGAGGCCAGTTCAAGAGCATCAGGGGATTGTAAAGTCATGGGTATGGATATAAGGTGTTGAGAGAGCTCATTGAGTGCCTTGAGGGTCATTGTGGAGCTCATCCAAGTGTTTGTGCCAAGTGTGAAGAGTTGCAGTTGAAGGTTGCAACTATGGTTTTCATCTGGCTAATCCTCAATCAACTGTGCAATTGAAGGAGATTAAAACTCAATTCAAGGTCTCTATGGTCATGGGATGTTATACTAAGACATATGAGACATCATTTCAAGTTCAATTCATCAGGGGTTAAGTGTGTGAGAAGTTACTAAATTAGGGTTCTCAGGGTAAAATCCCCTATTTAGTGCCTGACTTCAAGACCACCTATCTCAAGATACAAGTTTCATCTCAACTTTTGATCAACATGGAACTTGTATAGCATGTTCTTAGCTTTAATTTGAGTACTAGAAGTCCTTGATTGGATTTATAGAACTCAAGTTATGGTCCAGACAAGTTACAAGTCATCTGAGGGATGTGATTTTGGTCAACAAAAGTCAACTAACTTCCAAGCCATTTTTGACCTAGAAGGATGTTTCTCCTCAACTTTTGGCCAACATGAAAGTTGTAGGTCTTGATCTTAGCTTTCCAAATCATACTCGAAGTCTTTCATCTGATTTGTAGAACTCAAGTTATGGGGTTTACAAGTTAGGGGTATTTTGAGAAAGTAAGATTACAGGTCATAAAGTTATAGGTCCATTTCACCAACTTGCACACTTCAAATGAAGTTTTTTCCAACATAAAACTTGCTCCAAATGGTGTTATTTGCTTAGTCAAGCATTGAGAAGTTAAGGAATTGGCTTGGTTTGAGGTTTTGATATTTGAATTTTCATGGAAAAAGGTTAAAAAGGTGAAAATGTGAATTATTTCATTTTTAATCACTTTGGTGCAAATGAATGCATTTTTTGAGTGCAAACAATATTCTAAACACTTTGGCAATTTTACATTTTTGAATTGAGGTGTTTAAGTAAGCCATTTCCAAGCTTTCTTCATGTTGAAGCAACACTTTCAATTCCAACCATTGAGATGGAAACAAGGACCAAATCTCAGCCATTCACACTCCAAACACTCCCAGTAGTTGATTTGAATCATTTTGGAGGGTTCTTGGAGCCAAATTCGTGTACCTTCCATGGGTTAAAAGTGGAGAAAATGTGAAAATTCATTTGGGCTTTATGGACTGAGATTGGGCTCAATTATGATCAAGATCCATCACATATAACATTTCCACCTTCACAAAGCTTCAGAATTCGAAATTGGAGCCAAATTGATCAAGAACAACTTTAAAAAAGTGGTGGAATTTCAAAATTCAAATTCTGAGATTTAGCAAGTTTCAAGCCAAATTGTGAGTTGCAAAAGCTTTATTGAGGATCACTGAACGTGTTTGGATCATTTTCTGCAAGCTTAAGCTCCATTTAAAGGCTCAGTGGAAGTTCTCCACTAGGTAACTTGAATTCAACCTTACACTCTCAATATGCCATGATTCTCTGCCATTTTTGTTGCATTGTGATCCTTGACTGATGTAGATCGTTTCTGGATAATAATTGTTCGTGTTTATGATGTTTGATGTGTGGAGCTCCAAACTTGTTTGATTCGGTTTGATCAATTCTTGAGGTGTTTTACTTATATTTTTGTGGATCTATGATCTACATAACATGTAGATGAAGTTTGGATCCATTTGGTTGAGTTTTATGAACATTGCAAATTTGTGCATCTTGCTTGTTGTTTATATTTTGAGTTTATTATGAGGAATTAGAGAAAACTATGGTTAGATTCATGTTCCTTGTGTTTTTGAGATGAATTTCTATCTAAAGTTTGTTGAAAACGGTTGAAATTTCATGGAGGTATGGTTGCTTGATGAACCCGCGACGGTGCTCTGGCCGGAGGGGGTGGTTCCGGCCACCGCGGGCGGTCCCCCTTGTTTGTATGGGGAAGATGATGTTTTGGCCGCATGATCTCCATCGTGCGTTTTAGATTAAGACTCATGGTAGTCTTTGTTTGCTTTGCTACACATGATTACTTTTGAAATTCATTTAATGACATGTCTTCTTGTGAGTGGTTTGATTGGAATACTTTTGATCATGTGGTTGTGTGTTGAGGTTCTACCATGTGCTATTGTTGACTTAATGTATGGGATTTTCTGATTTTTTATTTTTGTGTGGGCCTTGTGCGTGCTGCTACGCGCGCCCCTAGTCTGGGCCCAGTCCAGAATTGCACTTCATTTTATTGCTATTCATACCATTTGGTTGTTGTTTTAATTTCTTTTGCTTTTAATTTCTGTTTTGTTAGCTATTTGATTTTAATTCATTTTAAATACATCAAAACATCCAAAAATTCAAAAAAAAACATTTTATAGACACCTTGAGATGTCTACTTTTTTAAAGAATTTTTATTTTAATTTTTTTATTTTGTTTTCAATTAAAAAAGGAATTAAGTGTTGGAAGTGTTTTAAATGGATTAAATTGTGATCTTGTTTGTTCTTTTAATTGTTTCTCTCATTTCTTTTTGGTTCAATAATTGAAAATCATTCCTCATGTTCATCATGGGTTGAGTGATTTTTGAGGACCATTTTGCCCCTGGTTGTTGACTTTTGGGCCTTTTCTTTTTCCACTTGTTTCTTCCATTTCAAAGTGGTACATCCAAATGATTTAATTCTTTTGATGGTGTTTTGAAAGGACATTTGTCTTGATTTCTTGGCCTCTGTTTGCCAACTTGTTTAGCTTGCTTGTGCATTTTATTTGATATTTTTTGAGCTCTTTTCCTATTTTTGAAGTGACTTACAAGTTAAGTCATTCCATAGGACAACTCACACAAGTGCTTGACCTAGTTTGGATTGGAAATGACTTTTGTGGATCCAATAAGCTCTCAACTCTTCTTGTTTCACATTCTAGACATGTTGAGCTTGCTGTAGGTTCATTTTTAGGTTAAAATATTGTTCATTGCTTGTTGTTTGATGCCTTTCTTCCTGTGCTTCCAACTTGAACTCTTATGTGGTGTTTGCTTGCATCTTTTGTGCTTTTGCTTGCATTTCTTTTTATCTTGCTTTGATATTGATTGTGAGATTTCTCCTCTTCATCTCCCTTCTGTCCAATGACCTTGGAGTATCATTTAAGGTGGCTTGGTCCCTCCTTTGGAGGTATTTGAAGCATACCTAGAATGATGAATCCTTGAGGACACTTTTGGTGTTTCTTTTTGTTTGATAAGTGATGCTTATGGTTGAGTACCTATTATGGGGTCCTTGCTGCCCTCATTTGGTCTCCCATCCTCACTTGGCTTTGGTGTTTGATTTCCCTTTCATTTGGTTTAATTTTATTAGTGTGGTTGATGCTGCTTGACTTATGTCATTTCATCCCACTTTTTGGTGCATCTTTGTGAAGTTTACTTGTGTTTGTCTAATGTTCTTCTTATGCACTTCTTCCTCTTCTCTTTTCTTGCATTTCCATATGCATGATTGGTTGAGATGAGCTTGTGGTGTCTACTTCCCCACACTATTTTCCTCCCATTATCATTCTATGTGTTGCATTATGTTTGCATTCTCATTTGCATATGCTTTTCTTATTCGTCCTCTTCTTCTTATATTGCTTTTCTTTGCCATGTTCCCCATAAGTCCTCTAACCTCTTGAGGTTATGATAGACATTAGGTGCCTAACTATGCATGATAACATTAGGTAGTTCCCTTTTCAAGCTCAACTTTAGGTTCACTTTGCATGATAACTTTTAGGATTGATTAGTCTCCCATTAGTGTTCCTTCTTCTCTTCTCATCTTCAAACATTCATAAAACACTTAATAAAGAATGACAAGTGTAGCACGCTACGAGCCTTAAGCTATTTGAGAAATGGTAATTGAGGGGCCTCCTCTCAAGGACCTAGAGTGTTTAGTGTACACCCTTTGAGTGATATGCGACGCATTCGCTCTTAGATCATAGTCTCCAGTGCGACATGAGTTGTAAATCAAATTCAAAACACTTATTCTCTTAAAAAACACAAAAACAATTCAAACTCTTTTTCACCCTTTGGGGTTCTTAATCGAGGAAAATCTTTTCACAAAAAGAGTGTCGTTAACTCTTAGTTCTACTACAAACGGTAATTCCTAAGTCTCCAAAGGTCGAGCTGCATACACCAACTGCTAGAACTTTCTGTTAACCCTACTCGGGCCTAAAAAACTGTTGAACCAACCTGTGGTCCTTTGAGCCTGAACTACGTTTGCTCTGATCTTTCGTACCAAATGAAAGTACGTAGGCACGAGACGCGATGTCTCGGTGAGCAACCTTTCCCCTTTTCTTTAGCCGTAGTTAGGCGAACTACGTTGACTCTGACTTTCCCATTGCACGAGGGAATGCGTAGGCACAGAGCGGTGATGCTCTGCCGAGTCAGTTTCTCTTTTCTTTTTCTTTTGTCCTTAAGCCTTTAGCTAGATAGTTTCAACGCACCCTTTTAGATAGACAACAATGCATGGATGTCGTCTGTCATACCCCAAATTTGTCCTACCTATTTCAAAATCTTCATTAGCCCGACTTTATTTTTCAGTTCGCATCGCTTGTACAGCGTAGCATATTTTTTTTTTAGCAAAAATAAATTTTCTCACCTCTTTTTAACAAATAAATTTGTGACATGTGGCATTTTTTTTTTTATTTTGTTATTATTTTTGCCTTATAATTTATTTTTATTTATTTTTTAATATGTAAGTATAATATAGTTTTAATAGTAATTAATTAATTAGTTTAGATTAAAAAATAATTAGAACTTAATTAGAATATATAATTAGCTTTTTTAATTAAAATCTAGAGTTAGTTATTTAGGATTAAGATTATAATTAAAAATTAAGAATATTAGCAATAGAATTTTTATTAATAGAAAACAGAATTAATTAAAAGTTAAAAGAAAAAAGAAGAGAGAGTTCCAAGTCTTTGGTTCACTCTCCCGATTACTTGGGTTCGAGAAGTCTTTCTTAAGCTTCAAGTAATCGTCATCCGATCCACTTACTCGAACCATACCCAATTCCTTCACATTTGAGGTTGAAAAAGAGAGAGTTCCAAGTCTTTGGTTCACTCTCCCGATTACTTGGGCCCGAGAAGCCTTTCTTAAGCTTCAGGTAATCGTCACCTCTAGCTAAACATATGATGCATTTAACCAACCTCGTTACCTCACCTCGTGCGACCACAACCCTAAAATCTATTCAAATATATCTTCTTCTCTATACCAAAATAATTAACACGACAAACTCTCTTTTTCTCGCCCCGTGCGATTGATAATTCCCAATAAACTAATTCTTCGCCCCCGTGCGATCTACAATTCAAACAACTCTTCTCAAAGAACATTGTTTAGTCCCTTCTTCCGCGCATAACAAACTCGTGCTTCGGCCTCCCCTAGCGAGCAGACAAGCCAATGTTTAGCAGTTAGAATGCGACCTAAACTCTCGTTCAACCCATACCCACCTTTTACCAAGAACATTGTTTAGTCCCTTCTTCCGCGCATAACAAACTCGTGCTTCGGCCTCCCCTAGCGAGCAGACAAGCCAATGTTTAGCAGTTAGAATGCGACCTAAACTCTCGTTCAACCCATACCCACCTTTTACCAAGAACATTGTTTAGTCCCTTCTTCCACGCATAACAAACTCGTGCTTCAGCCTCCCCTAGCGAGCAGACAAGCTAACGTTTAGCAGTTAGAATGCGACCTGAACTCTCGTTCATTCCAAACACAAACCTTTTAGCAAACCGTTAGCCGAACTACGGCTGCTCTGATCTCTCATATCTGTTGAGAGTACGTAGGCATAGGATTACGATAATCCTAGCGAGCACAATCCCCTCTTTTCCCGTAGTCCCACGAACTACGAATGCTCTGATTTTCCACTTCTTACAAGTGAAGATACGTAGGCACAAGGGCCCCAATCCTTGGCGAGCACCCTATCTTAATAATCACCCCCTTTTCCTATTAGCAAGCAAATCCCTGTAGAAGATACACAAACATAGTTAACTTTCTCTCACGAATCGAATCAAGAGGTTTCCGTTGAGTACAACGGACGTAGAGGGTGCTAATACCTTCCCTCTATGTAATCGAATCCCGAACCTAGGATATTGGTTGCGATGGCCATGTTCTTATCTCCTTTAAGGTTTTATCGATATTTTCCTATTCCATCCTTGGAATGAATAAAGTTCGGTGGCGACTCTGTTTCGAACAGTATTTTCCGCGGCCATCGCGAGGATCGTATTTTTCGAGGTACGACAGATGGCGACTCTGCTGGGGAAAAATATGCATAGCCCTATGCTAGAGAGAGTCAAGCCTACCTTGACTCGATTCGTGAGAGTTAGACCCTTTTGTCTATTTATCTTCTATTATCATTATTTAATTGCTTGTTTGCTTATGTATCCTATTGTTGCTTCTTGTGACACTGTTGGGGTTCTCTGATTGTTCGGAACTTTGTGAGATGGCTCTACACCCGAGTCCGAGAAAAGTATAGGATTAGAATGGTGGTTGTGTAGTGGAATCCCTCGAGGAGTCTTTCTCGTTGGGAGGAAGCGAAAGCCCCACTTAGAGTTGATTCTCTTAAGGATGTTATTGTCGTGGTGAGTCTTTGCCATGGCAATGATGTTTTTAAGTTTGAATCTATAACTCTAAGGACCTTTTACCCTCTTACCATGGTGGTTGGTAGTGTTAACTCATAAGGGCCAATCCTTTTGGGTTGATGCGAACGCCCCAATCAGATGAGATCCCTTGAACGTATCGTTATTCTGACAATGATATTTTCAACCTCGATCTATGACTCTGAGGTCCCTTTAAGAAACCTTGGACTCAATGGTTGTGTAGCAGAGACTCGCGAGGAGTCTTTCTCGTGGGACGACATGAAAACCTCACCTAGAGGAGATCCTTCGAGGGTATTATTATCGGATGAATCTTTGTCATGGTAATAATATTTTTTGAAAATATCCATGACTCTAGGCACCTACCCGTTTAGAGCCTACCTATGGGGTTCCGCTAATCAAAGATATATGTTATTTATCCGTTCTTCTGTCTGACCTCAGAACGTGATGGAACCTATGATCTTGTTTGTGCTTACATTGCATTTGCATATCATTGAATCTGCATTTCATTTGCATTGCATATCATCTTCCAAAACCAGAAAGCTTATCCATCCTTTGTCCATAACCCTCAGGTGATTTCCCAACACTCATACTGAACTGGTGGTAGCCGCAAAGAATTTGAAGCGAGTTTAAGCAAAGTCAAGAGGAGCACAAACAACTTGAAGAGCTATTCAGACTAATCAAGTAGAAAACTCGGGTAGCTATGTCAGAGGATAATTTTCAACATGTTAGGATGGAGAACCTTAACTCCTCATCAGGTTTCACTATGTCGACCAATCCCTTGTATGATCATCTGGCTAGTTGTAATATTGTGCCAATGAATATTCCTGCCCAGTCTCAGATGATGCCATTGACTAAGTCTATGGAGGAGAGATTTTGTGCCATTGAAGAAAAAGTTCAAGCTTTGAAAGCGCGCGATAATTCTGGACTCGATGCTATTGATATGTGCCTCGTGCCAGACCTAGTAATTCCTTAGAGATTCAAAGTACCTAACTTCCAAAAGTACACCGGTCTCAGTTGCCCAAAGCGTCATTTGGTAATGTTCTGCCGAAAGATGACTTCTCATGTCCTTGATGACAAGTTGATGATTCATTGTTTTCAAGACAGTTTGAATGGAACATCTTTGAATTGGTACATGGATTTAGAGAGAAGCCGCATTCAATCATGGAAGGATTTAGCCAATGCTTTCCTAAAGCAATATGAGTATAATTTGGACATGGCTCCCAGTCGCACGCAGTTGCAAAGCCTATCTCAAAAGAGCGATGAATCCATTAAGGAATATGCACAACGGTGGAGAGAGTTAGCAGCCAGGGTGCAACCACCACTCTCGGAAAAAGAATTGATCGACATGTTTTTGGACAGCCTGCATGAATCTTATCATGAAAGAATGGCTGGAAGTGCATTCTTGAGCTTCCCTGGCCTTATAATAGTAGGAGAACGCATCGAGGATTACCTCAAAACTAAACAAATCCAGGATGCCTCGAGCAACCAGACGGGTGAGACTGAATCCTTTAGCAATCCTCAAGAGGAAGAGGATAATGAAATTGATGTGGTCATAGCAAATGTCGAGTATTCTCAAGGTGCACCAGAAAAACTGTATGATTCACCCTCTTCTCGACAATTACCATTGCCTGCGCCATATCATCATTATAGGCGACCAATTAGGCCTATGGCACCATACCAGAAACCCTGGGTTGCTCCTCATGCAAATCAACAAACTTGTGGCCGAGGTTATCAGAACCAGCGTCAGAATCGGCATAGGCCTCGAAATAACTTGGAAAGAAGGACTGCTCCTCTTCATCTAGTTCCTATGTTGTATAGTCAACTTTTGCCGCATCTGGTTCAAAACTCGCTGGTAGAACCCAAAGCTATCAAGCCTTTGCCAAAACCATACCCGCCTGGGTATGATCCCGATGCTCATTGTGGATATCATGCTGGATCAATGGGACATTCAACTGAGGATTGCAAAGCTTTTCAAGCCAAGGTGCAATAGTTGATTGACAAGAAATTCATATCCTTTCCAGAAGGAAATTTGGTTATGCACGTCAGCTTCTCACTGAAATGAGTTCCAATACTTCAAGAGGCATTTCCCAAAGCCCGTGGTTCAGACAAGAAGCCATCTTCAACACTAGCAACTTCAGGACATTTTTTTATCATTTGCATTTGTAATTTCTTTTCTCTTAAAGTGCAACTTGCTTTTAGAAATTGTTTCTTATTAATGGTATTGTTAATGTGATAATTATGCATGTTTTGAACAAATTCATTCGTATTCACTCACATTTTCTTGTTTATCGCAAAAAAATCACAAAAATATTTCACTTCACTTCCTTTGTCGCACTGCTGTTTAGCAAAGTTTTGAGGGAGGATGACGAAAACGAAATACCCATAATTGCTGATAAGTATGCTTTTGGATAAAATCACGCCAATGATGTACAAGCATTGCTTCAAATTCCCAAACACTGAAGAGATAAGGAGTTAGTCCCTAGCTAACCACTTCGAGCCTAGAAGTAGGAGTTTCCTTCGGATTTCTAAACCCTTATACTTAACCTGGGGCATGGATAGTATTCAGTTAACTTGATTACGTACTAAAAAAGCAAAAATCCCAAATACAAGATGGTTGTTCATCAATAACCCTTGACATGGCAGTCACCATCCTTCAAAAAATCAAAAGCCTGCTAAGTCAGACACCTTAAAAGGAGACTTAGGCAAAAATCAAGGCAATCCCGATGGATCTGACAAGCAAAGTCAGTCCATGCAAAAGTTAGGGATCAAAAACAAAACCAAAAAGAGGTCCTCAAGCCCTCAACAAAAACAAAATAAGATTCAGTGGCCACCCAAATTAAGGGGTTACTGACATCCATCAAAATAAGGTGGTTACCATTTCAAGCAAACTTTGAACCATCAAGTTTACACCATCAAGCAGGTGCAAAGTTAACTGAACATAGGTATGGAGATCATTGCGAAGAAGGGGTGGGTACAAATAATACTTTGAGCCTAATATCCTTTATTTCTATAACCGTGAACCAGACCACGTTACAACCCTCGAAAGACCTAATTGAGGCGAGGTTTATTCTGAAAGCATACTACAGCAAGGTTGCGTAAACTGACTCCTACATATTTGCTAATTTTATGTATTGGTGTCATATTCTTGCTATATCTTTTACACTAATTAAATCAGCATTGCGTTTGGATTGATAGTCCACTCATCACACATTTTCACATCATTCCCAATAAATGATCTTTTCAAAACTTACATAAATGTCGCATTAAAATTACCATTTTTTGAATGAACAATTCTAGCTGCAAATCAGTACTTGGCATGATGGAATTCCAACGAAGAGCAACCAAAGAAGAACTTGATCATTCACTGATACTGGCTTGAATAGAGAAATTCTCATAACCGATCTGAGGCAAATTCTTCCGAAGTTCATACAGGGGCAAACTATTGCGAAATCTAGATGCTGGGGCAAATGGGCTCAAGCTTTGTCTTGGTACAATCACTCCTAAAGTTCTCATATTAGAAGAAATCCTCCAAATACCCAGCAGACTGGGACAGACCATTTGAACAGGGGCAGTTTCCCTTCATGCTTTCAAATTGGTCAAGCTGACCATGACAGAGACCAACAATGGTTGAGGTCAACAAGCGTCAAAAGGCTTAGGGTTGAGCAAAAGTACGACTAACATGTATTGGTTAAGTCGCTACGCTAGCGTAATCCATATGCATTGGTTAAATCGCTACGCTCAGACTAACACACGTTGGTTAAATCGCTACGCTCGCACAGTCAATATGCTTTGGATAAGTCGCTCTGCTCAACATTTGTAAGTCGTCATAACATATCAGCTAGAAGCTAGGTTCTTACCAGAACGAGTATACCACTTCTGCAAAGGATCCAACTAGGGGAAGGCTACCCAGAGTTTCTTTTGATTAAAGGAGAGTCCCTCCAACGCTCAATCAACACAAGTCATGTCGCTTCGACGCTCATTCTGGAGCAGACTACCTCAAGAATAATTGAAGCCAATTACCCCAAGGGTCAGTTAATCAAGGTCAAAACCCTTCCTGACTAAAATTTGGAATACTGGGGCAACCATCTCGAGATCATCTCATGGTACAACTGCTTCCGAATTCCTTTCATGACTTGGAATTTTGGAACAAGTCATCTCGAGTTCATCTCATGGTACAATTGTTTCCAACTTCTTTTCACGACTTGGAATGTTGGGGCAAGCCATCTCGAGTTCATCTCATGGTACGACTGGCTTCCAATTTCCGTTCAAGGAAAATTTCTTCATAGACCCAGACTGGGGCAAGTTGAGCTACACTGGGGCAGTTACTCAAGCAAGCTTATTCTCGTCAGCAAGAGTTGAGTGTCGGGGAATCATTCCATCACCCCATTAAATAACCTTATCCTCCTGAAAGGGCCTCCCTGTCATTGGGTTTCATCCCCACGACCTGGACCTGATACCTGTCAGAGCTCTGTAATCGAAATTAAAACTTCCAAAGTCCAGCTCTCGTCTGGCAAATCCTTTAAAGTCCAGTTCTCGTATGGCAAATACTTTAAAGTCCAGCTCTCGTCTGGCAAATCATTTTAAAGCCCAGTTCCCGTCTGGCAAATCCTTTAAAGTCCAGCTCTCGTCTGGCAAATCATTTTAAAGTCCAGTTCCCATCTGGCAAATCCTTTTAAAGCCCAGTTCCCGTCTGGCAAATCCTTTAAAGTCCAGCTCTCGTCTGGCAAATCATTTTAAAGCCCAGTTCCCGTCTGGCAAATCCTTTAAAGTCCAGCTCTCGTCTGGCAAATCATTTTAAAGTCCAGTTCCCGTCTGACAAATCCTTTAAAATCCAGTTCCCGTCTGGCAAACCATTTTAAAATCCAGTTCCCGTCTGGCAAACCATTCTAAAGTCCAATCCATTTGGCAACTACCAAAGTCCGCCCTCGATGGCATCCTTATGAAACCAAAGTCCAAAACCATTTGGCAACTACCAAATCCAGGCCCTGGTGATATCCCCGACAGGAATTTATCCCCAGCATACCTGATCATTTGCATTATCATAAGCACGACATACATCATTATATCATAATCATATCGAGAATTAGCATATCATTTGCATTCGCATCTTACACTCCCTAGCAGTTGCACTGTTAGCTGCATGTTTGGGCATCAGAACGCATTACATAGCAACATAGCAGGATACAGGATCAGCTCGCAAGCGTCTTGGCCAGTCCTCCGGTGAAGTTGGCAATAGTGAATCTGAAAAGAGTTGTTACTCCGCGAGTTCAGGGAATTTTAATCTCCAGCAAGTCATTTTTCAACCATGTAGTTGATAATGATAGTCCCCGGTGACTGTTGCTCTTATGGCTCCCCAAGCAGAGGTTCTCTTAAGAAGTTTCTTGAAGGCTTTCCTCCTACAGAGTTTGAACAACACCGTTCCTATAATAGAAATTTTGGATCAACTATTCCTCAACAAATCTATCACTCAAGATACTGCTTTGGTATCATCGAGGAGCCTTAATGGATAAGGTACTGCTTCGACCACCCGAAGAATCTCAAGTTTTGTTCGAGATACTGCTTTGGTATCATCGAAGAATCTTATTGGATAAGATGCTGCTTCGACCACCCGAAGAATCTCAAGTGTTTAGAGATACTATTTTGGTATCATCGAAGAATCTTATTGGATAAGATGCTGCTTCGACCACCCGAAGAATCTCATATGTTTAGAGACACCGCTTTGGTATCGCGAAGGACCTTAACGAATGAGGGACTGCTTCGACCACCCGGAGGATATCAGGTTATCTCGTTCATCTATTTTGCATCCTGTCATACCCCAAATTTGTCCTACCTATTTCAAAATCTTCATTAGCCCGACTTTATTTTTCAGTTCGCATCGCTTGTACAGCGTAGCATATTTTTTTTTTTTAGCAAAAATAAATTTTCTCACCTCTTTTTAACAAATAAATTTGTGACATGTGGCATTTTTATTTTTTTATTTTTATTTTGTTATTATTTTTGCCTTATAATTTATTTTTATTTATTTTTTAATATGTAAGTATAATATAGTTTTAATAGTAATTAATTAATTAGTTTAGATTAAAAAATAATTAGAACTTAATTAGAATATATAATTAGCTTTTTTAATTAAAATCTAGAGTTAGTTATTTAGGATTAAGATTATAATTAAAAATTAAGAATATTAGTAATAGAATTTTTATTAATAGAAAATAGAATTAATTAAAAGTTAAAAGAAAAAAGAAGAGAGAGTTCCAAGTCTTTGGTTCACTCTCCCGATTACTTGGGTCCGAGAAGTCTTTCTTAAGCTTCAAGTAATCGTCATCCGATCCACTTACTCGAACCATACCCAATTCCTTCACATCTGAGGTTGAAAAAGAGAGAGTTCCAAGTCTTTGGTTCACTCTCCCGATTACTTGGGCCCGAGAAGCCTTTCTTAAGCTTCAGGTAATCGTCACCTCTAGCTAAACATATGATGCATTTAACCAACCTCGTTACCTCGCCTCGTGCGACCACAACCCTAAAATCTATTCAAATATATCTTCTTCTCTATACCAAAATAATTAACACGACAAACTCTCTTTTTCTCGCCCCGTGCGATTGATAATTCCTAGTAAACTAATTCTTCGCCCCCGTGCGATCTACAATTCAAACAACTCTTCTCAAAGAACATTGTTTAGTCCCTTCTTCCGCGCATAACAAACTCGTGCTTCGGCCTCCCCTAGCGAGCAGACAAGCCAATGTTTAGCAGTTAGAATGCGACCTAAACTCTCGTTCAACCCATACCCACCTTTTACCAAGAACATTGTTTAGTCCCTTCTTCCGCGCATAACAAACTCGTGCTTCGGCCTCCCCTAGCGAGCAGACAAGCCAATGTTTAGCAGTTAGAATGCGACCTAAACTCTCGTTCAACCCATACCCATCTTTTACCAAGAACATTGTTTAGTCCCTTCTTCCGCGCATAACAAACTTGTGCTTCAGCCTCCCCTAGCGAGCAGACAAGCCAATGTTTAGCAGTTAGAATGCGACCTGAACTCTCGTTCATTCCAAACACAAACCTTTTAGCAAACCGTTAGCCGAACTACGGTTGCTCTGATCTCTCATATCTGTTGAGAGTACGTAGGCATAGGATTGCGATAATCCTAGCGAGCACAATCCCCTCTTTTCCTGTAGTCCCACGAACTACGAATGCTCTGATTTTCCACTTCTTACAAGTGAAGATACGTAGGCACAAGGGCCCCAATCCTTGGTGAGCACCCTATCTTAATAATCACCCCCTTTTCCTATTAGCAAGCAAATCCCTGTAGGAGATACACAAACATAGTTAACTTTCTCTCACGAATCGAATCAAGAGGTTCCCGTTGAGTACAACGGACGTAGAGGGTGCTAATACCTTCCCTCTACGTAATCGACTCCCGAACCTAGGATATTGGTTGCGATGACCATGTTCTTATCTCCTTTAAGGTTTTATCGATATTTTCCTATTCCATCCTTGGAATGAATAAAGTTCGGTGGCGACTCTGTTTCGAACAGTATTTTCCGCGGCCATCGCGAGGATCGTATTTTTCGAGGTACGACACCGTCGAGTACGACGGATGTGAGAGGTGCTAATACCTTCCCCTTGCGTAACCGAATCCCGAACCCAGACATGGTTGCGATGACCTTGTCTTTTCCTTTTTCTTTAGGTTTTTTCGATCGTTTCCTTTCCCTCTCTTTGGGATAAATAACGAAAGTGGCGACTCTTCTGTTTTTTTCGCCGGTGGTTTTTCGCAGTTGCGACATAAATGTCCCTCGACTGTCTTGGGAATGAAGACACCTGAAGAAGATTAGTCAGGACATCCACCTAGTCTCGATAAATTGGGAGTATTTGGTTGTGTGGCCTATGCTCACATTAGGCAAGACAAGGTCGAACCTAGAGCTCCAAAATGCATGTTCATGGGATACCCTGAAGGAGTCAAAGCTTATAGGCTATGGTGCCTAGAGCCAGGTCACAGGAGGTGTATCACCAGTCGAGATGTAGTTTTGAATGAAGTAGAGATGGATTTCAAGAAAACTAATGATGTTGACGAAGAGTTGGAACAAGGAGAGATTCCTGTTGAGGTGGAGCATGTATATGTTGAATTGTGTACCCCAGATGAAGTCGAAGAAGATGCAGAAGATGTTGTCGAAGATGAGGAGACTGATAATGACTACCTTCTAGCAAGAGATAGGTCGAGGAGAGTCATTAAGCCACCTCAGAGACTTGGGTATGTAGATCTTATAGCTTATTCCTTAATCTCTGCTAGTGAGGTTCTAGATGAAGAACCTAGAGACTAGTTATGAGGAATCGAAAGAAGACTGATTGGCTGAAGGCCATGGATGATGAGATGAAATCTCTTCATGATAACAACACCTGGGAACTGATCAAGAAACCTGTTGGAGCCAGGTTAGTCAGCTGTAAATGGATTTTCAAAGTTAAGGAAGGAATCGAAGGAGTGACGTCGAAGAGATACAAGGCAATATTGGTTGCTAAGGGGTTCACTCAAAAAGAAGGTGTCGACTTCAATGATGTGTTCTCTCCTGTTGTGAAGCATATATCCATTCGAATGTTGCTTGTCACAGTGGCACAATTCAACCTTGAACTGGAACAGATGGATGTGAAGAATGCGTTCTTGTATAGTGACTTAGATGAAACAATCCTGATGAGGCAACCTGAAGGGTATGTCGAAAAAGGGAAGGAACATTATGTATTCAAGCTAAATAGATCCTTATATGGACTGTAACAATCTCCTCGATAGTGGAATAGGAGATTCGACAAGTTCATGACACACATAAGTTTCATCAGAAGTCAGTTCGACCACTGTGTTTACTTCAGATTTTGACCGGGTAATTCATTTGTTATTTTGTTGCTCTATGTGGATGATATTCTAATAGCAAGCAACAATGTCGAAGATGTAATGAGGGTAAAGGTTGAACTCAATAAAGAGTTCGACATGAAGGATCTGGGAGTTGCGTCCAGGATTCTTGGGATCGACATCCTGAGAGATAGAAAAGAGTTGAAATAATGCTTATCTCAATAGGCATACCTACGGAAGGTTCTCGAAAAGTTTGGTATGTCGAATTCAAATCCTGTTGTGACTCCGACAAACCCTCAATTCAAGCTGAGTATAGATTAGTGTCTCATCACTAATGTTGAAAGAACTGATATGAATAACATTCCATATGCTAACATAGTAGGTTCTTTGATGTATGTTATGGTTTGTACTAGACCCGACATAGCATATATAGTAATTCTTGTAAGCAGGTACATGGCGAATCCTGGAAAGGCTCACTGGCAAACATTGAAGTGGAGTTTAAGGTACATAAATGGGTCTTTAAATAGAGTCCTAATTTATGGTGGAGCCTTGGGTGAAGATAGTAAAGCAACAATCAAAGGATATGTCGACTCTGATTATGCAGGTTGTATGGATTCTAGAAAATTTATCTCTGGATATGTATTCACTATGTTTGGGACAACAATTAGTTGGAAAGCAACACTTTAGAAGGTTGTTGCCTTATCAACCACTGGAGCGGGGTATGTTGCCCTAACTAAAGCTGTGAAGGAAGCATTATGGCTTGAAGGTTTTGCAAAGGAGCTAAAACTTCAAGGTCGAGTTATCACTGTTAAATGTGATAGTCAAAGTGCAATACACTTGTCAAAGAATTCAGCCTATCATGAGTGAACCAAACACATTGATGTAAGGCTGAATTTCGTTAGAAGGGTAGTCGAGTGTGGACAAGTCCAAGTGCTAAAGGTTTCGACAGATCATAATGTTGTTGATATGATTGTTACACCCTAATTTTGACCCTGAATTATCAACCATACATATCATAATATTTCCCATTTGTGCATCATATCTATTATGCATATCATCTAGCCATTATGCCTATGAAATACACGTCTTTCCACTTTTCGTCAAGCTTAGCTTTTGCAAGATCGAATCAAAGATCAAGATGAATCAAAGGAAATTGCTCCAAGGCCAAACCTGCTTGGGTACGATCCCTATGTGCAATGTGGATATCATGCTGGATCGGTGGGACATTCAACAGAATATTGTAAAGCCTTCCAAGCCAAAGTGCAGCAGTTGATCGATAAAGGGTATATATCCTTTCTTGAAGGTAAATTGGTTGTACACGTCAATTTCCCGCCCAAATGTGTTTGAAGACTTCAAACGGCATCTCCTCAAGCCAGTGGATCAGAAAGAAAGACATCCTCAAGCATTGGATGTCTTTGGATCATATTACATCATTGCATTTGTAGTTTATTTCCTGTTAAATGCTACTTGCTTTAAACATTGTTGTTTTAAATGGTAATATTAATGAAGTGATCATGCTTTTTCTGAACAAATCATGTCGCATTCGCTCATTTTTCTTTACTTATATCAAAAAAAGAATATATATGAATCCATATACCTCTCATCCACTTTCTTTATCAAACTTTTGTTTTAGCAAAGACTTGGAGGAAGGATGATGAAAACTGAATACCCATAACTATTGTTGGTATGCTTTCAGATAAGATCCTGCTGATGATGTACAAGCATTATTTCAAATCCCCAAACACTGGAGAGATAAGGAGTAAGTCCCTAGTTAACCACTTCGATCCTAGAAGTAGGAGTTTCCTTCGAATTTCTAAACCCTTACACTTAACCTGGGGCATGGGTAGTGTTCAGTTAATTTGAATTATCAGGATGAAACTTCCCATATGAGGATCAACCACAAGATATTCTTCGCACACGTTTTGAAGTTTCGAAAGAATCATGCAAAATCCAAAAGTTATGACGGTTGTTCTTCAATGACCAGTGACTTGGCAGTCACAACCCTCCAACGAAAATCCAAAAAAATATATAAAAAAATTAAAAGCCTGCTAAGTCAAACACCTCAATAGGAGACTTAGGCAAAAATCAAGGTTATCCCGATGGACTCGGAAAGAGAAACCAATCCATGCAAAAGTTAGGGAACAAAAACAAAATCAAAGGAGGTATTCAATTCCTCAACGAAAACAAAATAAGATTCAGTGACCACCATATCAAAGTCAAAGGGTCACTGACATCCATCAAAGTTAAAATAAGGCGACTGCCATGTCAAACATACCTTATAACATCACTTTACACCGTCAACTCTTTTGGAAGATGAACGTGTGTCAATTTTAACTGAACGTAGGACTGTAGATCATCATGAATAAGGGGGGTTAAAACAAGCTTTGAGCCTTAAATCCTTTGTTTCTATAACCGTGAACCAGACCACATTACAACCCTTAAAAGACCTAATTGAGGCAAGGTTTATTCTGAAAGCATACTACAACAAGGTTGTGTAAACTGACTCCTACAAGATTTGTTAATCTTTTTTGCTGTATCTTTTACATCAGTTATCAGCATTGTGTTTGGACTAATGGTTCATTCGTCTCGCACTATCACATCATTCCAATAATGATTTTTTTTTCAAACTTGCATGAACATCGCATTAAAATTACCATTTGTGAATGAGTAATTTTGACTGCAAGTCAATACTTGACATCAGGGAAATTCTATCAAGGAGAAATCTAAGAGGGCCTGGTCATCCAGCAAAGTTGACCACAATCAAGATCACATCTTTTCCTTATGGGTCAGAGGCATTGGCATCCAGTGACTACGGGATGAGTTAATCTACAGTAAGTCCTCAAATGTCAGTTGATTAAGGGGAAAACCATTCAAGAATCAGTTGATTAGAGAAAGTCACTTCAAGACTCTACCAACTAGGGGTAAGCCATCCAGAGGATCTTTTAATTAAATCCCTCCAGTGCCCAACCATCATAAGTTAAGTCGCTTTGATGCTCACTCTAGGGCAAGCTACCTTAAGAATTCACAGAGGCCAGTTGCTCTAAAATTCGAGTAACCGAGAGGAATTGATTCAAGATTCGGACTGGGGAAGATCGAGTCCAACCCTGCAAAGAACGGTCAATCATAAGTCTACCATCCCTAGAAGAGGTTAATCATAGGAACCCCAACTCAAAGTTCAAGACATTAGGGCAAGTCATCTAAGACCATTGGGATGACAAGCTGCTTCCAACTTCCTTTCAAGGAGAACATTTTCAAAGACCCAACAGACTAGGGCAAGATGAGTCACAGACTAGATTAAGGTGTCCTATAAAGAGGAGAATCATCTCCATGCTTTCAAGTCGCTCAATAAAGCAAGCCATACGTCAACAACTTCTGAGTTCAAGACGAGTGTCAGGGAATCATGTTGTCACACCCTACCAAATGACCTTGTGTCTTCTAACAAACCAGAAGCTTCTCTACCAAAGACCTTTTCTTCTATTACCCATGTCTGGGGCATCTTTGGAAACTTGTAATCATTTTCATAAATCATTCCCATGCGTTAATTATGTCGCTTCGCTCTAGCGCTAATCCAAGCATATCATCTCATTGAGCATATGCCTGCAGCATGAGAAACCAAACTTCAAAACCAACCTTCGTATGGTAAACCTTGTGAAATCCAGTCAGTCTTAAACACCAGTTCCCTTCTGGTAGTCTATCATCCAATACCAGTTTCATCCAGTCTGGTCTTGTGTTTCCTTAAATTATAATTCAGTGATCATAGACATGTTCAAAGTCCAACCTTGTTGGCACTTACTCAAGCAGATACTTGCCGAAGTTTATCTCTTTTGTCGAACTGAGCCTTTCCATATCATATACAAGATAGGTCATAATTTCAATTACCTTCTTGTCTGACACAATTTCCAGATATTCTTCCACATGTCGTGTTGTTGTTTTTACTGTCAATTTTGGTTCTGTGCGAAACCGAAACCCTTTCTGTTAAACTCTGCGCGAATCCGGAGTCTTTTATTATTCTGTGCGAATTCAGAACTTTTCTTTTAACTCTGTGTGAATCCGGAACTTCATTTTTATGGTTATGTGAGAAGCATTAACCATCTCTCTTTTGTATTCTGTGCGAATCTGGAACCCTCTTATTGGTGATGAGAGAAACCATACATATCAACTGCGATGTTCTAAGTAGAACCATAACCCATTTGATTTTGCATCACTCTGTTCAAATCCGGAGTCTTTGCATTTTTTACTCTGTGCGAATCCAGAGTCTTTTCTTTTCCTACTCTGTGCAAATCTGGAGTCTGTTCTTTTATTACAGTCAATTATCTTTTGCTCCGTGCGAATCTAGAGCATACTTTTCATTACAAGTTATCAGTAACCTTTGGTTTGTTCCGTGAGAAGCCAGAACTAACCATTTTTCCTCAGGTATCACCAGCGAGTCAGTCTACCTTACCTTTATCAATCCCCAACAAATCTCATTGGTAGTCATCTCAATAATCCCCAGAGTCTGTCTCACATTCCACCAATAACATAGAGTCTCACATACGTGTATTCATACGTATGCATGGCATCCGAGCATTTTGCTACCATTCTGGTATTTACTTGTTTCGTTCACTTTGGCGTTTATTCCCCAAATGGTCAGGTTGGTCGTCTCTCTCCAAGTAGGGTCTTCAACTTTAAGCATAAAATTCACATCATTCCTAAATTCCCCACAGAGTTCGATCCTCATGGATGATGGTTGTTTCGATTATATTCTCCGTGTTTGGATAAGATAAACCCCCATTCGAGTTCATTCCTCAATGGTTGGAGTCTTTTTGTCTGTTTCCTTCTAGCTTATTCTTAGATTGAACTTTGGTCCCTGGTAAGTGTTGCGTCAATTAGGTCATTGAACCTAATTTGAACGTGCATCTATTTTGCACGGTATCTTGCAGAAAGAATCTTTTACAAACCCCATTACGGATAAGTGGCAATCTCTTTCGAGAAGCTTATCCTTTATTATGATAAGTGGAAATCTCTTTTGAGAAGCTTATCTTTTTTTGTTAACAAGTGACTGCCCCTATTCAAGCGACTTGGACCCGATTGGGTGAAGAGCGAACGACCTTCAAACATTCGAGGTACGAGACGGTTGAATACTAAGAACCCGGAAATTTACCAACCGCAGAAATAAACTGCACTACTACTTGAATAACAACATCTACCCACTGAATCTGGTTGCTATGGCAACCAACTGATCCATTAGCAACCGTGATGGGGATTATTCTCATCAGCCTGAAAAAGATTCTATCATCGCAGGGATAGAACTTCGTCCATGTTAGGACGCCTGTTTCGTCAACGCGAAGAAATCTCAACTAAACTTGTCCACGTTAGGACTCCACCTGCCGTCAACACGGAAAAAATCTCGGTGACTTTGCTGGGGATAGCTGGTCTGCATTTCATCAGCACGAGGGGATCCTATCAACATAGGAATGAGTTGTCCACGTCAGGGATAAATCGTCCACGTTAGGAATAAACATTCCACGTAAGGAATACACTTGTCCACGTTAGGAATAACCTTTCCACGTTAGGAATAAGACTTCGTCTGGGTCTGTCCATGTCAGGACTAAACTTTCCACGTGGGGAATACATCGTCCACGTTAGGACTCATCTTTCCATGTTAGGAATAAACTTTCCACGTAAGGAATACATCTTTCCACGTAAGGAATACACCTTTCCACGTTAGGAATAAGTCTTTCCACGTAAGGAATCAATCTTTCCACGTAAGGAATACATCTTTCCACGTTAGGAATACATCTTTCCACGTAAGGAATAAATCTTTCCACGTAAGGAATACGTCTTTCCACGTAAGGAATACATCTTTCCACGTAAGGAATACATCTTCTTTCCACATTAGGAATCACATATCGTCTTGATTTGTCCACGTCAGGACTCACATATCGTCTTGATTTGTCCATGTCAGGACTCACATCTCGTCTTGATTTGTCCACGTCAGGACTCACATCTTCGACCCACTGAAGAAATAAAGCTTGTCCACGTTAGGACTCACGCTTCGCCAACACGAATAACTATAAACTTGTCCACGTCAGAACACACATTCCACCATTACGAAGGAAGATATCTGCTGGGAATAAATGGTCCACGTCAGGACACCAACACGAAGAGTAATCAACTTTGTCCACGTCAGGACTTCACATTCAATCAATACGGAGAAATCGAATTTGTCCACGTTAGGACTAGCACATCTCGTCAACCTGAGGAAATAAATCTCTCCATGTCAGGACACCCATTTCTCTAGCACGAAGAAATACCGTCAATATAGGAATAAATTGTCCACGTCAGGACTCATATTTCGTCAACGCGATGAACTCCTATCAATATAGGCAATAAAATTTTGACGACTCCGGGGAAATACTCCTGTCAACCAGTAAGAAAACACATTCGTCTGTTCCTACGGGAAGATACTCTGAATACAGTTTCTCTGCTTATCTCCACAGTAACTAACTCCATTGGTCCCAACCCACAAACCTTTTAGCACCGACGTGACAGCGACTTTGAGGCGGACTCTACTGGGGATATTTGGAAACCAAACTACCGGGCGCCTGTTCTGATAATCGGCGACAGCCTCTGAAATTCTGATTCATGAAACCCTTTGATGCTGACGTAACAACAAATTCGAAGAAAATAAATCGCTGGCCGGACTAGAGAAACTTCAACAAGCAACTCTGGCGGGGAAAACAAGAGACATTTACACAAGTAACTCCGCTCGGGGACAAAGAGAAACTTAACCCAATAGCTCTGTGGGGAAATAGCCAAAACTGACATTATCATTGAATGTCTCCTGTCGCGATCTTGAATGTTTGGTAATTACTTTGAGCAAGAGCTCTCTCCACCTGCAAGGGAAACAACATTTGAAAATAAACGGGTTAACCAACCTGGCTTATATTTCAAAATGCATATGTTTGACAATGGCGTAATGCTCCATACAACATGGAAATGCTACACGTTTTTATTTGATAGATGCAAATATGACACTATATGCCAATGCGAATGCAGGCTCGAACTGCTGGGATACAGAAAACCGCTTCAGCAAAATAAATGCTGAAGACAACGCCAACTCCGCTGGGGGTAACCAGGTGCCACAGAATTATCCCAGCAAAATAAATGCTGGAAGAGTGAAGCCAACTTCGCTGAGGGATAATTGAATGCGTCAATCATGATTGGACTTCTGCTGGGGAGTGAACGGGTATCACACGGTATTCCGACAAAATAAATGTCGGGACACACAACCAACTCTGCCGGGGAGAGTCTTAATCTTCGAGTTCCACTGGGAGGAAAGAAAACACTTACTGAAAAGAGAACTCCGCTAGGGACGAAACGATTCTCTTGGGGAAAATCCACTGTCTCCGCTGGGGGAGAGTAAATGACCCTACTGGGAAGGGTAGACTGTCTAAGTACAGCTCACGAGTTGGAAACGTTAATCTTCTGAGGCTAAACCACTCTGCTTGGGATGGGGGAATCCTTCTGGGGAACACCACACTGTCTGAATACAGTCTACAATCTAGGAATCGCCAAACCCTACTGAGGATAAACGACTTTGCTAGAGAATGTCCTTTGGATAAGCTACGGCTAGCTGGGAAATTTGATCCTTCTTCAGTGAGGAACATTGTTATCTCGGAAGCGCGACTTGCATGGGGATCAAGTCTTTCGTTACGCTTCTGGTCCATACTGTAATCTTTTGATCGTCCACTTCATACGGCTACGAACCCTACAACAATCAACGAGACAAGACAAGTCTACGCAACCAAATCTATTCAGGTTAGCGTTAGTGACATTATTTTCAGTTAATTCAAAGTTTTAGCAATTATTGGCAAGGGCCAGCGACGTTATACACTTGCTAGTTTCATTAAACCTAGGCGTTTATCATGTACAAAACAGTAAAGAACCAGCATCAAGTACTGAATGACATATTTTATTGATAGGGCCCCTAAATGGGCAGAGTTTTGTACACGGGATGTAACTCCTGAAAAGAGGAAGCTACGCGCAACAAATATACAAGTATGCACCAGAAGCATAAATATAATGACAAATCAAATTTGTACACATGTCGGCAACGGGATGCAGACGAACATCATGAACTGATCCTCCTATGACTCGCCCGACTCTGATACTTTTCCCGGTATCCACACTTCCTAAGAGATTGTATCTGATAATCGACCCCTCAGGAATATTCTCCCGCGCCAATGCTCATTGCAGTATCAAATTCGGACCGCAGTCATTTGCTTTTCAAATCCCTAACTTTTGCGTGAACCGCCCTTTACGGGTTTTCAGTTCACCGGGATACCCTTTTTTGCCGAAGCCGCCCAGTGTAGGTTTTCAACTTCGCGGGTGTACATTTTTTTCATTTTATCCCTAACTTTTGCCCGAACCTTTCATTCTGTTTTTTGGTTCGCCAGGATGCCCCATTTTTGCCTGGACTCTCTTTTTTCTGTCCAGCGGGTCAATTTCAAGCAAAGTATTTTTTAACTGCGTCCGAATTCACAGGCGACGTAAAGTCTTCATCGTCCATGGTGGACAACAATAAAGCTCCTCCTGAAAAGACTTTTCTGACAACGTATGACCCTTCGTAGTTGGGGGTCCACTCGCCCCTGTGATCTGCCTGCGGCGGGAGAATCCTCTTCAGCACAAGGTCGCCCGTCTGAAAGCTCCGAGGATGTATCTTCTTATCATATGCTTTCTTCATTCGGCTCTGGTACAAACGACCGTATGCTAGAGAAGCTAGCCTCTTCTCGTCCATTAAGCTCAGCTGGTTCAACCTGTCTTTCACCCATTCTGCCTCGTCTAGTTGGACATCTCGTAGTACTCTCAGGGAAGGAATCTCAACTTCCAGTGGTAGCACTGCTTCCATTCCATACACCAACGAGAACGGGGTTGCCCCGGTTGATGTGCGTACCGTCGTACGATAACCGTGCAAAGCGAAAGGTAGCATCTCATGCCAATCCTTATAGGTCACCACCATCTTCTGAACAATCTTCTTTATATTCTTATTGGCCGCTTCAACAACGCCATTCATCTTGGGTCGGTAAGGGGAGGAGTTGTGATGCTCGATCTTGAAATTCTGACAGAGCTCCTTCATCATTTTGTTATTCAGGTTTGAACCGTTGTCAGTAATTATCCGCTCGGGGATTCCATATCTGCAAATGATATCTCTCTTGATGAATCTGGCTACCACCTGCTTAGTCACATTTGCATACGATGCCGCTTCTACCCACTTGGTGAAATAATCGATTGCCACTAGAATGAACCAGTGTCCATTAGAAGCCGTCGGCTCGATCTTTCCAATCATATCGATTCCCCACATCGAGAATGGCCATGGTGACGACATCACATTCAGAGGACTCGGAGGCACATGGATCTTATCTGCATAGATTTGGCACTTGAGGCACTTCCTTGCAAACTTGAAACAATCAGTTTCCATAGTTAGCCAAAAATAACCTGCCCGCAGCAACTTCCTCGTCATAGCATGCCCACCAGCATGCGTACCAAAGGTACCCTCATGTATTTCCTCCATGAGCAGCTTTGCCTCCTTTTCATCTATGCAACGCAGCAGCACCAAGTCGTGATTTCTTCTGTACAGGACACCGTCCGGATTCAAGTAGAAATTACCCGCCAATCTCCTGAGAGTCTTCTGATCTTGACTGGATGCCCCAGCCGGATACTCTTTGTTCTTCAGGAAATTAAGGATATCAAAATACCATGGTTTATCATCGGATGCTTCGTTAATGGCAAATACGAAGGCAGGTCTGTCAAGCCGAGAGATAACAATTCTGGGAGCCTCGTTCCAGAAGTTGACTTTGTACATAGAAGACAATGTGGCCAGGGCGTCAGCCATCTGATTCTCCGCTCGCGGTACATGATGCAATTCAACCTTGTCAAAGAAAGGCAATAATCTCCTTGCGTAATTCATGTAAGGTATCAAATTGGGCTGAAGTGTTTCTCATTCCCCTTTTATCTGATTCACCACCAGAGTTGAGTCTCCGTATACATCCAGATTTTTGATTCGCAAATCAATGGCTTCTTCAAGCCCCATTATACAAGCTTCGTATTCGGCTTCATTATTGGTAACCGGAAAGGTCAATCGAGCGGTAAATGGGATATGCGACCCGTGTGGAGTAGTGATGATTGCCCCTATTCCGCTACCGTAGGCGTTTACAGCTCCGTCAAAGATCAACTTCCATTTGGAACCCAATTCTGGTCCTTCGTCTGGCAACGGCTCTTCACAATCTTTCATCTTTAGGTACATGATATCCTCGTCAGGAAAATCAAACCTCATCGATTGGTAATCCTCAATAGGCTGCTCTGCCAAGTACTCAGACAATACACTCCCTTTTATAGCCTTCTGCGAGACATACTGGATGTCATATTCAGTCAAGACCATCTGCCAACGAGCAATTCTCCCCGATAATGCCTGCTTTTCGAATACATATTTGATAGAATCCATCTTCGAGATGAGCATGGTTGTATGATTCAGCATGTATTGCCTCAAACGCTTGGCGGCCCAGGCTAGCGCGTAACAAGTTTTTTCAAGCATTGAATATCGAGACTCACATTCAGTAAATTTCTTACTCAAGTAGTAGATCACATGCTCTTTTCTTCCTGTCTCGTCGTGTTGACCGAGAACACAACCCATACTTCCCTCAAGAACTGTCAAATACATAATCAAGGGTCTCCCTGCCACTGGGGGTATCAAAATAGGAGGCTCCTGCAAATACTGCTTTATTTTATTGAACGCCTTTTGACAATTTTCATTCCACGTTACAGCCTGGTCTTTTTTCAACAGCTTGAATAATGGTTCACACGTAGCCGTTAGGTGAGATATGAACCGAGCGATGTAGTTCAACCTCCCTAAAAACCCGCGCACCTCTTTCTTTGTTCTAGGCGTCGGCATCTCTTGTATTGCTTTTATTTTGGCAGGATCGACCTCTATTCCTCTTTCGCTCACGATAAACCCTAGCAGTTTACCCGATCTCACCCCGAAGGTGCACTTGTTAGGGTTCAGTCTCAGCCTGAACTTCCCAAGCCTTTTGAATAACTTCAGCAGATTCACCAAATGCTCTTCCTCCGTCTGGGATTTGGCAATCATATCATCGACATAAACTTCGATCTCCTTATGCATCATATCATGGAAAAGAGTCGTCATTGCGCGCTGATACGTTGCCCCAGCATTCTTCAATCCGAAGGGCATCACTTTGTAAAAAAATGTTCCCCAAGGCATTATGAAAGTAGTCTTCTCCATGTCCTCTGGCGCCATTTTAATCTGATTATAGCCCGAGAAGCCATCCATGAAGGAGAATACGGAGAATTGAGCAGTGTTGTCAACCAGCACATCGATGTGAGGAAGCGGAAAATCATCTTTCGGGCTCGCTTTATTCAAATCACGGTAATCTACGCACATTCTCACTTTACCGTCTTTCTTTGGCACTGGTACAATGTTAGCGACCCATGAGGGATATTTTGTCACAGCTAGGAAACCAGCATCCCACTGCTTTTGAACCTCCTCTTTAATTTTCACTGCCATATCGGGTCTGGTTCTGCGAAGCTTCTGCTTGACCGGCGGGCATTCTTCTTTTAACGACAGGCGGTGCACAACCATATCTGTATCAAGCCCAGGCATGTCTTCATACAACCAAGCGAACACATCACTATACTCTCTAAGCATTTCAACCAGTCTTCGCTTGACGTTGCTCTGCAGCGCGGCCCCTATACGGATGTTCTTTTCAACCCCTTCCGACCCCAGGTTAATAATTTCAATGACCTCCTCATGAGGCAGAATGACTCGTTCTTCTTGCTTCACCAACCAAGACAATTCTTCGGGAACGTCACCATCTTCAACAATCTCTTCTTCGGCCTGAAATACCGGGTGCTCAAAGTTGAGACGAGTCATAGGTGGTTCAGTGATGTCATCTGAAAATGTTATCCTGCAAAAGGAATGGTTAAATGCTTCAAAATGCGTATAAAGCGAATAACCACGTTGCCATTTTATTGTAAAACACAAAACAAGAAAAACAGAGATCGCAATATTTGTACATGAAAAAACGCCTTTTATTTAATGATTAAACACGCAATGTTCATAACAGCACGGCCCTAAGCAAATCATGATGCCCCGGGCAAGACACCAGATTGTTCAACAATTAAAAAAACAAAGCATTATTGTTTGAGAGTCACAGGAACAATCTCCTAAATAGACCAATTGCATAATCCTTGTCCTGGCACGCTCGGCTGAATCCAGGCGTCCATATCACAGTCACTGTCTCCTTCGTCAGACTCTGAAGCAGCGTTGATGGTCTCGTGACACACTCCACTAGCAATGATGGTTATTGGTCCTCTGAAACGGGGTGCCCCCACAACAGGTGTTGATGACGACGGTTGATATCCCAGCCCAAATCGGTCCATCTTTACAGGAATATCCAGCACCTTGCCCCAGCCCTTTGTCTCACCAGTCTCCACTAGAGCTTGAGCCTCCTTATATGACGAGACGACTACCTCTGACGTTTTACTCGGCCCGGGACCTTTGTCTTTGATGCGCAACCCTTCAAATGCCTGACAGGGTGTTTCGTGGATCTCGCCGTCGACCTCCACATATTTGAATGATGACAGATGGTTGACCAATATATCTTCTTCTCCACAGACTGTGACCACACTGTCCCCTACCATGTATTTCAACTTTTGATGCAAGGTAGATGTGACTGCCCCAGCACCATGAATCCAGGGTCGTCCGAGAAGGCAGTTGTATGCAAGCTGGATGTCCATAATATAAAATTCAGTCGCAAAAACCTCCGGCCCCACCTGTAGAGGTAATGTTATGGATCCAAAGACTGTTCTTCGCGTGCCATCAAATGCCCTGACCACCAAGTCACTAGGCGTACACAGGATTCCTCTAACATCCAGTTTCATCATCGCTTTCTTGGGCAACACGTTTAAGGAAGATCCGGTGTCTACCAGCACGTGAGACATGACTGATCCTCTACACTCAATAGAGACGTGCAACGCCATATTATGCTCTCTCCCCTTCGGGGTCAAATCAAAGTTTGTAAAGCCCAAGCTATGGCCTGCGTTTACATGCGCCAACACCCCCTCCAGCTGATTCACGGAAACATCTTGGGGTACGAAGGAAGTATCCAGAACTTTCAACAATGCATTTCTGTGAGCTTCAGAACACAATAGCAACGACAGTATGGATATCTTTGACGGCGTCTGTTGAAGGTGCTCAACAATCTTATAATCACTTTTACGAATCAAGCGCATGAACTCTTCCACATCCTTCGATGCCGTTTCTTTTTCACTCCTCTGCACAGGGACGGTTTCATTCATCTTTCCTTTTCCTTTCGCCATCCGTTCAGCCTCTACCTCAGGCGATATGAAGATTCTCCCACTTCTTGTCATACCTCCGGTACCGACAACGTTGTCTACAGTCTCAGCTGGCTGTTTATTAACATCAATTTTTACCCCATCACAATACACTTCCAACCCATAGGACCAGGGGACTGCCTTAGTGCTCTCATAAGGGATTGGCCCTGCCTTGGTGATAGTGATCGGCGGTCGCTTGGCCGGTGCCGTTATGGTTATTGTTTTTCGGGGAATCGTCACAGTAGCTACATCACTTTGCTTGTCTGCTAATACCCCTGCAGGTTCTTCAATTGCTGCTCGGTCAAATTGCAATGTGCCGCCATCTATTAAAGCCTGGATACCTTTCTTTAAGTCAGCACACCCCCCAGCTTGGGTCCAACACTCTAAGCAGTACTCGTCGCATCCTGGATACACACCACCTTGCAATAATATGCTATTTATCTCGCACAACGGTGTCTTTAGGTCGTCGACATTCATAATCAAGTTCAAACCCTCCTCAGTTAAAATGGCGTTTGCCCCGTGGTTGGGCATGGGCTTTTGCACTATGTTCGAACCCGCCTGTCCAAAATTGATAGCCTTACTATCCAATAGGTCCTGCACCACATGCTTAAACGCGTGGCAACCTTCTACATCGTGGCCAGGAGCCCCGGAGTGGAATTCACAGTGCCTGCTCGCATCGTAACCGTACGGAGGAGTGCCTGTTATTGGCGCCAGAGTTCTCTTCTCCACCAAGTTCAAACCCAGTAGTGTTTGTAGCAAATCTGCATACGTTGAAGGAGGCTTTTCAAACACCCTCCTTGTCTTATAGTGAGCTACAAATGCTTCAGCCAACTGCTTCCATGTCTTTATATGAGTTGGTTCCAATCCCATATACCACTCGAGGGAAGGACCAGACAAGCTATCTTGAAAGAAATGCATTAGCATCCTCTCATCGTTTGAGTACGCCGACATCCTTTTGTAGTATGACCGCACGTGCACCTTTGGACAGGTATCCCCCTTATACTTGTCGAATGTGGGAGCTTTGAATTTGATTGGCACCCTCAGGCCAGGCACCAGACCCATTGTTGTCATATCTAAGCCAACAACACTTTGATTTACGACCCCCTTCATCTGCTCCTCGAGCATCCTGATTCTTTGAGAGTCATCCATAGGTCCTTCGAAACCTCCACCGGAGAAAGCATCCTCTTGTTGATCTTCTTGCCACATACCATTCCCAGCTCCGTATCCATCATATCCATTGTTACGGCCAACTCTAGTCTGATTCATTACCGGGCCTCGCCCCCTGTTACCGTACCCCGGAGCGACTCCAGCAGGTCTAAAAGCTATTAACCCAGCGCCATTTCCATTTCCGAATCCGCCATAACCCTGATTAGTCATACCAAACCCGTCCTGTCCGAAGCCTTGAGCGTTGAAGCCGTACTTCCCAGTATTATCGAACCCCTGGTCATTGAAACCGAATCCATTATTACCGAAGCCATTACCTCCCATATTATCTCCCAGGTTGACATCTCCGAGCCCAACGTTGTTGACGACAGTCTCGTTCCCAATTCCAACGTTACCGTTCCTGGCAGCAGCGCCGTTGTTCACATTGACAGCAGGTATGTTGACTACAGGTGGAGCCACTGGTGTGGGAGTACCATCCCCGTGAATAGTGTCGACTCGCATAGACTGATGATCCTCATTTCCGTGCCCAGCATTTCTGACCAACAGAGGTTGTACCAAAGCTTGCAAATTCTCCTGTCCTTTCGCAATGGTCTCCATTGTCTGCATGAAGAGCGCCAGCTTCTCACGCATGTCTTGCATTTCGTTCTGCATTTGATCCATAATTCTTCGGCAGTTGGTACGAGTGGAGTATCGGTGCGGGCGCTGATCTTCAATCCTAAAAAGACCTGGTACAGAGCAAGAAATGATGTACCGCTCAATAATCACCTGTAATGCAATATGAATGGGAATGCAATGCAATAGGTGTCTGTGCATTAGGGAATATCATTCCCCGATTCTAGTGCGAATGTGTCAGTGCAGTGACAGTGCTAGCAATACGAAGATCGGAGCCGAATCATAGAAAACACCTCATATATTGCAGAGAAATCCATTAAGCCAAGAATACAAGATCACTGAGTGTACAATAAGAAGGCATGACCTCAGTCAACAATCCTGGTGATGGTCAGCGCTATGCAAATAAAGCAGACACGTTAATACATGAAACAGTCAAGTACACTCATAAGCCTGGTACTCTTCTATTAACTTCTTAGTCTCTGGATGACTTGGTCGGGTGAGCAGACCCTCAACAAGTTGATTTCTTCGCTTGAGAACATGTCGCACGTCACCAGCGGTTTCCTCCCATGCCCCTTCTCCGAAGCGATCCTCTAGCTTCCGCTTCTGAGACACAGCTTCGTTCCTGCCTTCGATGGCCTTGTTCAATGCATTCTGGAGACTATATCTGGTCATCACCTCTTCTTCATACTTCTTAATGCTAGCCTTCAACTGCTCTTCGAGTTCAGAAATTTGCTGCTTCAATTTGTCTTCCCTCTTTTTGTTGTTGGTTAGCGTAGCATTCCACGTCTTGTTACAAGAAGAGATTTCCCGGTGAGCGGCATCGAGTGCTTTCTTTTTGGACTCCAACATGTCATGAGAGCTTCTGAATTCTTGACCCAGACGTTCACGCTTCTTTTTCTCTTCAGTCAACTCAGCACCTAGCCTGTTTACTAACTCGATCTGCTGTTGGAAAGAATGCACCGCCTTGTTCTTCTCACTACGCATCTGAGCCAGTTCCTTTTCTAACCCTTCATTGATCTTCATCAAGGCTTCTTTTTCTTTTACAACTTGCTCGTAGGCCTCCCTAGTAACCGTGGTTGGTTCTTCCACCGGAATATGAACAGGGACTGGTGCAGCCGGAAATGGCATCAGCAACTGCCTTGCTCTCTCTTGGATCCAAACTTTGTAGGGTGCATAAGCCTGACAATCATTCTTCCCTAACAGTGGCTTCCCTCTTCTGTTGATACGCATCCATGCGTGCTGAAGCTTGGCTAGTAACTCTCCATTCAAATCACCGGTGAAGTACAGAGATTCCTGTACTTCCTCCTCTTGAGGTGGGTTCTTCAACGCGTATCCAAACTGGCGAACAAACAGAGACGGACTGTAATTGATACACCATTTTCTTCCTATCAACGGAACATCAGGGTACCCAGAACAACTGAAAATAAGCTCAGACCCCAGCAAGTCTCGGTCAAACTGTAACACGGTGGGAGAACTGACTTTAAACAATGTTGCGGATAGCAAGAGTCGCCACCGACTTTTATTTTATCCATAAGGAAAGGTTATAAAAGAACAGGAAAGACCTTAGAGAATATTTTGGGTCCAGGGGGTAGGTTATGAAAAGGGAAGGTGTTAGCACCCTTTTCATCCATGGTTATCCATGGGCTCTTAGGTACTTAAGCTCACTTTTGAATTGTTTTGAAAGTATAGTGTGTGAATAGCAAAAAATTTCAGAATAGTTTAATAATAATCCGTGTATGGATGTGAAAAACTTGTTTGAAAATTTTGTTGGAAATTTGTTTAAGTGTGAAAAAGTTTTGAAGTGAGCAATTATCTAGGAGTAGCCTACCCTAATGTTTTAAGGTCTTTCTTATTCTTTATCCTTTCCTTAGTAAGTCTATCCCTACTATAATGGAGTAGGTAGTCCTTACTTTGGATGTTAAGGGACATTTTTTTGTGTTTTATTTTATGATATATGAAAATTTCAATTTTAAAAAAGGTTTTAGATATTAATAAATAACTCTAAATTTAACTTTAAAAATTAATTTAACCTAATTACCTAGAAATAGTTTTAATTTTATTATTTTTAAAAAATATAGTTTGTTTATTCAAGAAGACATCCTATTTTATTTACTTTAAAAAATATGCAAATTGGTTTAGCACCTAAAAACAACAAGATAATGTATGTAAATCCCAATAAAATAACAGCCCCAAAAAAACAATCAGTGAGTTGGGCCGGTGGGGCTTTCCGACCCAACACACACAGGCAGCATGAACCTAGGGTTTACGAATCCTTTTCTCATCTAGCGGCGCCAGCTATCATCGTCTCGCTTCCTTGCTCTTCTCTCTTCGTATTTGATGAGTTCTTTTCATTCCCGTTTGATTGTGAACCTGAAATTAAACACAAAAACCATCAAAGTGCGAGTAATCAGTGCTTGTGCTTACGTTTGATTGTGATGTGAGCGATTGATGAAACGATGGCGACTATGGGGTGATGATGATGATATTCTGAGCCTCGAAGTTTGTTTGCTCGCTGATCTTAAGTGAACGGCGCCGGCGAACGTACTTCAGGGGGATTTAGTTCGCTTTTTGACGGTTTTCGGTGTTCTACTTCTCGCCGTTTTCGCCTTCTCCGTCTAGGGTTTTCTTTGAAAGGTGATATTGTTCTTTTATACTTTCTTTTTTAGATTTCTTTTTGGGCTTTGTGTTTACGTTTCTTTTTGGATCCAAAATCGAAAATTTCTTTCAATCTGACTTGATTTGATTCGCTTTTACGAGGATTGGATTTGATTAGAACTTTCCTCTTTCAAACTCAGGATTTCGGTTTACTTTGATTTCTGATGTGGATTGGGTTTTTTCTGATTTGATTTGAACACTTTCCATCTTTGATTTACTTGATTGGATTTTCAACCTTCAGACCTCAATTGGATACCCTGATTTGTCTTGGATATCTATTTCTCTTTGATTAACTGGATGTTTGTTTCACTTTGGATATTTGGTTCACTTTGGTTAACCTGGTTTCGTTGTGATTGATGTGAAATTGGTTTCTATTCTTTCAGATATGGATTCTAGCACCATTCGGATGCGAACTGGTTCACTTGGTTCGAACTTGGAGACTTGTTTTCCTTTTCTGATGTTGTTTGTCTATCTTGCCTGTTATTGGCTTATTCAGCCTCTACTCTGGTGAGCTTTGGGTGAACTAGGCTATGATGCTCGAACTGAGCCCAGGTTCTACACCTTCGGTTTTCCACTGCGACCTTCGCATTCGATTGGGGTTTACTGCGACTGGCATGGTCATGGACTTGTTTCGATCGCCTTTTGAGTTGAATTGGTTTATACTGACACAACCTGTCTTTGTTAATTCAGGTGACAGACTCGTTGAATGCCCCTTTGGTTATGGTTGGTGAATTTGGGCTATGAGGTTTTATAGCTGAGCCCTACACTTGCCTTGTTCGATTTTTTCCATGTGTGACTGTACCTTTAGTTGGGGTATACTCTGAACTGATGTGTGATGGTTACGCGAGCTTATCTTTCTTTTCTGGTATGGTCCTGTTTACATGTGTGATTTGGTGATTTCATTTGTTTTGTTGATTGTTTTCAGACTTTCATGATGACTCTTCCTGATACGGTTTGTTCTTGTGACTTTGGATTGTATTTGTTCTCAGAAGCGGATTGCTTTAAGCCCAATATGTTTTTTGCTTTGGTTAACTATATTCTGTTGTGGATTTTTCTGATACATCTCAGTTAGCTTTGGCCTTACACTCTGTTAGGAAATTGGGGTAATGATGTTGTCTTGTGAATTTATGCAGATGGTATGCTTCCTTTCGAGTTTCAGCCCCCTAATTCGAACCTCCTTCTGACGGTGGCATCTTGAGCATGAATTTACTTGATAATGTCCCCAAAACTTATTTACTTGATGAATGGTGTTCTAATTTGGAATCCAAGGTTGCATGAACTCTTTTGGCAAATCGAATCAGTCCCTAATTCTTTTACTCTTCATCTTTCTCGGCTGTCCCGTATGATAAGAACAAATATAATCACCCGATATGATGCCCATGGCACGGATCGCTAATGGGAGTAGGATGCGACTTCGGTTGTGCCCTCCCGGCACTCGATGATGACCATTGTTCTGAGAGTGTCAAACAACTTCTAACATTTTCCCTATTCTGTTCTGTTCTCTTTTGATGTGCAGGTTAGCTGAGGATTCATGGAGAAGTTCAAATACGAACATGAAGACCTTTAGATACTTTTAGGATTTAGGATAGATGCTTTAATGTAATCCCTTAGGATTTGAGAATTTTAATGTACTTCCTTGTAACAGTACTTTGTAAAATATGAAGCAACATCCCCATTCTTGTATGATAGCATTATTTATGAAATAAAATTCTCAAAGTTTTGAATTTATTTATATTCTATTCTTAGTTAAAAAATATAAACAAATGTGAATAAATCCACAAGTATTTAATTCATTAACATAGGCATAAAACATAAATATTTCCAAGTGGTATTTGTGATCCTAATCTCATCATCCGATTAAAATGTTAACCAATTGTTTCATAACCAAACTCATATGGGCACCATGGTCACAACATTTTCAGCATCAACAGCAAAACTAATCGTAATTAAACTCCACTGACCAAATGCCAAATCTCAATATGATCAGAACTGGTGATTGATAAATGCCTCAAAACCATAACGCATCAAATGCCTCAGAATTTTAATAACAGCCCGTCTTCAAGGAATTGGTAGAATTTGTGTAAAATGACTGAAATACCCCTGGGACCAAATCTCTCTTTGATGTTGGCAAAAAAAATCATGAAGTTTGACTTTGGTTTGACCACAGTTGACCTCAGTTTGACTTTTTAACTGCATTGACTGCTTTTGACTTATCTGATCATCTGACTGAGCAAACTTTTGAGAAAAGTCTTGAAACTTGACATGGGGGTTCTTATACACATATAAGATGTTATGAAGCTCACTTGAAGTCTTGGAAGTCCATTTAGCCTGATTAAAGTCAAAACCCTAGTTTTGGATGCACTGCTTAGGAGGTGCATTGTCTGAGGGAATTGTCAACTCTTCTGACCAATTGTGAACTTTGTGAACCTTGTGAATCTTCATAAGATATCTTGTGATACTCATGGGAGGTATTGTGAAGCTTGTGAACCTTGTGAACATCATGAAGTGGCTTTGTAGACCTCATGACCCTTAGGAAAGCTTTGTAAACATTGTGAATCTTGTGAACCTTGTGAACCTTCAAGAAGCAACCTATGGACTTCATGAACCTCATGAAAGGTCTTGTAGATGTTGAGAAGTTTGTGAACCTTGTGAACCTTCAAGAAGCAACCTATGGACTTCATGAACCTCATGAAAGGTATTGAAAGCACTGTGGGACTTGTGAACCTTGTGAACCTTCATAAAGTAGCTTGTGGACTTTATGAACTTCATGAAAGGTTATGCAAGTTGTTGGAGAACTTGTGAACCTTGTGAACCTTCTTAGAACACAAAGTCTTGTATTGTGAGGGCAAATTTTGGGGTGCAACAGCTGCCCCTGTTCAATTTTCTGAAACCTGAGGGGTTAGATTGGTATATTTGCCAGTCGTAACCTGGAAGGTTGAAGGGGATTGAACACAAAAGCCCAAAAATTTGCACTCACCAGTGCACTAGAGTGGTACAGATGGCTAGTTGAATATGATTGAGTGGGCTTAAAGATGCCACTAGGGGGGGAGCAGTTCAAAATATGGGTGTATGATGAAAGCTGTCAGGAGTCTGGAATAATAATGATGTAGCAGCATGTCTTCATGAGGATAGAGCAATCAATAGTGATAACCCTAAAGCAGTCTTGAAGCAATGATATGATTTCAGGAGGATAGAACAATGAATGGCTCTAAAGCAGTCTTGAAATAATGATGTGATATGTCTTCAGGAGGATAGAGCAATCAATAGCTCTAAAGCAGTCTTGAAGTAATGATTTCAGGAGGATAGAGCAATGGATAGCTCTAAAGCAGTCTTGAAATAATAATGGCTTCAGGAGGATAGAGCAATGGATAGCTCTAAAGCAGTCTTGAAATAATTAGATGGCTTCAGGAGGATAGAGCAATGAATAGCTCTAAAGCAGTCTTGAAATAATTAGATGGCTTCAGGAGGATAGAGCAATGAATAGCTCTAAAGCAGTCTTGAAGTAGTGATTTCAGGAGGATAGAGCAATGGATAACTCTAAAGCAGTCTTGAAGTAATAGGATGATTTCAGGAGGATAGAGCAATCAGTAGCTCTAAAGCAGTCTTGAAGTCATGAGAGGCTATCAGGAGGATAAAATAACCCTGAGGTTACAATAAAGCAGTCCCAAAGTAATAAGAAGCTCATCAGGAGGATAAAGTAACCCTGAGGTTACAATAAAGCAGTCCCAAAGATCATAAGCTTGTTTGTTGGATAATTAACCTGAAAACAAGGTAGCATTCTGTATAACAACATTAGTTTATGCTTTATGTATGCATGTATGACATGATGCACTTAGGTGATGTACTATAGACATATATGTTATGGTATGATGTAAATGATGTATGTATGCTATGACACTGCTGGAAGTGTCTGGATATCCTTGTATAACAACTGCTGGCCAAGGAAAATAAATCCCGATTCGTTGTTGAAGAATATATAACCCTCCGTCTGCTGGGGATAACAAGGTATAGATAACCTCCCGTTGTTGGGGATAACAAGGTATAGATAACCTCCCGTTGTTGGGGATAGTAGGGTATAGATAACCTTCGTTTTCATTTGATAGTAGGATAAGTATAACATCCCGTCTTCGTTCATCGTGCCCTTATTGGAAAGTAATTTCCCGTATATCCGTATGAGGATAAAAGAGATGGATATAAATTCCAGGGGAGATTAGACTTTGTGAAAATGGATTAGTCCTACTGATGGTTTGTAACTGTCTTGTAAAGATGAACCGGCGAAGCCTCGTTGAAATCCTTCCCTCGTTCGTCCTTAGTAAATACTATTACTGCATTTTCATGCATTTCTGGTAAACATCAATCATATTAGAAGCATACATGCATTTCTGGTAAACATCAATCATATTCAAAGGCATACATACATTCAAACACAACCAATGGACGTTTCGCTTATGTAAATAGGGTAAAAGTAAATCTGGATTCAAAAGATGGAGTTTATTTATATCAAAAGTGACCCATACACGGGTAAGTTTGTACAAGGAGACATAAACCCTAGTAAGAGAATTTTGTCATGAAGTTTTACAAAAAGAATCAGCTATGTGGGAAATAATCCTATTGAGTTTCAATTCTACTATTGCCACTTAAGTATCTCATCTTCTTGCTGTTGAGACGGAAACGATTGGATTGAGCTTTATCTGTTTGAGCTTGAGTAAGTAGTACAACTGGTTGCAGTTTCATGAGTGATCCAAACGAGACATAGTCATACGCTTTAATCCCTAACTTTTGCCTGGATTGCCCTTTCAGGTTTTCAATCCACCGGGATACCCTTTTTTGCCCAAGCCGCCTTTTCAGGTTTTCGACTTGCCGGGTGTACATCTTTTTATATATATATCCCTAATTTTTGCCCAAACCCTTTTGGTTTGCCGGGATGCCCTTATTTTTGCCTAGGCCTGTCAACCTAGCGGGTCTCTTTTTATGCGTAGTATTTTTTAACTATGTCTGCGTTTACAGGTTGTGGGAAGTCTTCACCCTCCATTGTAGTCAGTATCATGGCACCTCCTGAGAACACTGTCTTGACTACAAATGGTCCCTCATATGTTGGAGTCCACTTGCCCCTAGGATCACCCTGTGGTAATATGATACGCTTGATTACCAAGTCACCAGCCTGATATACCTTTGGCTTAACCTTCTTGTTAAAAGCTTTGATCATCCGTTTCTGGTACATCTGGCCATGACAAACTGCTGCTAACCTTTTCTCATCAATCAAATTTATCTGGTCAAGTCGAGTCTGAATCCACTCATCTTCATCCAAGCCTGCATCCTTCATAATTCTCAAGGAGGGGATCTGAACTTCAATAGGCAGAACTGCTTCCATACCATAGACTAAGGAGAATGGGGTTGCCCCTGTTGAAGTACGTATTGTAGTACGATAACCATGCAGAGCAAATGGTAACATCTCGTGCCAATCCTTGTAAGTAACAGTCATCTTCTGTATAATCTTCTTAATGTTCTTATTAGCAGCTTCAACTGCCCCATTCATCTTTGGACGATACGGAGAAGAGTTGTGATGCTTAATCTTGAACTGCGTACAGAGATCAGTAATCATGGTGTTGTTCAGATTAGAGCCATTGTCAGTGATAATCCTTTCAGGGATACCATACCTACATATGAGATTATTCTTAATGAACCGAGCCACAACATTCTTAGTCACAGATGCAAATGAAGCTGCCTCTACCCACTTCGTGAAGTAATCAATAGCAACCAGGATGAAACGATGCCCATTAGAAGCAGTAGGCTTGATCTCACCAATCATATCAATGCCCCACATGGCAAAGGGCCAAGGAGCAGTCAACACATTCAATGGAGATGAAGGTACATGTACTTTATCAGCATAGATTTGACATTTGTGACATGTTTTGGAGTGTTGATAGCAATCAGCTTCCATGGTAGACCAATAGTAACCTGCTCTCAAAATCTTCTTTGCCATGGTATGACCACTAGAATGAGTGCCAAAGGTCCCATCATGCATCTCTTCCATAATTTCTGTAGCTTCCTTCTTATCCACACAACGAAGCATAGTTGAATCATGATTACGCTTATACAGAATGCCATTACTCAGAAAGAACTTAGCATAAAACCTTCTCAGGAACTTCCTATCTTTGACAGATGCCCCTTTAGGGAACTCCTGAGCTTCAAGATAGTTTTTCACTTCATAGAACCAAGGCTTCTCCTCTGCCCCTTCAGTGTCAATCTCATTGCAGTATGCAGGCTTCTCAAATCTATCAATGGTAATCTTGGGAGCTTCATCATCCCAGCTGATCTCAAACATAGATGCCATGGTGGCCAATGCGTCTGCCAACTGATTCTCTCTTCGTGGAATATGTCCAAAAGTAATCTCTTTGAAATGTGGGATCAAAGACAACACATGTTCTCTGTAAGGAATGAGATTATCATGCTTTGTATCCCAATCTCCTTTAATCTGACTTACTACCAGAGCTGAATCTCCATACACCTCAAGGAACTGAATCTTCATATCAATAGCAACTTGCATACCCATGATACATGCCTCATACTCAGCCATGTTATTGGTACAATAGAAACAAAGTCTGGTAGTAATCGGGGTATGACAACCTTCAGGGGAACTAATCACAACACCAACACCATTACCATGTGCATTGGAGGCACCATCAAAAACCATAGTCCATCGGGATCCTTGTTCAGGTCCGTCATATTGTCCAGGTTCTTTGGTAACAGACATAATGTCTTGATCAGGGAACTCAAAATTCATTGACTGGTAATCATCTACTGCTTGATGAGCCAAATGATCAGCAACAACACTCCCCTTAATGGCCTTCTGAGTAGTATACTGTATATCATATTCCGTCAAGATCATTTGCCATCTTGCAATTCTTCCGGAGAGAGCAGGTTTCTCAAATATGTACTTGATTGGATCCATCTTCGAAATCAACAAGGTAGTATGGGTCAACATATACTGTCTTAGTCGGCGAGCAGCCCATGCCAAAGCGCAACAAGTTTTCTCGAGCAGTGAGTATCTTGTTTCACAGTCGGTAAACTTTTTGCTAAGGTAGTATATTGCCTGCTCTTTTCGACCAGACTCGTCATGTTGCCCCAATACACACCCCATTGAGTTGTCTAATACTGTTAAATACATAATCAAGGGTCTTCCATCAACTGGTGGCATTAAAATTGGAGGTTCTAGCAAATATCTCTTGATTTCATCAAAGGCAGTCTGGCACTCATCATTCCATTCCATCACCTGATCTTTTTTCAACAACTTGAAGATTGGCTCACAGATGGTAGTTAATTGGGAAATAAATCTTGCAATGTAGTTCAATCGTCCCAAGAAACCTCTAACCTCCTTCTCAGTACGGGGAGCTGGCATCTCTCGTATAGCTTTCACTTTTGCAGGATCCACTTCAATACCTTTTCCACTGACAATGAAACCCAGGAGCTTTCCAGATCTAACTCCAAAAGTACACTTGTTTGGATTTAATCTCAACCTGTATTTCTTCAACCTCTCAAACAACTTGTGCAGATGATCAAGATGTTGTTCTTCATTCTGAGACCTGGCTATCATATCATCCACATATACCTCTATCTCGTGATGAATCATATCATGAAACAAAGCCACCATAGCACGCTGATATGTTGCCCCTGCATTCTTCAAACCAAATGGCATTACCTTATAGCAAAAGGTGCCCCACTGTGTCACAAATGTAGTCTTCTCCATATCTTCAGGTGCCATCTTGATTTGATTGTAACCAGAGAAACCATCCATAAAAGAGAATACCTTATGCTGAGCAGTGTTGTCTACCAGAATATCAATATGAGGAAGTGGAAAGTCATCTTTAGGGCTAGCCTTGTTCAGATCTCTGTAGTCTACACACATACGTACCTTACCATCTTTCTTAGGAACTGGTACCACATTTGCAACCCACTGAGGATAAGAAGTTACGGCCAAGAACCCTGCATTGAACTGTTTCATTACCTCTGCTTTGATCTTTTTTGACATTTCAGGACGCATACGACGAACCTTCTGCTTCTTTGGACGACAATCTTCTTTCACTGGCAAACGGTGAACCACAATGTCTGTATCCAACCCTGGCATATCTTCATAAGACCAAGCAAAGATCTCCACATAGTCACGTAGCATCTGAATCAACCTGCTCTTGACACTGTCCTCTAAATCAGCCCCTATCTTGACCTCTTTTCTGTTTTCTTCAGTTCCCAGATTCACAACTTCGACTGGCTCTTCATGTGGATGTATAGCTTTCTCTTCTTGTTGTAACAACCTAGCAAGCTCTACAGGTATTTCACAATCGTCCTCGTTTCCGTCTTCAGTTTGATAGATCGGATTCTCGAAATTGTAATTGGCAATAGTAGAACTGTTATCAACTGGATCCAGAGTGGATGAGGATCTGCATTTTAGTGACGTGGGTGTGTGTAAGAACACATAGCTGATAAAGCAAAAATAAAAGAAAAAGAAAGACAAGGAACACAATATTTACGAAAACGAAACGTCCACTGATTTTATTGAATGAAGTATGCAAATGAAATGACAACCCGTAACAAGCACACCATTGTGCCCCGGGTAAGGCACATGGCTTGAAAGTTTTAATTGTTCCAGAAATTACAAATTTAAAAACATAACACAGTAATAGTATTTACTCCTGATTAAAGGAGATAGGGATAACATCTTCAGCTTTCCAATTATTGAGTCCAGCACCCACAGTAGGAAAAATCCATGCCTCCAAGTTGTAGTCTTCATCTTGATCTCCCACAGCATTGATAACCCCTTGATTGGTGATACGAACAGCACGAGCACGACGAACAGCCTTCTGGGACTCTGCAGTGAAACCCAAACCAAACTTGTCAGACTTGTATGGAATATCAGGAAGCTGACCCCAAATAGTACAACCACCTTCTTCCACCACAGCTTTTGCATCATTGAGGGAGGCCATTGCCATTGTTGGAGGGTTTCTGATGACCACAGGAACCTTCTTCACAGCAGGAGGAGTCACACAATCCTTAACAGCCCAGGGAACCACTTCAAATGACTGACATGGAGTTTCAATGTATTCACCTTCTACTTCCAGATACTTGAAAGTGTTTACATGGCTGACAAAGTATTCTTCCTCTCCAAAGACAGTAACAACTTTTCCATTCACCGGATATCTCAACTTTTGATGTAATGTGGAGGTCACAGCACCTGCCCCATGGATCCAGGGACGACCAAGCAGACATAAGTACGAAGGACGAATATCCATCACATAGAATGTAGCAGTAAACACCTGAGAGCCAACCTTGATTGGAAGATCAATTTCCCCATGCACTACTCTTCTAGAACCATCAAAAGCCTTTACCACAATATTACTGGGCTTCAATACCGTATCTTCAGGACTCAGCTTGTTCAGGACTTCCTTAGGCAACACATTCAGAGAGGAACCATTGTCTATCAGCACATGAGACAGGGTAGTGCCCCTGCATTCAATTGAAATATGCAAGGCCCTGTTATGATCCCTCTTGGCAGGGGTCAAGTCAGCATCAGAAAATCCTAACCCGTTGTCATAGGTCAGGTGAGCAACACAATTCTCAAACTGGTCCACAGAAATTGCACTGGGTACATGAGCCATCTTTAGAAACTTGATCAATGACTTGGCATGAGCCTCAGAACATAATAACAGGGAGAGCATAGAAATCTTTGAGGGAGTATGCCCCAGCTGATCAACAATATCATAATCACTCTTGCGAATGATTTTCAATACTTCTTCCATCTGCTTAGAGAGGTCATCAGCAGCTGGCACATCAGTAGATACAGGCTCAATAACAGGACCCTTGCCCCGAGCATCAGTGGTGGAAGTAACAGCAGGAGTAACTGCACTCTTAGAAGCAACTGGAGGAGAGAAGACTCTTCCACTACGAGTGATCTTGCTAGATCCAGCAATATTATCAATGTCAACAGGCATATCAGGTAAAGGCTCCTGCTTGACACCATGGATGTAAACATCAGACCCATAGTGCCAAGGCACAGCTTTGTCAGATGTATAAGGAATAGGACCAGGAGTGGTAATGATCAGAGGAGCTACTCTGGCTTCAGCGACAACTTTCACAGGACCTTCAGCAGTAATCTTGATTGGGCCCTGATGAGTGATTTTAATGGGACCCTTTGAAGTGATTCTTAGTGGTACTTTGTCAACCATATCAACCTCTTCAATCTTCTTACCCTGAGTTAGATGATCTACCATACTTTCTACAGATGCTGGTCTTCTTTAAAACACTATAGTATACTTATCCATGAGACGTTGAATCCCATCTCTCAAAATGAAGCAACTATCCGGCTTATAGGTACAATACAAACAATCTTCACGACAACCTGGAAAGATCCCAGCTTGTACTAACCTCTTTTTGATAACAGACAATGGTGTGCTCAACTCCATAACCGAATAGACATGCAGATCTTCATCAATATCTTCATCAATGGCGTTGACAGTCTTCTCGTGATTTGGCATTGGAGCTGTAATCACATTTGGAGTACCTGGTGGATCAAACTCAATTTCTCCAGCATCAATCATATCTTGAATTTTGTTCTTCAAGACCCAGCAGTTATTAGTATCATGTCCTGGACAGTTTGAATGATATGCACATCGTGCATTGGGATTGTACTTGGGAGATGTAACATTGGGATTCTGAGGAGCCTCCCTCAGGGTAATAAGTTCAGCCTTCAACAAATGTTGTAATGCCTGAGCCATTGACATGTTGATCTTCGTGAACTGTCTTCTAGCCCTCTGTTGGTTGCCCTGAGGCTGCTCTGTTGTTGCAGGAGTTGGATTTGAAATATGAACTACACTCACAGACTGATGTCTTCTGTTACGATCCGGCTGACCATAAACAGCATTAGATTCTTTCTTCCCAGTGGGAGGCTTCTTTGCAGCACCTGATGAAGAAGTGCCCACTTGGATCTTACCACTCTTGATACCATTCTCTACTCGCTCTCCTGTCATGATCAACTCAGTGAAGCTAGATGATGAGCTTCCAATGAGATGACTGTAAAACGGACCATTCAGCGTACACATGAACATATCAACCAATTCCCTATCAGTCAAAGGGGGTTGAACTCTTCCAGCTAAGTCTCTCCACTTCTGAGCATACTCCTTAAAGCTTTCTTTGGCACCCATAGACATGCTTTGAAGCTGCATGCGAGTGGGGGCTAAGTCAGCATTGTATTGGTACTGTCTATAAAACGCTTCAGCAAGATCATTCCAGTCTCTGATGTTGACACTCTCCAACTGATAATACCACTCTAACTGAGCTCCAGATAAACTCTCTTGAAAGAAATGGATCCACAACTTTTTATCAGCAGTGTGGGGTTGAATTCTTCTGACATAAGACCTCAGATGCAATTTGGGACAAGAGACCCCATCATAGACAACAAATGTAGGAACTTTGAAACCAATGGGTATCACAACCCCAGATATCAAACTCAAATCCTCAAAATCCAGCCCAGATGATTTCTGTAATTCCATAGCATCCATTCTATCCACCAGCATCTTGAATTTGTCTTCATTAGGCTCATGGTAATAATTAGCCTCAGAATCAGAGTCCCCCATAGTGTTGTGGAGACTGCCTCTCTCTTTCTCAGATTCCTCAGATTCATAGTCTTCAACCTCTTCCTTGGTCTTGACAGGACCTTTGAACCTTCTTCCCATGTTGAGCAACCCAGCAGACCTTCTAGTCTTCTTTGTCTTCTTGGCCAGCAGTGCCTTCAAACCATCTTGCCCCTTGGATAGGTTCAAGATCAGCTCTTGGAACTGTGCATTCTGTGCCTGAAGATCCTTAACTGATTGTTCAAGTGCCATTGCTGAAATAAACAGCGAGAAGATGAGAAACCTGTGCACGATTACAAATCTGTGATGCAATGAAATGATATGGTAATGTATATGCAATGTTTTCAAGGACCGCAGGATTTAAATTTGCTTAAACAAACAAGAAAGTAACTTTTTATTAGTAATAACTTGTTTTGCCTTTTAGGCTTACAAAAAATGAAAACGAAATAAGTACAAAAGATGGGGTTTTAAGTCTCCCATGGACGTTTCCTCTTTGTGTTGAGGTATGAGTTGAGGTTTCGTTCCTCATGAAGTAGCTTTGTTAGCTCTAGGATCCTTGCTTGGCTTGCTTTGTAATGAGCCTCGAAAGTATCCCTTTGCTCTTTCAGTTGGATCCATGATCTCTGCAAGTCTTCCATATCAGTAGGCATGTCTGGGTGAAGGATGGTATAAGCTGTGTCTCCTTCAGCAACAGGTTCCATGGTAACTGGTAGGATGGCAGGATATGGCATCATGAGTGTCTGAGCACGAAATCGTACCCATCTGAGATAAGCCTCCATAGGAATGGTGTACTTAGGCTCCAGTGTCTTGCTGTCAATCCTGTTTACCTTTCCCCAAGCTCGTATGAATCTCTGACGGTAACCCTGAAGATCGTTGTCGTAGTCAAACACAATGCCCTGAATCAACATGTCATGTGGACCATCGCTCCGGGCGTAACCAAACTGTCGTAAAGCTAGAGATGGGTTGTAGGTGATGCCTCCTCTTATGCCTAGAAGTGGCACATTAGGAAACTCCCCACAACGGTCAATGATGGTGACATTCTCCATAGATCTGGAGCACCAATGGATGTCTGAGTGAGAAAGTGACATGATCCTCTTGGACCATCTGAACCCTTGCTCATTCTTCATTACTGAGCGAGGAAGGTGAGAAATAAACCACCTAGAAAGTAAAGGTATGCAGCACATCAAAGTTCCTCTTGCCCTTGTAGTACGGGTGTGAAGAGAATGTAGGATGTCTCCAAGTAAGGTAGGCACTGGATTGTGACTCAGGAATATGTTGATGGCATGAACGTCTATGAACTGATCAGGATTGGGGAACAACACTAAGCCATAAATCAATAAGGCTAAGATCTCCTCAAAAGCATCGTAGCTCATAGCCTTCAAGAACATTTGAGCTTTATCCACTAATACCTTAGCAAGAATACCTTTAACTCCACTTCTCGTCTCTAGAACAATGTCAGACTTCTTCAGATGTAGAGTTGCAGCAATAACTTCTGGTTTAAGCTCCTTCTCTAAGCCTGTGAATGGCTTCTGATCAAGAACAGGTATACCCAGAAGTTTAGAGAACTCCTCCATGGTTGGAACCAGCTGATAATCAGGAAATGTAAAGCAATGGTGCTTAGGGTCAAAGAACTGAAACAGCACACTCATCATGTCTTCACTGAACCCTGAAGTAACTAGATCCAATAAGTGACCATGTCTCTTGTTGAACTGGGAATGATCAGGCACTAGGGAAACCAACTCCTTGAGCTTAGCAGGTATCCCTACAAAGTTGATCCTGATGGTGTTTCTACGAGCAGAAGCCATGACCTGCAACAAAGAACAAAGATAAATCCTTTGGTCCTTGAAATGGTTAGGGAAAATGATATGCTTATGATGCATGATGATGTCATGATGTCATGCTCAATCACAAACATGTGGCACACACAAACAAGTCACACCATAGCCCTAGGTTTAAAGGCTTGCATGAGGTTCAAAGGCAAGTACCCTCCCCTGAAGTTAGATGGTTCATCCTGTCCTACAAAAGTAACCAGGTTCTAAGGGATCTCAATATCATTGATCCTTCACAAGGGTGGTTGTTCAGAAGGCAACTTACTTGCCAACCAAAACCCTCCAAGTTTAAGATCTCAATGAGCGTAGTATCGAGTGTCAACCAACTTTAGTCTGCACCAAAGCCGGTTACCTCACTACTTTCTAAAGGCCAAGATGAGTTAACTAGGGTTCTAAAAGTCAGTTAGTGCATTGACAACATATGGCAGCCTCAATATTATCCTCAACTTGACTTAAGGAATATAAGCACCAACCAAGAAGTCGCACTAACTATGGCCACCAGATCAACCGTATCGATATACGTCGTACAGTTTCCTTGGTCTATTGCCATTTACCTAAGGTACACTAGATCCGGGTTAGGACCTTTCACACATAAGAGCACCCCAACAATATAATAATAAAGCAAACAAGGCAAACAATTTAAAGTGATCTTAATTCCTAAGGGTACCCCTCTTAAATAGGTCCCCAGCAGAGTCGCCAGTTCTGTAACACGGTGGGAGAACTGACTTTAAACAATGTTGCGGATAGCAAGAGTCGCCACCGACTTTTATTTTATCCATAAGGAAAGGTTATAAAAGAACAGGAAAGACCTTAGAGAATATTTTGGGTCCGGGGGGTAGGTTATGAAAAGGGAAGGTGTTAGCACCCTTTTCATCCATGGTTATCCATGGGCTCTTAGGTACTTAAGCTCACTTTTGAATTGTTTTGAAAGTATAGTGTGTGAATAGCAAAAAATTTCAGAATAGTTTAATAATAATCCGTGTATGGATGTGAAAAACTTGTTTGAAAATTTTGTTGGAAATTTGTTTAAGTGTGAAAAAGTTTTGAAGTGAGCAATTATCTAGGAGTAGCCTACCCTAATGTTTTAAGGTCTTTCTTATTCTTTATCCTTTCCTTAGTAAGTCTATCCCTACTATAATGGAGTAGGTAGTCCTTACTTTGGATGTTAAGGGACATTTTTTTGTGTTTTATTTTATGATATATGAAAATTTCAATTTTAAAAAAGGTTTTAGATATTAATAAATAACTCTAAATTTAACTTTAAAAATTAATTTAACCTAATTACCTAGAAATAGTTTTAATTTTATTATTTTTAAAAAATATAGTTTGTTTATTCAAGAAGACATCCTATTTTATTTACTTTAAAAAATATGCAAATTGGTTTAGCACCTAAAAACAACAAGATAATGTATGTAAATCCCAATAAAATAACAGCCCAAAAAAAACAATCAGTGAGTTGGGCCGGTGGGGCTTTCCGACCCAACACACACAGGCAGCATGAACCTAGGGTTTACGAATCCTTTTCTCATCTAGCGGCGCCAGCTATCATCGTCTCGCTTCCTTGCTCTTCTCTCTTCGTATTTGATGAGTTCTTTTCATTCCCGTTTGATTGTGAACCTGAAATTAAACACAAAAACCATCAAAGTGCGAGTAATCAGTGCTTGTGCTTACGTTTGATTGTGATGTGAGCGATTGATGAAACGATGGCGACTATGGGGTGATGATGATGATATTCTGAGCCTCGAAGTTTGTTTGCTCGCTGATCTTAAGTGAACGGCGCCGGCGAACGTACTTCAGGGGGATTTAGTTCGCTTTTTGACGGTTTTCGGTGTTCTACTTCTCGCCGTTTTCGCCTTCTCCGTCTAGGGTTTTCTTTGAAAGGTGATATTGTTCTTTTATACTTTCTTTTTTAGATTTCTTTTTGGGCTTTGTGTTTACGTTTCTTTTTGGATCCAAAATCGAAAATTTCTTTCAATCTGACTTGATTTGATTCGCTTTTACGAGGATTGGATTTGATTAGAACTTTCCTCTTTCAAACTCAGGATTTCGGTTTACTTTGATTTCTGATGTGGATTGGGTTTTTTCTGATTTGATTTGAACACTTTCCATCTTTGATTTACTTGATTGGATTTTCAACCTTCAGACCTCAATTGGATACCCTGATTTGTCTTGGATATCTATTTCTCTTTGATTAACTGGATGTTTGTTTCACTTTGGATATTTGGTTCACTTTGGTTAACCTGGTTTCGTTGTGATTGATGTGAAATTGGTTTCTATTCTTTCAGATATGGATTCTAGCACCATTCGGATGCGAACTGGTTCACTTGGTTCGAACTTGGAGACTTGTTTTCCTTTTCTGATGTTGTTTGTCTATCTTGCCTGTTATTGGCTTATTCAGCCTCTACTCTGGTGAGCTTTGGATGAACTAGGCTATGATGCTCGAACTGAGCCCAGGTTCTACACCTTCGGTTTTCCACTGCGACCTTCGCATTCGATTGGGGTTTACTGCGACTGGCATGGTCATGGACTTGTTTCGATCGCCTTTTGAGTTGAATTGGTTTATACTGACACAACCTGTCTTTGTTAATTCAGGTGACAGACTCGTTGAATGCCCCTTTGGTTATGGTTGGTGAATTTGGGCTATGAGGTTTTATAGCTGAGCCCTACACTTGCCTTGTTCGATTTTTTCCATGTGTGACTGTACCTTTAGTTGGGGTATACTCTGAACTGATGTGTGATGGTTACGCGAGCTTATCTTTCTTTTCTGGTATGGTCCTGTTTACATGTGTGATTTGGTGATTTCATTTGTTTTGTTGATTGTTTTCAGACTTTCATGATGACTCTTCCTGATACGGTTTGTTCTTGTGACTTTGGATTGTATTTGTTCTCAGAAGCGGATTGCTTTAAGCCCAATATGTTTTTTGCTTTGGTTAACTATATTCTGTTGTGGATTTTTCTGATACATCTCAGTTAGCTTTGGCCTTACACTCTGTTAGGAAATTGGGGTAATGATGTTGTCTTGTGAATTTATGCAGATGGTATGCTTCCTTTCGAGTTTCAGCCCCCTAATTCGAACCTCCTTCTGACGGTGGCATCTTGAGCATGAATTTACTTGATAATGTCCCCAAAACTTATTTACTTGATGAATGGTGTTCTAATTTGGAATCCAAGGTTGCATGAACTCTTTTGGCAAATCGAATCAGTCCCTAATTCTTTTACTCTTCATCTTTCTCGGCTGTCCCGTATGATAAGAACAAATATAATCACCCGATATGATGCCCATGGCACGGATCGCTAATGGGAGTAGGATGCGACTTCGGTTGTGCCCTCCCGGCACTCGATGATGACCATTGTTCTGAGAGTGTCAAACAACTTCTAACATTTTCCCTATTCTGTTCTGTTCTCTTTTGATGTGCAGGTTAGCTGAGGATTCATGGAGAAGTTCAAATACGAACATGAAGACCTTTAGATACTTTTAGGATTTAGGATAGATGCTTTAATGTAATCCCTTAGGATTTGAGAATTTTAATGTACTTCCTTGTAACAGTACTTTGTAAAATATGAAGCAACATCCCCATTCTTGTATGATAGCATTATTTATGAAATAAAATTCTCAAAGTTTTGAATTTATTTATATTCTATTCTTAGTTAAAAAATATAAACAAATGTGAATAAATCCACAAGTATTTAATTCATTAACATAGGCATAAAACATAAATATTTCCAAGTGGTATTTGTGATCCTAATCTCATCATCCGATTAAAATGTTAACCAATTGTTTCATAACCAAACTCATATGGGCACCATGGTCACAACATTTTCAGCATCAACAGCAAAACTAATCGTAATTAAACTCCACTGACCAAATGCCAAATCTCAATATGATCAGAACTGGTGATTGATAAATGCCTCAAAACCATAACGCATCAAATGCCTCAGAATTTTAATAACAGCCCGTCTTCAAGGAATTGGTAGAATTTGTGTAAAATGACCGAAATACCCCTGGGACCAAATCTCTCTTTGATGTTGGCAAAAAAAATCATGAAGTTTGACTTTGGTTTGACCACAGTTGACCTCAGTTTGACTTTTTAACTGCATTGACTGCTTTTGACTTATCTGATCATCTGACTGAGCAAACTTTTGAGAAAAGTCTTGAAACTTGACATGGGGGTTCTTATACACATATAAGATGTTATGAAGCTCACTTGAAGTCTTGGAAGTCCATTTAGCCTGATTAAAGTCAAAACCCTAGTTTTGGATGCACTGCTTAGGAGGTGCATTGTCTGAGGGAATTGTCAACTCTTCTGACCAATTGTGAACTTTGTGAACCTTGTGAATCTTCATAAGATATCTTGTGATACTCATGGGAGGTATTGTGAAGCTTGTGAACCTTGTGAACATCATGAAGTGGCTTTGTAGACCTCATGACCCTTAGGAAAGCTTTGTAAACATTGTGAATCTTGTGAACCTTGTGAACCTTCAAGAAGCAACCTATGGACTTCATGAACCTCATGAAAGGTCTTGTAGATGTTGAGAAGTTTGTGAACCTTGTGAACCTTCAAGAAGCAACCTATGGACTTCATGAACCTCATGAAAGGTATTGAAAGCACTGTGGGACTTGTGAACCTTGTGAACCTTCATAAAGTAGCTTGTGGACTTTATGAACTTCATGAAAGGTTATGCAAGTTGTTGGAGAACTTGTGAACCTTGTGAACCTTCTTAGAACACAAAGTCTTGTATTGTGAGGGCAAATTTTGGGGTGCAACACAAACCACTCAATGTCTTCAGAAGATAATCTCATCACGCGCTCTGGCCAGTCAGCTGTAGTTGCACTATCCACAAAAGATCCCTTCAGGGGAAGATGGCTCTTAAACCACATGTACAGCAAAGGCATGCAACAAGAGACGTTCTTTCCTCTCCTGTTCTCATTTCTGTAGTGCATCGAATGGTAGAAGTCCCCGATCAATGTGGGTACAGGGTTTCCAGTAGCAAACAAATGAAATGCATCCATGTCCACGAAGTTCGGGAAATTGGGAAACAACACTATCCCATAAATGCATAGAGCCAAAACAGCGTTAAAGACCACCCAACATCCATTCTTGGCGTATTCTTGAGCCTTACTAATCAGAAACTGGAGAGAGAAACCTGGAACCCCACGCCAAGAAGTCATCAACAGCTCAGAAGCATCCATGTGCAAGGCCTTAGCCAAGTCCTCCACCTTGGGCTCAGCGGCAGAGTGAATAAAGGGAACCTTATTCTGTACTGGCAGCTCAGTAAACTCTACATACTCTTCAATGGTAGGCCCCAAAATGAAGTCAGCAAACATGAAGCATCTCAAAGCAGGGTCATAAAATTGCATCAGTGTGTACAGCCCATTCAGTTCATCATCAGTGGGTTTGCGAACCAATCTCAACAGCCGTCCGTAACTCTGTCTGAAGCTTCTACGGACATCCTCATCAGCAAGTGAAATCAGACCCAGGAGGGGAGTAATATCAGGAATAGGTAACTTGTAGGCAACTGTCATCCTCAAACCAGCCATGATCAATACTCAGAAGTCCGGACACTAGAACCAGGGAATATGCAAATGCACCTGCAGCACAGACACACGTTAATGGGATGCAATGATAATGGTTATGCAAACAATGCAATGCAAATACATGCAACAGGGACCAAATGCCATGGCTGAGAAGCCTGAACCATATCAAAAGTCTCAGATAGACCCTCTAGAATTCCTCAAACCCTGGTCTCAGATAGACCCAATACAAAGCTCCAACACTGGTCTCTGATAGACCCCACAAGATAACTCTGACTGGTCTCTGATAAACCTCATATCATAACTCCGACTGGTCTCTGACAGACCTCATACCATGACTCTGATTGGTCTCTGATAGACCTCACAACTGTCCATAAATACTCAGGATCTCAGATCGAGAAACAACTGGTATCTGAAGGTCTAGTTACCTGCATAACCCCATAACCCTCTCACAGGTAGGTGTCCTAGTAACTGACAATGGTATGGCATCCTATGCGGTCGTCGGCGTCACAGACTTTCAGGGTTGATGATACGATTCCCAGAAGGAGTGGCATCATCAAATCCTGAAGAGGCTTCACTTAGCCAACTTCCAAATGATCGGTTCCCAGAGTCGACAATCCAACTAACCAGCAACCCGAGCCACCCAAAGGGCAGGACAAGAGGCCAACCAGAAGAACCTCGTCTGAGTGTGGATTTCGTGGGACACTAGGACATGCAAAGCACGTGCGCGCCCACTAATTTCCACTCTAATTCTAGGTGCACTCAAGCCCAGGTCCGGCTTATCTCTCAATCACAGAACACCCGTCACACCCCAATATAACAATAATAACAATAATATAATGCTGGAAGTAAATGACAAAAATATAAATCCATACAAAATCCTCGACGGGAAAACAAGCGCTAGGATTGACTCGCTTGAGGGACGTTGGATCCCAAATGCATAAGGAACTATCGCAGTCCTTAGCAGCCAGGGGACGTTGGATCCCCAGCAGAGTCGCCAGCTGTCGCTACTGCGAAAATCGGCGCCGGCTGACAGAAGAGTCGCCACCGTGCGTTATTTATCCCAACGGAGGGAAAGGAAACGCTCGAGGTAAACCTACCGCAAAACGGGGAAAGGAACGGTCATCGCAACCAAAACCTGGATTCGAGAGTCGGTTACGCAAGGGGAAGGTATTAGCACCCCTCACGTCCGTCGTACTCGACGGGATCCACGCTTGTTTTCGGGTATGGATTGTTATTCTATCTACTCTACAGGTCTGGGGTTAAAAAGAAAATAAAATGACTCGGCAAAGTATCGCACTTTATGCCTACGTATTCCCGTCTGGAACGAGAAATCAGAGTCAACTTAGTTCGCCTACCTACGGGAAAGGAGGGGAAGGTTGCTCGCTAGGATATCGCATCCTATGCCTACGTACTTTCATACAGCATGAAAGATCAGAGCAAACGTAGTTCGGGCCACGTACGACACAGATTTGTTTTGATTGTTTTCATTCCTTCTGAAAAAGGTTTTTCTGATTACTGGTCCAAGCGGACAAAAATGACGTTTTGATGAGTTTGCATTCTTTTACGGAAGAAGTGTCTTTTATTGTGTTTGAAATACTTATTGTGTTTTTCTGTTTGTTTTGAGAGAGAAGAGACAGAACTCTAACCTACGGTTGAAAAGGGAATCAAACTAACCTAGTGTTATCATGCATGGGTTAAGACCTAATGTCTATCATACTCCTCTCTTGCACAGAGAGAAACAGAGATCCTAAGGGAATAGACGGAAACAGAAACAATAACAAACATACAATAAAACAGTAAAATGCATGGATGCAACAATACAAGCGAGGCAAGGGAGTCCCATTCAACCTCGAACCTAGAAAACAACAGGAAAAAGTGAACAAGGTTCACTTTCAACCTAACAGGTTAAACAACAAGCAATACAGTCAGGGAAATTCAATCAATACATCAAGAATTATAAACAGCAAAAGCAGTCTTCATCAGCATCTGTCTTCAAGTCATCATCAACTATCTACAAGCTTCAAGCAAGCATCAGTCTTTGTCTTCACAGCCTTCAAGCCAGGTCTTTGTCTTCATCTTCAATGGCTTTTCTTCAAGTCCCAATCTCCCAGTTGAGGAACCAATCACAGGAATAAACTGGGGTGTTAAGCAATTAGTTGACCACCAAAGGTGGCAAACAGACTGCTAACAACACAGAGAATATTTCTCTCAAGAGTTCTATCTCTTAGACACTATCACCAAGCCTTCCAAAGGAAGGGGGTGAATGTCTTAGAGAGACTCTGCATCATAGAGAGGGATGGAGGTAACCAAGACCTTCCACATTTGTGAATCAAGTTTTCTACTCTAGAGCTCTGCCTAACCCCTAGATCCTATAACCTTCAACAGCTGCCAGCAAGAGATACTCCTCATCAACTCTGGAAGTTGGTCTTCATCCTCTTTGATCTCCAATGGGCTTCATCATCACAGTCTTCAGCTCAAACCCCAAACCCCAAGCAGCCCAATACCCCACACAGTCAAATAATAACCCTAGAGAGGGCACACCACACAGTCAATCAGGCACAAGCAATATACTAATAGTAATAGTAGAATAGGGGAAACCTAGTAATTTCTAAGGGATCTATTAGCTACCCATAATACCCCTATAGTCCCATACCCCAAAATTCAAACTACAACTCCTAAAAGAAATGATTTACTACACCTATGTTATCTCTAAACCCTAGTTTTGATTCTCCTAATCACACCTAAACAACTCATCTAAAATTAAGTCCTAAAATCATGAATTAAATTTCATATGGAGATTAAAGTCCTAAGTGAAGTACTCTAAAAAGAATGGGTCCAAAATATAAAAGTATCTAACTAAACTAAAATCAACAATATCATGTGCTAAACTAAACATCATTTACAACCTACTTAAAAGAAAAATATACTAAAAATGCAAAAATAAAATGAAATGCTAATTTTATTATATGACAATTTTCTTAACAAAAATATGAAAAAGATGCAAAAACAACCATTTAAAAATATGCAATTTCCAATTTGTTATGATTTTTTAAAGAATTAACAAAAATAAAAGAAATTAAAAATGAATTAGAAATGATAGGGGTGCAATCAGCATTTATTTTAGTTAAAAAAAAGATGATGGGCCCAGACTGGGGGGCGCGCATAGCAAGGCGCGTCTGGGCCCAGTTGATCAGAAAAAACACAAAATGAAATAAACCAAAAAATGGTGCAATTAGTAAAAATTTCAGTTCAAATGGCATCGGGCCTGGGTGAATGGGGGTACGAATATCAATTGAAGCCCAGTCTGAGTGAGTTAAATGAAACGCAGCGTTGCTGCCTAATACTTCCCTCCAAATTCAACTTTAAATGTGAGCCATCAGATTGGATTGAGAGTCAAAGTCCAACATATGATCCCACGACTCTCCTTCATCGTCCTCCTTGGAAACCCTAAGTTCAGAAAAATCCTTCCCATGCACGAATCTTCCAGCCCTCTGTTCTCCCTCGATTCTCAATGAAATTCCACACTATAAAAACCAAAAATGATTTATGCTTTTCCCTCTACACAACCATGGTATTAGTTTCCTCCAAAACTTCCCCTAAAGCAAAACCCGATAGGTGTAAAGATTACTGCTCACCAAAATCCACTGCCATGCACTCTGTGATTCTTAACAATTCTTGGTACTAGCATGCTCTACACATTGCACTGGTTCCAACAAGCTACTCTATGTGCATTAACACTCATCGTCCTGAGAAATCTTGATCATTAAAGATTTAACAACCTGTTATCAACCCTCATGGAATCCTCTCAAACTCTCTGAATTCAATCATCTAACCTAACCTAACAGTTCTAACCCTAAAATTCTCTATTATTCTAACTAAATCTAGCCAATTCGAAAGGAAAACTAACCTGGTTTAAAGATGGAAACAAATGCAGAATTCCTTGGATCCAAAGCTTGCAATGCTTTGGATTTGATCAACAAACTTGATTCTTGGTTCTGTATGCAATAGCACTTGCTCAAATGTCCTTGATCTTGCAATCACAATCTTCTTGCACTTTGGATGATGAAGTTGGTAGCACACGATTTATGCTTCAATTCAACCAGATATTGATAGAAATTTGATCTATGATGGATGTAAATGATGATAGGATCAAGAATTGTGGAGAATGATGAAGATTTGATAGAGTTCTTATGTGATTTGCAAAATGGAAGAATGAGATGAAACTTGGTGCTTTGATCAAAATGAATCACCAACCCTTGAATGAAGCCACTCTACTCAATATATAGACACTCATAGAACACTCTAGAACTTGGTAGAAACTTCTTGTGCACAATTCCCTTGAATTTTGGATATGTTACTTCCTTTGTAAGCCAACTAGCATAACTTCCAAACTTTGAATCAAACTCAAAAATCTACTTTTGCCAATGTTCTTAAAACATTTTTTCCAATCAAAATGACCTATAATTTCATCCCATTTGGCCATGTTATGAAAAATCCCATTTTTAGGTCACTTTTATTCATTAAATTCATCTTTTAAATGAACAAATTTGGAACCTTGAGCTATGAGCATTTACAAACTTTCATGATCACTTTTCTAGACTCAAAATGTCATTTGGAGCAAGTTTTATGTTGTGAAGTTTTTCATTTGAAGCTTCCTTGTATGAGTTTTGGGCATAGGCTTGAAATGACCTGTAATTCTCAAATGACCAAAATACCCTTTGCTTGCCAAGGCCATAAGTAGAGTTCCACAAATCAGATGAAGGCATACCATACCTTTCTAGAAATCTAAGACAATGAGGAACAACTCTTATGTTGACCAGAAATTCATTTGAAATCTCCTTGAGGGGTAAACATTGCTTGGAAGACAGATAACTTTCACAGACAAAATTTCAGATACCTCAGATGACCTGTAACTTGCAAGGACCATAACTTGAGTTCTATAAATCTCCTTGATGTATTCAACCACTCAAATTAAAGGTCTTGACATCCTCTACAAGTTTCATGTTGGCCAAGGATCCATTTGAAGCTTGCATTTTGAATTATCTTACTTGGAAGTTTGCCCTAAATCAGGGGATTTTACACAGAAACCCTAATTTAGAAACTCCTCTTCTTCTTGATTTCTCTTGATTTCTTCTTGGCACAACACCACATCCTTATCTACATGTCAAATGATGAACCCCACATCTCTCAGATAGGCCTTGATGCCTTTCAATCAGTCATTTGACCTAGGGTTGACCCATATGAAACCCTAGTTGACTGTCTTCAACTGCAGCTCTTGTGATCACATCACTGATTGGTCTCACTTTTAAAATGGCTCTCCATGTCTTCCATGATGTCTATATATTCTCCATGACCTCAATTCACAGCTCACAACTTCCTTGATGATCTTCAAATACACTCAAGATAGGAGAGAGATCCACTGCTTGATCCACTGGCTTCTTAGACTTCAATTTCTTTCTGATGACTTGGATATGCTTGAATTTGAATAATAACCTCTTGATAGGCTCATAGAGATGAGAATAGTACTTGGTCCCTTGTTGGATGACTTGCTATGCTATGATATGCAGATGATTAGACTATGTACATGACTCTATATGCCAATGCTAATGTAATTGAAACATAAACCAAGTGAAATAGGTTGAGCAAATTTTAGGGTGCAACAGTGACTATCTCCCGTGAGAAGCTTGTTTCCTTTATTTCTTCAACAATAAGTGGAAATATCTTTCGAGAAGCTTATCCTCTTTCAACGATATGTGGCAGTCTCGTTTGAGAAGCTTATCCCTTTTGCTAACAAGTGACAATCTCCTCTGAGAAGCTTGTACTCCTGCTTTGTTATTGTGATAAGTGGAAATCTCTTTTGAGAAGCTTATCCTCTTCCAACGATAAGTGGCAATCTCTTTCGAGAAGCTTATCCATTTTCATCAACAAGTGGCAGTCCCCTTTGAGAAGTTTGTTTTGCTATTGTGATAAGTTGCAATCTCTTTTGAGAAGCTTATCCTCTTTCAACGATAAGTGACAATCTCTTTCGAGAAGCTTATCCATTTTCATCAACAAGTGGCAGTCCCCTTTGAGAAGCTTGTTTTGCTATTGTGATAAGTGGCAGTCCCCTTTGAGAAGCTTGTTTTGCTATTGTGATAAGTGGCAATCTCTTTTGAGAAGCTTACCCTCTTTCAACGATAAGTGGCAGTCTCTTTCGAGAAACTTATCCATTCTTGGTGGTGCGTAAATCCTTTTGCAGTGATAAGTGGCTATCTTTTTTGAGAAGCTTATCTAAAAGGCGTTTCCCAGTATCTTACCTGATGTTTCCTGAAGATCCCATTTGATCTCTTTGTTTAAGGAATTTCTAGAAGTTTCTTTTGCTGGCATAATCCTTGTGGCATAAGGATCCTGCTTTACCTTTTATTCTAGAGTGTTAGTCGGTCATGCCTAAACATGTTGACCAATCGTTTTTTAGATTTCCCAGTTGTTTCCTTTCCCTAGTGTTTGGTCATCCCCAGTGAATTTGCTATTCATTGTGTTGACTTTATACTCGTGTGTTTACTTTCTTTGTCTGCATTTTGCATGTGTCATCCCATCATTATCATCATGATAGAGTTTATTACATTACATAGTTTTCTTTTATCCATAGCATAACATGTCATATGCATTCAGGATCAAAATTCGGGTCTTCTTGGTATTTAACTATCTCCCACTACGATCATATGAAGAATGACCTTCTTCATACTCTCTAGTTGAAGATATTTAAATAGGGGCAACTGTTACACCCTAATTTTGACCCTGAATTGTCAACCATACATATCATAACATTTCACCATTTGTGCATCATATCCATTATGCATATCATCTGGCTATTATGCCTCTGAAATGCACGAGTTATCTGTTGAGGTCAAGTTGCGTCAAGACAATTGCGGGTGCCGACAATGCAGTTTATGTTCTTGTTATAGGAGAATTCAAGCTTCCTATTCAATTCAAAGTCGTTCAAGATGTCGTCCATTGACAAATTTCCAAAAATATTTCCAAATTCTATTCAATTTCTCTTTCCAATTTTCAATTCCATCCATTTTCAATTCATAATCACATTTCAAATCCCCTTCAATTTTAATTCATTCAAATTTAATTTCTCAATTCAAACCCAATCCATTACTTCATTTTTTATCCAAAATTATCAAGTTTCCACTTCATGGCATTTCGAAACTCACAGTCAGGTCCTCATTCAAACTTCAATACACATTCAAGTTCCAAGCTTTTTTTTAATTAATTATGTCCAATGTAATCTTCAATTCTATTTCAATTAGAGTTCAAGTTTCAAGAATTCCATTTAATTTCCTTCCATTTCTAGTTTCAATGATTCAAGTCAAACAAGCTTCAGGTTCAAGCTCATTCAATTTCATGTTTCAATTCAACCCCTTGTAAAGTTACTAAGTTCATGTTTCATTTCAATTCAAATCAAGAATTCAAGCCCCCTAAATTGCTTTCCAAAAGTCCAAATCATATTTTATCCAAAATAAATTTCAAATCCAATGTTCACGTAAACTCAATCTAATCCAATTCTAATCTCATTTCAAATGTCAATTTCATTCTCTATTCTAAACCCATTAATTAAATATATATTGCTTTTAATGTATAAATAAGATTTAAGAAATTAATTTATAGTTAATGTTTAAATCAATTTTAATTAAAATAATAATTTGATGACAATGTAAAATACTTTTATATTTATAAGTTAATTCAATTATTGTTATAAATTAGAACAATTTTACTCTTGATTCAAATATTTTTATAAATATTGTAAAAACAAAAAAAATATTTTGATACAAATATTTTTATATACGGAAAAAACTTTACTATTGATTCAAATATTTTTTAAAATAGTTTCAAAACAATATTAATATTTATATATGAGACAAAATATTATTATTATAAACGGAAACAACTTTATTATTGATTCAAATATTTTTACAAATATTGTCAAAAATAATTTTTTTTTCATCTTACTAATTCAAATATTTTTATAAATAATGCTAGAAAAAAAAATATTTATATATGAGAAAAAATATGTTGTTGATTATAATAATTTTATATATAGAAAAACTATTATTCTTACAAATGAGAACAACTTTACTACTGATCTATTTATTGAATAATAAAAATTTATCAACCATATTTTTCAAATATGTAAAAAAGATTAATAGAACTTATTAGAAAAAATTGATTGTATATTTTAAAATTGTTTTCTCTCTTATAAAATCATTGTCTTATTTGCAAAAACATTAAAACGATTGATTTATCTAATACAAATTTCAATAATTTTTATTTTTAATTCTATTATTCATAATATTATTGTTTATATGTCTTATTCTGCATTTATTATTATTTCAATTTAAATTTATTATTATTTTAAATTTTATTCTTTCTTCAACTTCCTTTTTTCTTACCGTCTAAAAACAAATGCCCGTCTAAAAGTGTATTTTGTCCTAAAACGTACTCCGCACATAGACACAAATTTATAATTAATTTTATTAAAAAACACAAATTGTACTTTCAATTATTCAACTCACTTTGTATCCAAACATTAATTGTTTTACTTTCATCTTACCTTTAATCATAATTAATTTATTGTAATTTTTTGATTTTTTTGTTGTTGTAAATTTAAGAAAAATAAGAGAGTAATGTAATGTTGAATTAAAATAAACAAAATCATTTTCCCATTAAAGAAAAAGAACAAAATCATTTACAATATCACATCAAAGTTAGACTAGTTTGGACAGTCATCATCCATTTTATGTTCTTTTCTCATCTCACCTGATCTCACATCATAATAACTTCTCTCTCTCTCTCTCTCTCTCTCTCTCTCTCTCTCTCTCTCTCTCTCTCTCTCTCTCTCTCTTACAGAATCACAAAATTCTTCTAGAAATTAACTCCGTGTCCTTCAAGACAGATCCAAAACGGAGTTCCAAATCCAATACCCATCGCTGCCAATTCTATCTTCTTCCTCTTCACCCTCTTTCTACGCTTTTTGAACTTTCCACACTATTCACTATTATTCCCCATATTCTACTTTATCGACTCAAATTTACTCCGATTTTTGTCGCTACCTCATCGTTATTGTACCTCTTTTCTTCAAACAAGACACAAACGAGTTTATTTGACTCACTCCAGAATCGTGACTGTGCTTCGATTTTGCGTGCAGTGAGGGTTTTGTATTTTCTAGTTCTTGATCTTATTTTCATCCATCAAAATCACTTTTTTTTATCTGTCCTTTTGTTTGGGGTTTTGATTGTCGGGAATCGGGATTAGTATAGCCTAAGTTTCGAGTTGTTCAACACTTTTGGATCTCAATTTTTATGTTAAATCTCGTTGGATCTAGGATTGTGCTTGAAATAAAGATGAATCATTGATGAGAGGCTTGAATTGATAGAATAAGTTGGTTTTTTTTTTTTTTTTTTTTGCAATTGATGTGTGTAGTGTAGTAGAGTGGGTTTTTGATAATGGATCATGTTATTGGTGGAAAATTCAAACTTGGGAGAAAGATTGGGGGTGGGTCATTTGGAGAGCTTTACTTGGGTATGTATGCATCGTATCTGTTGTTTTTGGTAGAATTAACAGGCTTGTTTACTTTGAATATTAACTCGGTTTTCTATGCTTTTGTTTCTTTCAGGTGTGAATGTACAAACTGGAGAGGAAGTTGCTGTCAAGCTGGTGAGTGCAGTTACTGTCAGTGCTTATTTTTTACTAGTGCATAAATGAGTTTTATTTGCTGCAGAAGTGATGTAATTAGTATCTTTCTTGTTGTTTCTGTGAAACAATATGCATGTCAACAATAAGGCTATATTAGACTATTACTAGTTATATTTTAGAAGAAAAGGAATTTTTAAGGATAACTATTGAGTTAGAGATTTTGACAATGAAAAACTTAAGGGAGATTGGTAGATTCCTTTGTGATGGTAACTTCTGATAGCGGTGAAAATCTCATAGAGAATAAAGACATATGAATAGATAGAAAGATCATTTGGTTATAGACTAATAGTATGTATGATTGAAGACCATTTCAGTAATGATATATAGTGTGCCCATTGTCATAAAGTATATATTATATGATTATATGATTATATAATTATTATCGAACTATATTTGTATCCATTGGCATACAGGGGAAACAGAGAAAACAAATGGTCTAAGGTTTAATTTGTATTACATCATTTGACATGCTGGTTCATGCTTCAATATCAATCCACATCTGTTGGGCCAGCATCTTTTTTTATTGGCTTAACCTTTTAAACATTTGTTCTGTGATGATGTCTCAAAGTTCAATAAGCCCTAGTTTGCACAATTTGTTACCTATCTTTTTCAAAGTTAAGCTATTACCAATTCTTTTTTACCTATCTCTTCCTTTGTTTGTCAGGAACCTTCGAAGACCAAGCATCCTCAACTTCACTATGAGTCAAAATTGTACATGCTTCTTCAAGGGGGAAGTAAGTTTCATCCGTTTATTTTTCTTCCCAATTTATGTTCCTTCAGCCTTTTTTCTTGTTGTCAAGACAGTCATTTGTTTACATTATAGTTACACAGTAAAATTAGTAGTCTGTGAACCTGTCTGATTGATTAGCATGTTTTTTTTTGAAGCGGGTATTCCCCATTTAAAATGGTATGGAGTTGAGGGTGATTACAATGCCATGGCGATTGACCTCCTTGGACCCAGTCTTGAAGATTTGTTTAACTATTGCAATAGGAAATTGTCTCTGAAAACAGTTCTGATGCTTGCAGATCAGCTAGTAAGTATGACATCCGTTTCAGCAACATTATATTTTTTACAGAAAGCTATTGTACTTTTAGTTTTAATCAATTTGTTTCACTTAGCTAAACAGAGTTGAGTACATGCACTCCCGGGGTTTCTTGCACCGTGATATAAAGCCTGACAACTTTTTAATGGGCTTAGGCCGCAAAGCAAATCAGGTATCTTCGCGTATCCTGCAATGATTTGAGTTCAGCCTTATCTGGTTGGGCGTTTATGCACGACTTACTGCTCATTTGCATACTGAACTAGTATTTGTGATCTAAAATTTAGATTATGATAAAAGCACTTTCGTTAAAAATAGTGGATTTATTTCATTCGAATTAGTGCTCTAAATTTGAGGATTAAGTATCCGGAAGTTGTTTGTGTTAGCTAGATTTTTAAGCATGGGGTTTAAAGTGATTTAGCAGAGCAAATGCAGCATGGACATTTCTCATTATTCATTAGCATCATCATTAAAATTCTGCCACTTTTGTTGTTCTCCGGCTAATTCTCAAAAAACACGCACAAATGCAATGCTATGGTGTATATGTACATTTACTATATGTATTATGGATAGAGATAATATGTCCCCCTTTTCTTGCTGCCTTCCTTAACCCCACACTCAAACCATAACACCCAAACAAAAGAAATCTTTTTACAACTTAAAAAAATTGTGGTTGGACCTAACTCAACTTTTACAAAACAAACTTGTAAGGTGAGGATTTACCTCACTTATATACACAACACATGCCATATATCTAAGCAATGTGGGACTGAATCCACCCTGTCAAACCCAACACAGTGTAGGGGTTGGAGGCTGCAGTGGCGGCACAGCTGTTACAATTAGGCGACTAAGGCGGACTTTCCAACACACTCGTGCTCGAGCCTGAATGAGCCTGAAAGTGTGGACGATGCGGGAAGCCCAACAAGTGATCTAGGATAGGCTTTAATATCATCTTAAAATTGTGGTTGAACCTAACTCAACCTTACAAAACCGGTTTGTAAGGTGAGGATTGTCCCCACTTCTAAACACAACACAAGCCATATCTCTAAGCAATATGGGACTAAATCCACCCCTTCAAACTCAACACAATGTAGGTGTTGGAGGCTGCAATGAAGGCAACACAATTGTCACAATTAGGCGACTAGGGGCGGACCACAATGAAGGCAGAATTTCCAATACAACTAATATTCTCTCTTTTGGTTGTTAAAACTCTTTGTTGACATATTATGTTTTGATTGGGAGGACTGGAAGGAGATTTGGGAAGTGGACAGAAGACTGCTAAGTCTGCTATCCTTTTACTATAAACACTACACATGCCATATCTCTAAGCAATGTGAGACTATTTCTACGCCTTCAAACTCAACACAATGAAGGTGTTGGAGGCTGCAATGAAGGCAAGCCAGATGCCACAATTAGGAAACTAGGGGCGGACTGCAAATCTGCAATGAAGACGGAATTTCCAACACAACTAATATTTTCTTTCCTGGTTGTTAAAATTCTTTGTTGAGGTGTTATGTTTTGATTGGGAGGACTGCGAAGGAGATTTTAGAAGTGGCCAGATTGCTATCCTTCCATTATGCGTTTAAGGGATCATAGACCAACGCGATAATATCCATTTGCCAGCTTTCCAAAAACACAGTCTTCTATCTGATATATTGCTGCTAACTTACATTTACCATTATTGATATAACTGATTGGTTAATATTCATGTCTCTAATTTTGAGAGAATTTTTTCTCTCTTGATATTAGCATTTTCTCCCTTAAAGCAAGACACTTTTGTCTTTATTCCCTTTGTTTGTTAACATTTTCTCCGGGTTTTCACAAACTTTCACGAATCACCATTGTTAGATGTTACTTTTCGGTCATATGCTTTGACAAATGGCTGAGTTACATAGTTGTTGGTGTTCTTTATCACTTGTCAGCTTTATTATTATGATTACTTTTGGTGGTCTTGTTCAAATGCTTACGATATTATTATGTAGTTTTGAAAGTTAGAAACAACATACATATGGAACAAAGTTTTAAATCACCTGTATTCTCTTAATATTTTAATTAGGTTTATAAACTTAAAAATTTTACTCCTGGTATTTCCTAAGAACCAATTACACACTATCCCAGTTAATATAAGGTTAGACTGTATCTAGCTTTTCTAAGAAATGATGTTAAGCATTAAGGTTATTAAAAAAAAAAATCAGGCTCACACAATGTCATAGGAACTAAGATGAAGATCAGAAACAATAAGCCAGTTTTCCATGCATCTTTTAGTTCTGCTTACATCTTGTCAGGTTTCATGTCATAAAACACAGTTGGTTTTTTCTTTATGTTGCAGTTTGAAATGTTTAATACAAACAACTGAAATTCTGTGCTGAATTTATTTTAAACATTGCAGGTATACATAATTGATTATGGCCTTGCAAAAAAGTATCGAGATCTTCACACGCACAAGCATATACCATATAGGTGTGTACCATATTTGATTACTGTAGCATGTGATAATTTCATTCCTTGAGTCACAGTTCCATATCATGTTTCCTTTTTAACTTTTAAAGTTTACAAAATTTATTTCGTGTGGTTCCTTGCTCAGTAAGTTCGCTTCTGTTTTTGTTTTTTTCCTTCTTTGGAATTTACTGTTTATATCTACCCTTCCACTTCATTTAGGTTAAAATAAAATAGTACTATTTCACATTCTTTTTTTGGATTCCGGTTGTCTTTTGATTACATGATTATTGCTGTGTTGCTGGATTTGGGATAACTAACAGGTTAAGTCTTACTAGGGTCATAGGGTGTAAATGGGTGTGTGCAACTTGAGTTTTACTAGTTTTGAACCTGAACCAGCATCCAAATAATATTCCCGAACTTGAACCTTCACCTGCTGCCTGCATATGCAAGAAAATCCTCCCATATGTGTCACCATATGAAAGCCATCAAGTGTTTATTTATCTTTGATTTGAAAAAGTAATTATTGTCATGCATATTTCTAACCCTCATTTCGTGAATGACCATGGTACTTTTGTTCAGGGAAAACAAAAACCTCACCGGAACTGCCCGGTATGCGAGTGTTAATACCCATCTGGGAGTTGGTGAGTGAGACTATTTTCTGCAGCTATCAATCAATCAGTATTCTTAAAGTTATTAAATTCATGTGAGTGTAAATTTATAATAGAACTTGTTCTCTTCATTGTTGCAGAACAAAGCAGAAGAGATGATCTAGAATCACTTGGTTATGTGCTCATGTACTTTTTGAGAGGAAGGTTGGTCCCAATGCACCATCATTTTTGTTTACAATCTTTCTCATTTTATTTTAACTCAGGTAATTGTTTTCCAGTCTCCCTTGGCAAGGTTTGAGAGCTGGTAATAAAAAACAAAAATACGACAAAATAAGTGAAAAGAAGATGCTTACTCCTGTAGAGGTATTATAACCTGCTGGCAAGCAGCTTTTATGTGAATGTTTTGATTATTAGAATACTCATGATGTGACGATCTCTAGTTATCTATAATGCATAAATAGTTTCCATTTTGTATGTTGCAAAGAGTTTATTGCCTGAGCTTTTGTGATAGGTTTTGTGCAAGTCACATCCATTGGAATTTACATCATACTTCCATTATTGCCGATCGCTGCGGTTTGAAGATAAGCCTGATTATTCGTATCTCAAGAGACTCTTTCGTGACCTATTCATCCGAGAAGGTTAAATTTGAATTTATATAGATTTTACTATTTCCAGGTTGAAATTCTTTTGAGGCTTTGAAAATGTTTCTTTCGCAGGCTATCAGTTTGATTATGTGTTTGATTGGACAATATTGAAATACCCACAAATTGGATCCAGTTCCAAAGCCCGAGTGAGTACTTAATAGTTATAATCTTCATTTATTGTCATTTGTTGCATTTCCCCGCAAAACTAAAGGTTCTTGTTAATCAATTTTTTTGATTGCATTTTGAACAGCCAAGTGGGAAACCAGTCATAAATCCTGGACAATCTGGAGAGAGAATCGAACGGCCTTCAGGTTTCCTACTTCTACATCAAGATCTGGAATCTTCATTGTTCCTTCTAAATTTAGTGTCATGCTGATAGATAACGAGTCTGTAGAGCATACATGACAAAAAGAGTGTATTGTTCAGTCTACAGTTGTATGGGAAAGGACTTTCTTCAAGTTCAACAACCAAGTATTTTTATGCCTATATTTCAGGTGGACCAGAGGTACGTGATAGATTCTCAGGTGCAGTCGAGGCATTTGCAAGAAGGAATGTGTCTGGGCATGGTCTGCATGGTGATCATCCTAGGCATAGGTCAAAGGATGATGTGCCATCCTCTAAAGACGTGGTTAGTACATGCATTGTCATATTTTTGAGTTGGTCTCTCAAAATTTTACTATGGAGTTACCTAATCCTTAACTTTTGCAGCAAGTTGATTCTGAGAGGCCCCGTAGCTCTTCTCGTCATGGCAGTTCTTCAAAAAGGCCTGTCTTGTCAAGCAGCCGTCCAAACTCTTCTGGTGAACCAAGTGAAAGCCGCCGACTGGTCATGAACAGTAGCCGACTATCTACTACTCAGAGAACTCAACCAGGTTTGGAGTCCAAGACATCATCATTTAATCGCGCTTCTGGGACAAGAGGTGGCCGTGATGATACACTCAGGAGCTTTGAACTCCTATCACTCGGCACAGGAAAAAGGAAATGAAGAACTAACTCTGATCAAGCAGACTTCACTGAGTCAGTGGTCTTGGTTTTGTTCCGATGCTTTTTCTTTGAGAGATGCCTACTCTTGTTGATTACTCTGTATATTTTCCATCCAATGTTCAAGGCTATAAACTCATTGGAATTTCTTCTTGAAGCTTTGCCCGACTCCTCTTATAGCTCTTCTGATGTTCTTCCATGAGTATTTCAGCATGGAACCATTCATGAAGAGATGCCATGTTACTTTAGGAATTTGTTAATATATGGCTACTTGTAATAAGTACATTCTCTATTTTTCTGCCGAAGAAAATGAAAAGAAACTACATTTTGCAAACATGCCCTAAGTTTTTGCGCCCTTTTAATGCATATTTGGTACCAGTGTACTTTGTTCTAGTGTACATTGATGGAATGGAATTGTTGAGTTCAATTATGCGCTTGAAAAATAATGGGAATTGTTAACCGCATACAAGTGGTGAAAAACACCTTGTGAAAATTTAAAAATGTCTATTTGATTTCAGAAATGCATCTTCGGATTTTCGGATAGAGTTTTATGAAATATCTCAATTGGGTTTCATCTCTTTTTTTTTAAAATTTATTTTGGAGATGCATCTTTAAAATAATTCTATGTTTCTATGTACATTCCATGTATTATTTAGTGAGAAGTTCTTTTTTGATATAAATTGTTTTTATTTAGTGAGAAGTTCGTTTTTGATATAAATTGTTTTGGAGATCTGTCTTTGTATTGTTACTAGACAGAATTCAAAACAATTCTATGTACGTCTCATGTATTATATAGTGAGATGTCCTTTAACATAAATTGTTTTGGAGATTTGTCTTTGTATTGTTACTCGACAGAATAGAGATATATCTTTAGGACCATGTTTAGACGAATTTGATGACTTCTTTAGCATAAATTGTTTTGGAGATTTGTCTTTGTATTGTTACTAGACAGGATAGAGATATATCTTTAGAACCATGTTTAGATGAATTTGATGATATATTATAGTTATAATATCATTTTTAATTTTTGTATAAATTAAACCACATATATTTGGAATAATATGAAAATATACTTTTGGAATAATATGAAAACGATACATATAAATTAATAAGTTTGGAGTACTCAATAAAGTCAAAATAAAATAGAACTGAAAATAGTGTTCATAACACAAATATTATATACTATTGTGAATAACGAATTCGGCCCTTTTGTTTCTACATTGTTTTCTGTATTATAGTGTCTCTCGTGCCTCTCTTATAATGGTATCTAAAACGTTTTCCACCTCAGAATCATTTGAAAAGAGTCCTCTGTTTATGCCTGCATGCCCAAACTTTATGATATGACGACATTTAGGCAACACATATATAACATGTCTCAGCCTGCTCCTTATCTGGTATCTCATGATGAATTGACTTAAGTGGATCTCTTAGAGCATCTAGTGTTATATAAGTATGTGACACCCTGAGATACCACTGATTATAATTGTGTACAACACTCAAGTCGCTAGGAACTATGGTACTATGTGCCTCATCCGTTTTCATATGATTAAGATAATCATCAAACACGGTATCCATATCTCCATGTGTCATAGCAAGAGAAGCATACTCAGAAGAGTCTTTGGGAATAAACTGCATGTGGATGGATTGTTGCATGACGCACTCAAGCAAATGAGGATACGTCAAACATGAATTGCAATTCAATCATCCGGAGTATAAGGCTATGTTATCAAACGGATGTGTCTCACGGTGGTCGATGTACATATGGAAGTTGTTTCCGACTGGGCTTGGGGCTGACCCATCGTCGGGCACAGTCCAGTCCAGCTCAGCGTTGAAGAAGGCCTAACACAGGCCCAATCCATCATAATCGCGGAAATGCACGTTTCCCACACGCTCCTCACACGGCTCTCACCTGAGGACACGTGGACAACTGATCTCGCATTTCTCGTGGAAACATTCTGCCCTTTGTAATGGGATAGTCGTCTACTTCCTGGAGAACGTGGGCCAGTTGACCTAGGGCGAAGACCACATGCTGGTCTTCTCTACTTTCACGTAGGATCCTGACAGTCATCCGTTGCGGGCCTAACGATCCATCCCACAACGGGTGACCTTTGGCCCAACGCCTCTATAAATACTCTCCTCTGCATTCGCATTCATTGGCTAAAAACAAGGGAAAACTGGCTGTCCAGTGGTACTTTGAGTACCACAAAAACTTGTTCGCTAGACGAAGGAGATGTTCGCAGTGCGAACATGACAGCAAAGATGAGTATTTTTCAACTCATCTCACTATGAAAACTACACTATATTTTTCTTTTTTCTTACTTTTTACAATAGTTTTTGGTCACTCTTGGGACCTTATTACAGTATGAACAACACAAATATCATTTAAGAGAGAAAAAATAAAAACATGCAAATATATAAAGAGAGAAGAGTTTGAAAGAAAAGATACCCAAGAGCTACTCTTCTCCTTCTAATCACCAATAGCTTTTGCTGGATGTGCTATGTGATTCACCTCCTTCTTCTGGTGTTCTAACACTCTCTTGTTCTCTCAATGGTTTTTTCTTTCTCAATCTCTTTTCTTGATGATGTTCTCAATGTTTCTTTTTGTGTTTTTCTAACTCTCTTGATTTTTCTGGTTTTTTCTCCCCTATCTCTTGCTCTCTCCCCCACCCTTGTTTGCTGTTGTTCCCTCTCCTTTTAAGCTCAACACATTAGGGCTTCCACTTGTTTCAAAACTTCAAATTTTTCATTGAGAAATGCCTCTTACCACTTTCTTGATGTCACTCTCTTTCTTTCCATTTTCATGTATGCTGCCTTGCTGTATTTTTGCTGCTACACTTGCCTAGCCTGTCTTTTTTCTACTGCACTTTGTATTGCTCTCAAATCTTGTACCCATTTGTTGGCTTGTGCTTGGACTGCCCTTGTGGTCAATGTTACTACCTTTGACAAAATTTTGAATTTCTGATATTTGATGTGTAGATACATCACCATGAGTTTATTCCTTTGGTTTTGTGACATGAATTGTTTGATTATGAGGCAAATTGTCACTTCTTGCATGGGACTGTTTTAGATCACATTAAAATGCATAGTCTTGATCTTGACATGTTCCAATGTTAAGTTGTATGTTAATTATTTTCCTTGGATGTTTGTAGGCATAATGAGGAACATGTGGACTTGATGGGGCATGAAGGGTACCATATCATGAAGTTAATTAGAAACTTGAATTAAGATTAGAAATAACTTAATTTTTCTAAGCATTACTTAGAGTTAGAAACTTTGTAGCAAATGTGACATTCTTGTAATGTCATGAAATTTCCCTTTGTAATATTCATGAATCTTGAATTTGGAATGATATATTCCCTTATGACGTTGAATTTGAAATGGATGAAGTCTCGAATTATAAACTTGTGATCTTGACTTATGTCTTGCAAATTTGAATTCCACTTGAACATAGAATTTGAAACAAAGTTGGATGAAGAAATTTTGAATTGGGCCTTGCACTTCATGTTCATTAGGAATATTGATCTTGAATATCCTAATATTTTTCAAGTAACTTCTCCTTGAAGGAATCTACATGAGTAGACTTTCCAACTTGAATCAAACCTTAGATGATGAACCTTTTTTTTTTCCATATAGCCCATGATAGACAATTTCTCTTATTTGAAATGGAAAACAAAGGACCGACCCAATCTTTACCTTTTGAGCCCACATGCTCGATATGCAATAGAATGATGTATGATATGACGAGCGTAGAGTATGAAAGGCTAAAAGCAAAAATAAGGGTGTGACAGACATCAGAGTGCCTTGCAGGTACACCTCATCCTCTTCTCCGTCACTAGAGAAATTGGAGTCCACGACATGTTGGCTGCTGATTGAATCTCTGATCCTAGTAAGATCAACGATGTCGTCTGTGGGAACCTTTTCTCCCCCTTCTTTTCCTTTCTCTGAAACCTAAAGGTTAAAACAAACTTCCAAAAACCTACCAATCATCATGGCCAATCAACACGTTGGCAATAACGTTCACGAAACTGCCTTTACCACTTTCACTATCGACGGTGACCACAACAGCAATGGGACGACCGTTGCTGAAGAGGGTGGCCCTAGGGACGGACTCACCGCCTCTCCCTCCTTCGACGATGCGGCCTACAATGCCGTCCAACATTTCGAGAATCCAGGGAGGGGGGTTTCAACTAATTATTGTACCACCCAACGCTGATCCTATCACGGTTGCCCTGTTCGCGGCAATTAGCCAGACCAACTTCATGATTTTCCAACAGAATGAGCGAATTAGAATGCTGGAGAAAGACCTCCGATCAGGCTCTCCCCCGTGGACATCGACGGTCCGATTCTTGTAGCCCGTCCCTGCAACGAAGAGACACCTATCCACGCTCTCTTCCACGGGGATACCAACAGGATGAGTCTCAAAGCCTCTCGCAACGACAACTCGGGCGTTTCTGCGGCTAGAAAGGCCACATCTCGTTATTACCCAAAAGTGTGGTCATACTCCTTTCCACAGGGAGTGGCGTTCCCCCGTTCCCAAGAGGAGAAAAGTCGGAGGGTAACACGGCAAGTCGAGGGGTCGACCAAGAAACTCGTTACGTCATGAAAAAAGCCCTAGGCACGAACCATCCATGTCGTGCTCACCGGTTCGAAGCAACAAAGCCGACCTCCGTGGTCCACTGTCTCGAGCGATTATGGAAACTTCCCTCCCCGTCTGGATGGAAAAATCATCGTCTGGCATCTTATGATGGCACAACGGACCCAGACGATCACATCGAAAACATAGATGCGATGCTCGACTACCACAACATCAGAGGCACCATCAAGTGCAGACTCTCCCCTACAACCCTGAGGAAGGGTGTCATGGCATGGTACAAAAGCCCCGCCTCAGAGTCCATCACTTCCTGGAAGGATCTGAAAACACAGTTCACTAGACATTTCACTGTCTCTCAACGACATCCGAAATCTGAGGCGTCACTCGAGGCCATTATAAGAGAAAAGACGAATCTCTTAGAGCCTACATAGAGAGGTTCAATTGAGAAGTCGTCCAAATCACCGCAACTAATCGTATGAAAAGATAACTACTCGAGCGAGGGTTGCACCCCTGTAGTGACTTTGCAAGGGCAGTTGGCATCGAAACGCTTTGTTCGCTGGATGACCTCTTCCTCAAAGCCCATACCTACATTCAATACGAGAAGAAAGAGATCTCCAACAATTCCCGCGACTCACAGAATCAAGAGAGCACCAAAGTCTCGAAGTATGACAACCCTGTGGATCCTCAACGAGGCAGGGAGAAAAAATAGATGATAAGCCCTACGAATCACACGAGTACAGGGGACCAGCAGGCCGTTTCGGTAAGTACACGTTGCTGATCGCTCCCCGCGGGTGTATCCTCTCCGAGTGTATAAAATCAGATTTCAAATAGAGTGGGGTTTATTTTCCCAAGTCGACGCCCCAAGCCAAACATCGACAAATCCAAATACTTTCATTTCCACAGAAGCCACATGCATGTCACTGAAGACTGTATCCACCTGAAGTATGCAATCGAGATCCTCATCAAGGAAGGAAGCCTGAAGCAGTACACTAAGAGGAGCGAGGCTCCTCGACAAGACATCCATGAGTTGAAGGAGGTCGAGAAGGAAACATCACCCTTTGACAACGCCGAATTACAGGTTGCCATGTACATCTCTCGGTCTAAGGACTTCTATGTCCCCGACGAGGCTGACACGCCCTTATTTGCCCATAGCACATGGGAAAACTCCCTCTCTGCTATGGTCATATCCGACGAAGGATTCAACAAGCTTACCATGGGGTCGGTGAAAAGAAAATTTGATGAGCTGATCGACGCAAGCTCGAACCAGAACACGACCCTTGATAGGTTCCAAGGAAAATCAGATCACACCATCTTCTACCTCGACGAGCTACCAGGAGGTTCTCCCAACTCCAACATTCCTTTGCTTGTAAGAGCACAAATGACGAACTTTGACATCCTCCGCATCTTGGTCGACCAAGGGAGCTCCATTGACATTATGTACGTTCATTTGTTCACCACTCTTCATCTCAACGGGAGGTATTTAACATCGTATGTAGGCTCTGACTTGCAAGGCTTCAACCGCACGACCACTAAGCCATGGGGCTATGTCGAGCTGCTCGTCACCTTTGGGGAAGAGGAAACTTCCAGACAAGTTAAAGTCTGTTTCCTGGTCATAGAGTACCCATCTCTGTACCAGTGCATCCTAGGAAGACAAACTCTGGCCGAGCTGACCGATATACCATCCACGGTCCATTTGAAGATGAAGTACTATGCGACCAGGGGTCACGTCATCACTCTTCATGGGGACATTGAATTCGCGAGAAGATGCTTCGAAGTAGCCACAAAGGGGTAGAACTCAATCAATATGACACCTAAGACTGCCAAATAGCCAGCTCGACCTAAGGAGCAGAAACGGTCACCTCGCGTCAACTCAGTCGACCTCGACAACCGCTTCACCAACGAGCAGAAACAAAGCGAATCAACATCAGACGATTCCTTAACATCTGGGAACATCGAGGAACCTCTCCATCCCATGCGCCCCATTCTAGATAGAAATTTCGAGCTCATTCTCCTCGGCGATGACCCAGACAAAGGCGTGAAGATCGGCACGAGACTTCTCAACTTGGCGAGGAAGCAACTGAAGGTCTGCCTAAAGGAAAACGTTGACTTGTTTGCATGGAGTGTTGCAGAGATGCCCGAGTTGTACCCCAATATTGCCTGCCATCAGCTGACCGTAGATCCTACCGCTAGGTTCGTAGTTCAACATAGGTGTAGGCAGTCTCCCGAGAAAGCGGAGGCTGCTGAAAAAGCTGTAAAGTACCTTATAAAAGAGAATTTTATTTATGAAGCCCAATACACAATTTGGTTGTCTAATGTCGTACTAGTTAAAAAATCTAATGAAAATGGAGAATGTGTGTTGACTATACCGATCTTAACAGGGCTTTCCCCAAAATGCATATTCTTTACCTAACATAGATAGCATGGTAGACAACTCTTTCGGTTATAAAATTTTATCATTCATGGATGCATATTCAGGTTACAATCAAATCCCCATGGCGAGGAGCGACAAATAATGCATCACCTTCATGACTGGGTCGGGCAACTACTACTACAATGTAATGCCTTTCGACCTGAAGAACGCCGATGTTACTTACCAACAAATGATGCACAAAGTTTTTCAAGGTGAGATTAAGGATATGCTCGAAGTATACATGAACGACATGATTGTGAAGTCTCAGGAAGAAACCTACCACACCTCTTACCTGAAGAGAGTCTTCGACCAGGCAAGGAGATGCAAGATGAGGTTCAATCCGAAGAAATTCACTTTCGGCATACGTACGGGTAAGTTCCTCAGTTTCTATATAACAAAATAAGGAATCGAAGCCAACCCCGATAAGTGCAGAGCCTTCTCCAACTTCCTGACACCGAACTCAAAGAAATCAATCCAATCCCTAAACGGGATGCTCACCTTGCTGTCTCTCTTCGTGATAAAATCTGCTCAACACACACTCCCATTTTTCAAACTTCTGCATAAAGAAGCAACGTTCGAATGGACAGAGGAGTGCGAGCAAGCTCTCTTCCACATAAAACTATCTCTTTTGCATCCACCGGTCCTTTCACGACCAGATAACAAGGAGATTTTGTACCTCTACCTTGTCGTTGCAACCGAGGTTGTCAACGCGACTCTCATTCGCGAAACCCATGAAGGGCAGAAACCTATATACTTCACCAGTAAAGCCTTGATAGGCCTAGATCTTAGGTATTAACATATAGTAAAGTTGGCTCTGACTCTCATCAATGCGACCAGTAGGTTGCAACATTATTTCCTGATCGTGGTACAGACTGACTAGCCCGTGAAACAACTACTTGACCGTCCCGACATGGCCGGTAGAATGCTTAAATGGTCGCTAGAACTATCTGAGTTCGACATCTAGTACGAGATCAAGAAGGACCTCAAAGCTCAAGTATTAGCTGGCTTCGTGGCATAAATGACCATGCCGGTCTCCCCGATAAACGGAGCCCACAGGTGGACCATCTTCGTGGACGGGGCATCTAGTCTGACAGGAAGTGGTGTCGACATCATTCTTGAGAACAAATAATGCATCCTGATCGAATTTTCCCTTGCAAATCCTTTCGGACCTCGAACAACCAAGCCGAGTACGAAGCCTTTCCTCGTAGGGTTGCGCCTAGCCAATGATCTAGGTGCGAAAGAAGTAAATATTTTCATCGATTCTTAGTTAGTTGCCTCTTAAGTACATGGAGAATACCAAGCCAAAAAGGACAATCTCGTTGAGTACTTAACCCTGGTCAAAGGAAGGATGAAAAATTTCGGTTCCGCGAAAGTAAAGCATGTTCCCCATGAATACAACACTCGGGCAGACATCTTGTCAAAACTTGCGAGCACAAAGAAGAAAGGTTGAAACAATTATGTCATCCAGGAGGTACTTTCTTGACCAAGCATCGAGAAGACCATCGTGACCATCGACATGAACGCCATCAACGATAGTGAATGTTGGATGACCCCGGTGTACACATACCTCACCATGGAGGAACTGCTCCCAGACCTGAAAGAGGCTAACGTGACCAGGCGCAGAGCTTGCTTCTACGTCTTGATCGAAGATAAGTTATACAGATGGCGATTCTCTATTTCTCTTCTCAAGTATGTCGAGGAGTCCAAGGTTGCCCACATACTTCAAGAATCCACGAAGGAATCAATACCCATCACCTCAGAGGATGATCCCTCACCTGGAAGGCCTTGTGAGCAAGATACTATTGGCCCACGATGCAACATAACACGAAGGAACATGTCAAAAAGTGCAACAAGTGCCAACGTCACAGGGACATGAAATTAGCACCTCCCAATAAGCTCAAAACACTCTCGTCCCCATGGCCTTTCGCCTGGTGAGGATGGATATCCTCGGCCCCTTCACCATGGGGTTGTACCAGAACAAGTACCTGATAGTCAGCGTCGACTATTTCCTGAAGTGGATAGAAGCGGAGGCCCTTTCTAAAATTATAACACATAACATACTTCGCTTCTACAAGAGAAACATACTTGCCTAGTTCAGCGTACCATAATCACTCGCGCCGACTGTCGCTACTCGAAAAATGCATCGTGCAACGACGGGGAGGCGAAAAAGATAGACAGAAGAGTCGCCATCGAACTTCATTTATCCCATGAGGGGAAAGGAAAATATCAAGAAAACCTTAGGAAAGAAATGGATAAGATGGCCTCGCAACCATGAACGGGTTCAGAAGCTGGTTATGCGAGGGGAAGGTATTAGCACCCCTCGCATCCATCGTACTCGGTGGGAACCTTTTGTTTGTCGACGTGTGGATTTATTTGCTAAAATTATGCTATAAAAGAGTGTTCCTAGGGGTAAAGAGAAAGGTTAGAAACGAGGGAAAGAGAGGAGTAACGGGGAAAAAGAGAGAAAGAACAGACTCGATAGGACTTCGTGGTCCTAGGCCTACGTATTCTCAAAAGGTATGAGAAAGTCAGAGTCGACGTAGATCAGGGCTACGGATATATGGGGGGAATGTGCTCGGCAAGGATTGTGGCCCTTGTGCCTACACATCTTTACTCAAAAGAAGTAAAGAATCAGAGCAGTCGTAGTTCAGCCTACAGTTTGGGGGAAAAGGGGGTGTACTTGTAAACGATGCTATCGTACGCATTCTAGCAGTTTAGGTGTATTGCTGCTCGCATGTGAGGAGACTTAAGCGTTACCTGTTTGCGGTAGAACGGAGGTAGCATGCCTTTTTGGGAAAGGGTGGAAAATAGAAAATGGTGCTCGCTAGGATTGTTGCAATCCCATGCCTACGTATTCTCAACATGCAAGAGAAATCAGAGCAACGTAGTTCGTGCTACTACGGATAACTGGTGTTTTTGTGGATGATGTTATCGTGCACATTCTAGCAGTTTAGGTGTATTGCTGCTCGCATGTGAGAAGACTTATGCTTTACCTGTTTGCGGTAGAACGGACGTAACATATCCTTTTTGAAATGATTGGTTTTCGCCATGCGAGGCAAGGAGTCACGTTTGATTTGTATGATTGTTTTTTAGGGGCGAGATAAGTCCTCGGATAGTAACCCCTTGCGGGTAGTACCCAATTCTTTATCTCAAAGTTTTTGTTATAAAAATGGTGTGGCAAATGTAGCGTCTTCGTATTGAAAGACGAGTATCAAGACCACACACACTAGAGTGAGTATCCTGACACTCGGAGAGGAAGAAGTCTACATCCAATCCTCTCTCTTTAATTCAATGCAAATAGAACTTCATTCTCTTATTAAAGCATTTTTGGTTTTGAATGGTAAGTGCTTTTGCGACAGAGAAACCTACGGTAAACGTCAAGCACTCGGGATAGGAGAAGGCCTACGCCTAACCACTCCACGACCATTCGAGTTTTTGTGTGAAAAGAGTTTGAAAATGCACTCGGTACGGGACCGAGGTTTTAGGTGAGAAAGTTGCGGAGAGAAATTGTGAAAGGAGAGGTGGTGGATAAAGGCGCGTCTTCGTATTAAAAGACGAGTATCGAGATCACCCATACTACAGTGAATATCCTAATACTCGGAGAGGAAGAAGTCTACACTCAATCCTCTCTCTTTAGTTTAATACAAAGAGAAATCAATTTATTATTAAAAGGGTTTTGAAAATGCACTCGGTACGGGGCCGAGGTTTTAGGAGAAAAAGGGTGGAAGCGTCTTCGTATTGAAAGACGAGTATCAAAACCACCCACACTACATTGAGCATCTCGACACTCGGAGAGGAAGAAGTCTACACTTAATCCTCTCTTTTTAATTCAATATAAAGAGAACTCGGTTTATTATCGAAAGTGTTTTGAAAATGCACTCGGTACGGGGCCGAGGTTTTAGGAGAAAAATGGTTTGAAAATAGACTCGGTACGGGGCCGAGGTTTTTAGGTGGAAAGGTTTGAAAATAGACTCGGTGTGGAGACCGATGTTTTGAAAATGTACTCAGTGCGGAGCCGAGGTTTTAGGAGGAAAGTGGATGGAAAGCGTCTTCGTATTGAAAGACGAGTATCAAAACCACCCACACTATAGTGAGCATCTCGACACTCGGAGAGGAAGAAGTCTACACTTAATCCTCTCTTTTTAATTCAATACAAAGAGAATTTTATTTCTTTGATGGCAATGGTTTGATAGCGTCAATGAATTGAATCGGGCCGAATGTAACGTTAAACCGTCTTAGCTCGACTTATAAGAGAAGCCAAACTATAAGAGGTCACATATTGATTTCCGTGCTAAGGACAAGATAGAGAAATGACATTGAGGGTCATTCTCCAATTGAATCGTATCACACAAACAAAAAACAGTGGGATCTCGTCTTGCGGATACAAGACTTCATCGATCACAGAAAGTCAAAATGAAATCGAAAAGAAGAAGAATGAGGAGAGAAAAGAGGTGGTCTCGGATCCAACATTATTCATCAATAATTTGACTGATAATGGATTATGGAAGTCTCTTCATAGACCCAAACGGAAAAGTGGGACAAAATATCCAATAATAAAAGAAGAATGAAATATAACTTCTAAAAAGAAAATATTAAAGATATTCTAAAAGGAAATAATCTAAAGAAAATCTAAAATAAATATAAAATATATATATACAACTGTTAGAAAATAAATAATAATACATAAACTTATTTACAATAATAATAATAATATACATACTAAAACTAATTAAGAAATAAAAATAAAATATAAAAAAAACAAGAGGGGGTTTTAAAAAGTTAACAGAGGCATAAAAAAGAATTGGGTTGTAAAGAAAACATTAGGGGAATCATTATGGGCCACATGCCCATTCATCCCCAGAAGAACAAAACGTGACAAGGGGTGCGGTTAACATAAATGCGTGGGCCTTTAGCCCAATTAAACATGGTATCCGAAAACGATACACGGGCTATGGTGAAGACCATTTTCCTACCAGACTCGGTTCATCAAACCAAATTGAATGAATAGTAAGAAAAAGAGGAAAAACTCGGTCAAATAGATGATGGATCAACTGTGGCATCATCTCTTCAACTTCTTTACATTGCACAAAAGAAACAAACGAAAGGCGACGAGTCTAGCTCGTTTTACCCCAGAAGAACGCACCAGGTTGTTCATCGTCATCCTCGTGAATCGACATTTATTTTCTCTCCTGTGAACCTCGACCTCCGTCCTTCTTCCTTTTCAACAGGTTCGTGTATCCTCCGGCTTGAATTTGCTTTTGTCCAACTTTCTTCTTCCTCGTCTTAATCCTCTTTGTTTTCTGGCTTATGGGATAAAATTGATTTGGGGGTTTCGAAGGAGGAAGTGGTTGTTTTGCTGTTGAAGGTGGTTAATGAAATGGGTTTGAGAGGTGAAGTTTAAGGATTATGTAAGATGGTTCGGTTGAAATCTGGGTTTTCATTTGGAGTTTTAAGAAATGGGTTTGGGTTTTTTACGGGTTTGTTGGTTGTTGAAGGATTGGCGAGGGTTTGGGTTCATGGTTTTGTGTTTGAGTTGAGATTCGAAGGCTTAATGGATTTTTGGTTCGAAGAGATTTTCTGGGGTTGTTGATGAAGGTTGGCGAGGGTTTGGATTCAAGGTTTTGTGTTTGAGTTGAGATTCGAAGGTGGTTGTTGTATGGTAGAGGAGAAACAAACCGAGGAGGTATGTGGTTAGTGATGTTGTGGGCATTTGTTGTTGCTATTGACCATGGTTGCCCGTTGTTTCGAGACGAAACCGCGCAAACAAACTTTGAACTATGCTACGATATTATCGAGTGGTGAAACGACTTCGACGCTGGATTATTGTTGTTATTAGATAGTTGGGAGATGATGGCTGCTATGGACAGTTGTATGCTTATGTGTTTGAACATGTTGAAGTTTATGAAATCATGGCAGTGGTTTATGAAGTGTGGTGATAATGGTGTGATTTTGAAAAGAAAAAGTGCAGGTTTTTTTGAAGTGAGTTTTGAGGAAGTTGTGGGATGAAGGTATCACTAACATGGACTCAAGGTTGAGGCTGGGGAACAAGGACACGGTGGATCCATATTCCAAATGAGACCATGAAAACTTTGAGGTTTTGTCCTCCTCTCTGTTTTGCCCTCAAAGGCTTCTTTTTTTAAAACTTTGAGAAAGTTTTCTTTTATGTTCTTGTTGTGTGTTACTTTTATTGACAGGTTGTAATGGTCCTTTTGGTTTGTACATCTTGGCAGTTTTTGTCTGCTGTTGTTGTGCAAAGGTTTTAGAGTGGGATTGATGGCTAGCTGAGGGTGCAGGTGATGGTTTTGCATTGTACGGTGTGTAGTTGGTGTTGCAGTGGTCATGGGGTCTGTGAACTTTTGTGTGGGGCATTTGGTGTTTGTACCATTTTCGGAGAAACCATTTTTTAACGCGTGAACGTTGCCATTTTTCTAGCAGGTTTCATTATGGTGTTTTTGTCTTGTTGTAGTAGTGGTACGGTTTTGTGGCTGGAAAACAATGGTTGCGGTGGCTTTTGCAGTTGGGGAGGTTGTCATAGCGTTTGTGTGAGTTGTATCGTGTTCTTGTAGTAACGCGTGGGACCGGTTTTTACTAATGGCACAATGGTTTTTTTGGCTAAAAGCAGTGACTGTGCGTAGGTCCTGCCCCTGTCTATTGGTTTGTAAAAACAAACAATTGATCATATGTTTTTGTCAGACTTGCAGGTTCAAGGAAAATGGGCCCAAGTATCGTGTATGTCGTTGTCCATTTTGAAGGATGCCCGGTAGCCTTGTATCTCTGCAGCAAGTGATGCGAGTTTTATGCTGTGATGGTTGATTTGATTTTTGATTTTTCTCAAAAACAGCATCTGGCCGTATGGGCCCCTTTCATTTTGTGATGTATGACTTTTCAATGAGAATTCTTCTATGAACTTGTGATGCTTTTTTTGGTTAGGAACTAACACTCTTTGTTCTTAAACTTTATAGAAACTAAATTTCTAATAAATCTCTTTCAAATAACCTTGAGTTTTTTCTTTTGAAAATAATATCACTCTAATTGAATCATTAATAAATAAGAACAACCGAGTCCATCTTGAATCGAGACCTTGAATTGACATGAATCCCCCATTGAACGATTAACAAAGGCGTGGAAATTAAGAGATAATGACCTGCTATCTGAATCTCCCGACATTGTATAAAATCTCATCTTAGACAAAACTAGTCCACAAACCGACATTTTGAAATGACACAGGAACTTTGACCTAGAACTTCAAACATACTTCATAAACCACATCCACTGATTTTGATCACGGAACCAGACTCTTGCATTTTGTGTTTTCTTGGATAATGTTAGTGGACGAATGTAATGAAAGTAAAAAAAAGGGAGGACAAATTTAGGGTATGACAGATGCCCCTATCTAATCGGCTTAAACCTAGTAAGATAAAATGCTATGGCATTCCTTCTTTCGGGGTAGAAGTCGATTAGATATAGAAGACCCTGAATTTGCCCAAAAAGAAGTAAAATGCTTGGGGATGAAACCATAGATGCCTTGCAAAGGTTGCGACCACTAAAAGGATGGCAGTACACTCACAGACACTGCCCGTACATCAAAAGGATGTAAGGGATCCATTACCAAAAGGATAATGAAAAACACGCTAGTCATGACACCAAAAGGATGCCAGACCTATCACCAAAAGGATGATGGAGCGACATACAAGGCAAACCCGACACCAAAAGGATGTAAGGAGTCCATTACCAAAAGGATAATGGAAAACACACTAGTCATGACACCAAAAGGATGCCAGACCCATCACCAAAAGGATGATGAAGAGAAACAAGATCAACCCTAACACCAAAAGGATGCAGGGGATCTATTACCAAAAGGATAATGGAAAACACGCTAGTCATGACACCAAAAGGATGCCAGACCCATCACCAAAAGGATGATGGAGTGGAAATGCTAGTCATAACACCAAACGGATGTTAGACCCATCACCGAAAGGATAATGGAGCGAAACAAAATCAACCCTAACACCAAAAGGATGCAGGGGATCCATTACCAAAAGGATAATGGAAAAACGCTAATTATGACATCAAAAGGATATCGGACCCATCGCCAAAAGGATGATGGAGCAGAAACGCTAGTCATAACACCAAAAGGACGTTAGATCCACCACCGAAAGGATGATGGAGCGAAACAAAATAAACCCTAACACCAAAAGGATGCAAGGGATCCATTACCAAAAGGATAATGGAAAAAACGCTAATCATGACATCAAAAATATCATACCCATCGCCAAAAGGATGATGGAGCGGAAACGCTAGTCATAACACCAAAAGGACGTTAGACCCACCACCGAAAGGATGATGGAGCGAAAAAAATCAACCCTAACACCAAAAGGATGTAGGGAATCCATTACCAAAAGGATAATGGAAAATACGTTAATTATGACACCAAAAGGATGTCAGACCCATCACCAAAAGGATGATGGAGCGAAAATGTTGTAAGCTATTACCATAAAGAGGGATGATGATAACTCCCATGAGGAACGCTCATGGCCCTGAATGATTTGCCTCTGATCAGGCTGAATTTGCTTTTGATAGACCTACGCTTTTTGCAGAAAATGCCCCTGACCGGGCTGATGATCATTTTGAAACTCTGGAATTTGTCCAACAAAAGGTTGCACAACTTCGTGGGGAACACCCACGGTCTTGCGGAAAACGCCCATGCCTGGGCCGATTAAGATCTTGGAAATCTTCAAGATTGATCCTGGACCTGAACTCGTATATGTGAATGCTTGATGATAATGATGTTCCATAAATGGAAATGCAAATTCAAATGCTAACACGCGGAGATGCAAGAGTTGGGAGAGATGATATGATTCTGGGCATGCATATGATACAAAAATGATTATGAAGCAACATGCTTATGATGTCGAATGCGATGCGTATGGTGCATATGATTGCAAACGGGTGATTGGAAATGCAGGTGCCGACGTGGCGGACTTTGGTAGTTGCCAATGCAGATTGGACTTTGGATTATGTGGGAAAGTGAAGGTACGACTCCCCGACACTCGTCTTGAACTCAACAGTTGCTGACGAAAATGAACTTGCTTGAGTAACTTTCCCCAGAGTTTTAAACTTGCCCTAGTATGATCTTTGGAAAAGTTCATCTTGAAAAGATGGTAGCTTGCCATGAGACGGCCTCAAGATGGCTTGCCCCAGAATTTGTATCATGAAAGGATTCATCCTTGATCAACCGACTCTCGGTGGTTGGCTTCAATACATTTTTGGAGTAGCTTGCTCTTGAAAGAGCGTTGAAGCGACTTAACTTGTCCTGAATGAGCACTAGAGGGATCCGCCCTCAAGTTAAAGAAATTCTGGGTGGCCTGTCCCTGATCGGTATTCTCGAGATGATTCACTTCTGATCAACCGCTTCTTGAACGATTTTCCCCATAACCAACCGATGCTTGGGGATTTGCCTCAGACTGACTGATTCCAAACTCATTAGACGTCAATGCCCTAAATCCACAGGGCTACAGAGTATGCTCGATTTTGATCCAGACTGCTGAATGATCCACTCCTGTTTGATTGCTTTGTGTTGGGAATTTCCTTGACGCCAACTACTAACTTGCAATTAAAATTGTTTTGTTCACGAATGGTAATTTTAATGCAAAGTTCAAGCAAGTTTAGAAAGAAATGTCATTTATTACGTATCGTGATAGTGAGACGAATGGACCATTAGTCCAAACGTTGTGTTAAATTGATTGGTGTAAAAGATATAGCAATGATATTAACACCAATGTTGATGCTTAGCAAATATGTGAGGAGTCAGGTTACGCAACCTTGCGATAATATGCTTTCAGAATAAACCTCGCCTCAATTAGGTCTTTCGAGGGTTGTAACGTGGTCTGGTTCATGGTTATAGAAACAAAGGATATTAAGCTCAAAGTATGATTTGTACCCACCCCCTTCTTCTTAAGGATCTCCAGTCCCACGTCCAGTTAATTCTGCACATGTTTACCTTGACGGTGTAAGCTTGATGGTTCAAGATTTTCTTGAAATGGCAGCCACCTTATTTTGATGGATGTCAGTGGCTCTTGGTTTGGGTGTCTACTGAATCTTATTTTGTTTTTGTTGAGGGTTTAAGGACCTCTTTTGCTTTTGTTTTTTATCCCTAACTTTTGCATGGACTGATTTTGCTTGTCAGATCCATCGGGATTGCCTTGATTTTTGCCTAAGTCCCCTTTGAGGTGCTTGACTTAGCAGACTTTTGATTTTTTTGATTTTGTTGAAGGATAGTGACTGCCACATCACGGGTCATTGATGAACAACCGTCTTCTGGATTTTTCTTTGTGTTAGAATGCGAGATTGGATTAACTGAACACTACCCTGCCCCAGGTTGAGTGTTAAGGGTTTAGAAATCCGAAGGAATCTCCTACTTCTAGGCTCGAAGTGGTTGACTAGGGATTAACTCCTTATATCTCCGGTGTTTAGGGGATTTGAAACAATGCCTGTACATCATTGACGAGATTCTATCTGAAAGCATACAACAATTATGGGTATTTCGTTTTCGTCATCCTCCCTCCAATCTTTGCTAAACAACAGTGATGAAGTGGAGTGGATAAAAAGTGTATGTGTCTGTGATTGTGATAAGTGGAAAAAATGAGTGAATACGACGTGATTGATTCGAAAAATACATAATCATTTCATTAATATTACCATTCAAAACAACAATGTTTAAACACAAGTAGCAATTAACAGGAAATAAACTACAAGATGCAAATGATAAAAGCGCCTAAGGACTGCCAATGTTAAGGACGTATGCCTGTCTGGACCACCGGCTTTTGGAGATGACCCTAGGATTCTTATAGCTAAGGCAACTAGCGATCGTTCACGGGCATAGCTACCTCCGCTTGCTCTGTCTAACTGGTCTTTTAAGGCATATATGCTCCTCTTGCTTCATTATTTGGGACGTCTTTCTGTTTAGATGACTGCCCCTGTTCAATGGTGCTTGGTCTAACATTATCTTTCTTTGTATTATCACTGTTGTTGATAGGTGGTGCAGTTGGAGCGAAGATTCGACCACTTCTAGTGACACCACCAGTTCCCATAATGTTCTCTACAATCTTTTTCTCTTCCAAGATATCCTCTTCTCCTATCTTCTGCCTGTTGAGAAAGACAGTCTCATCATATAGCCAAGGTACAACGTTTGTGCTCTCGTATGGAAACGGAGCTAGGGCCGAAATGACAAGCTAGTTCATTGATGGTGGAGACATAGGTATCTCAACCGGATCATATGGGATTTGCACTGGGATAGAAGTCTGTCCATACATGTTGTTCCATTCTTCCTCGTCGCACGGTATGGTCAATGGTGTGCGAGTTGAATTATCATAAGGAATCCATAACTCATATCCATCATCATATGGTATCTCCAACGTTTCGAACGAAATGTCAAGGGTAGCAACTTCTTCAGTCTTTGACATTTGCTCTACTACTAATACACCTTGATCAATCAGGCTTTGGATGCCTTTCTTCAGTTCAGCACAACCTTGAGATCCGTCCAAACAAACGTGGCAATTGGTTGAACAGCCTAGATAAATGTTCTTTAACAAGAGTTGCTCCTTAATAGTGGAAAGAGGGGTTCTCAATTTGTCAATGTCCGAAATTAATCGGATCCCTCTAGAGCTCTCAATCATGTTTGTTGAATGGTGAGTTGGCATTAGATTAGTCTTGATGTTTGGGGTGTTTCGGGTGAAGTTTATCGCCTTTGAATCGATAAGATCTTGCACAATGTACTTCAGAGCTTTGCAATTTTCAATGTTATAGCCTGGGGCGCCATAATGGAACTCGCATCTTGCATTGGCATCATATCCAAAGGGGAGAACGGCCGAAGGGTCCTTCATTTCCCTAAGCTGAACAAGGCCTCCTCTCAATAAGAACGGAAGCAACCTGGCGTATGTTGATGGAATTGGATCAAAGTTTCTTTCTGGCCTCCTCGGGCCTTGATACTGATTTTGTCTTGGTTGGTAGGATTGTCGTTGATTCTGCTAAACTGCAGGCTGACTTCCTGGAATGGACAGCGGTTGTTGAGGAGTGACGGCAGCAACATGGTGATAACCTTGATGAGTTCTCCCTCTATCTATGGACACATTACTGGTTTCACCTTCTTTCTTCTTAACGAAACCCTGATATGGCCTTTTGATCCCACTTGAAGATCCACCAGCGTCCTGGATCTTTCCTGACTTCATATAACTCTCTAATCTTTCTCCGGCCGTGACAAGTTCAAAAAACACTGTAGAGGTTGTAGATGTTAGACGCTCAAAAATCGCTGTTGCACCCTAAAATTTGACCAACCGGTTCCCACTTCTGGTTTATGGTTCGACGTATTTTGCATTCGCATTCGCATACCGCATACAATGCATTTTCTCAATCATATTGATTTTACCGGGATTCCCGCCCTGTTTCCACATTTCGGGCGTTTTAGACCGGTTCGGATAATCGGAGGTTATTTTTGAGAAGTCGTGCGCTTCCTGGGTGTTTTCAGCTTACGGTGCTTTTGAGGGCGTTTCGGTGTCCGGGTTTACCGTTTATCTTGGTCTGGTTTCGCGGTCTCTTTTATTTTTGGTTAATTGCCTTTATTTGCTTTTTAGGATTTAATGGTCTTTTTCCATATTTTTTAAATAGATTTTAAATAGTTTTTAGAATATATATTTTTTTTATAGATAAATAGATATTAATTTTCTTTTAATAGATTTTATTAAAGTTAGATTTAGCCTTCATTAACTGTCTTTAAAACCATTTCGTTTTTTGTTAATTGCAACATTAATCATGTTAATCGTTTCAGTTTATTATTCATGCATTAGTCTTTAGTTACCATTTCATTGCATTAATCACGTTTTATCATGTTAATCCATTTAATCATCCATCAGTATCAATTTTAATCCTTTCATCTTAGTCATTTAATGGGCCATTATCCACAAACTTTGAAAAGCCCAGTCCAGTGCGCCACTTGGCACTATAAAAGCAACCCCACGTGTGTAATTTCTGACTAGCCACATCATTTTCGCATCACTCAGACTTTGACACCTCACAATCCACTCACTCTCTCCCAAGCCACTTGACTTTCATGCAACGCTCCCTCCACCACGTGGCTCCCATGCAGCCCCCTTCCACCTCCACGTGTTTCCTCCTCCCTCTCCCTCTGCATGCGTTCTGACACATCACCTCTCACTGGAAACACTCACCGGCCGACATGCAATTGCCGGCGACCACCACCGGGACCACCACAACTACCTTCTAACCGTCGCCGGAGCCACCGTAACAACCGCCGGAAACACAATTTTTTCCAGAACATCTTTAACTCTCATCTACAAGCTTCTCATCTTCACCATCCACTTCCGATCAACCTTCATCAGTAATCACCAGAACTCGCCGGAAAGTTCACTGATGTTCATCAGTCTTCAAACATTTTTCCAGAATCATCATTCGTTCTTCATCCAAAACTCATCAGCAACGAACATTCAAGAACACTTAATATTGGAATTCCAGATCTTCATGAACCTTCATATCATTCTTCCAGAAAAACTACATCAAGATTCATCTCCTTCATCAACATCTTCAAATCAATATCCAGATTTCCTCATCGTTCAACAACAACAGCTTCAAGAGATCTCCATAGCGATCTTCAAAGGAAAACAGTTCCTGAACTTCATCGTTCATCCGATATCTACATGCAACCACCTTCACCGAGTTCATCATCGAATCTCCAAATTCGCCAGGAACTTTCAATAATCGTCTTCCCTTCTTCATCTAACCTCCAGAAATCATCAAAACAACATCTAGATCCAGGTTTTTTTAGATTTCCTTCAAGAACATTACTCCTCCGTTCATATCCACATGCATCCTCATCAATCTTCATAAGAAATCACCAAAGCAGCATCTAGATCCAGGTTTTTTGTTAGATTTCCATCAAGAACATCGTCCTTCAATATCTTCAATAATTTCCTCTGAGCCATGGGTTAGTTTGCGTCGATTGCGTGGTTGTTGTTATTTCGCTGGCAATTACAAGATTCAGAATGTTTTTGGTTTGATATGTGAACGAAGATGTTGGGGAGCGATTGAGTAAGGATGTTTGTGAGGCAAATATCTGAGGGTTTGAATATGAGAAAGAGAACGAGAGAGTTGGAGATTGTGAGAAGGAGATGAGAGAGTCTGAGAGAGAGAGGGGAACAACGTTTTTTTTATGAACAGTGTTTGGCATTTGAGGGATTAGGTTTGTGTTTAGGGTTTGTTTGCTGAAGGAAAGGGAGTGGACGTGGCTGGTTTGGGAGTGGGCTTCTCTAAGCCCACGAGCTTTTTTGTGACATACACCTCCGGTTTTTGCTTTCTTCCCCCCTCCCCGTGTGTATATTTTTGTGGATTGGGCTGGGCCTTTGGACTGGTTACTAATTGAACACTCCCCTGTATCATGCACCCCTCCCTGCATACATTTCTTTGGTTAACATTTTTTAGATGATTTTAATTGTAATTTTTCTTAGGGTTTTAGTTTAATATTAGTTAGACTATTTTTAGTATCCTAGAATATTTTAGGTAGAATATAGTTTTAGGTATAATATTTCTCTTAGAGATTTCTTTTATATTTTTAATATAGAAATTTGGTAATATTTCTTTTAAAAGAACTTAGGAAATTTAGTTTAGATTCTTTTAGGAAATTTAGATAATATTTCTTTTAGAGGATTCTTTTATATCTTTAGAATAGAAATTTGGTTAGATATTCTTTAGGAATTTAGGACTTAGTTCCTTTTTTAGGAGAGTTATGGATTTAATTCTTTTAGGATATAGTATATTTTTAGGAGACTTATCTTTACACTTTTTTGATGTGGATTCTAATGACTTTTGCATTTAAGTTTTCTCTTGTAGGTGAAAGAAGAAGAAAAGAAAGCAAAAAAAAGAAGACAACATCCAAGGACAAAAGCATCAAGAAAATAACAAAAGACAAAGGAGAAAATCAAAGGAGAAAAATCAAACCAAGCCGACGAAGCTTGAGCACGAAGACGAAGACCAACGGAACCCTTTCCGTTCAGCATTTTTCAGACTTTCATTTCTTTTGCGACCGTCAAGTGTTGTGAGTCGCATCGTTAGATACGAAGGAAATGACAGTTGAGGAGTTACTTCTCAATCGTCTAGGATGTCTAGTATGGTACCCTTAGGATACCAGGTGACGCATTCGCTCCTACGTCTTAGGTTCTTGCGTGTGTGTCCCGAGTTCCTTCCCGTTTAGGCGTAAGCCTGCTTCCTCTTTGTTCTCGCCCCGTGCGAGCGAATCCCTGTTTCTCTCGCGTTCAGGCGATCGAGACCCCTTCTCTTGCCCCGTGCAATCGAGACTCGTTTTCCCGTCAAACTACGTTTGCTCTGATCTCTCGTGCCCGACGAGAGTACGTAGGCATAGGATGCGATATCCTAGCAAGCTCCCTTCTCCCTTTTTCCCGTTCCCCTTTTTAGCTGTAGTAGGGCTGAACTACAGCTGCTCTGATTTCTCGTACCGAATGAGAATATGTAGGCATAGGATGCGATATCCTAGCGAGCACACTAACAACTAACCTCTCTGTTCTCTCGCTGCTGTGCGATCGAGACTTTCCCGCTGACGACTGATATTTCCTTTTCTCTTGCCCTTGCGCATTTGAGACCAGACCGTAGTTTTAGTTCCCGTAGGTTCCCGTCCCTTTCAAACTAACTTAATCTCTCACTCCTGTGTGATCGAGAACACCCTGTCTAGCCGTAGTTAGCCTGAACTACGTAAGCTCTGATCTTTCACGCTGTGTGGAAGTACGTAGGCACAAGACGCGAAGTCTTAGCGAGCCAATTCCCTGTAGTTTCCCGAACTACGATGACTCTGACTTTCTCTCTTGAGAATACGTAGGCATAGAGTGCGACGCTCTATCGAGTCAGTTTCTTTCCGTTTAGCTTTAGCAGCCTTAGATAGATTGTTTTGCATCCTTTAGACAAACCAAGCATGCGCGGATCCCGTCGAGTACGGCGGACGTGAGGGGTGCTAATACCTTCCCCTTACGTAATCGACTCCCGAATCCAGGATTTGGTTGCGATGACCATTCCTTTCCCGTCTTTGCGGTAGGTTTACTTCGAGCGTTTCCTTTCCCTCCGTTGGGATAAATAATGCATGGTGGCGACTCTTCTGTTCAGCCGACGCCGATTTTCGCAGTAGCGACTCTGCTGGGGACTGCGATGGTTCCTTATGCATTTGGGATCCAACGTCCCTTAAGAGAGTCAATCCTAGCGCTTGTTTGCTTGTCTATTGGGTGTTTATTTTTGTATTGCTATTATTTGTTGCTGTTGTGCTGTTGGGTGGGGATGTTCGTTTGAGTGAGAAGTCAGACCCAGGCTTGAGTGCACCTAGAATTAGTTGTGGAAATTAGTGGGCGCGTGCATGCTTTGCATGTACTAGTGTCTCATGAAATCCACGCTCAGACGAGGTTCTCCCGGTTGACTTCTTTTTCAACCCTTTGGGTTGAGGGGGTTGTTGGTTTGGAGGATTGTCGACTATGGGGACCGATCATTTGGAAGTTGGCTAAGTGAGGCCTCTTCAGGATATGATGATGCCACACCTTCTGGGTATCGTATCATCAGTCTTGAAAGTCTGTGACACCGACGACCGCATAGGATGCCATACCTTGTCAGATTAGGTCTATACCCGTGAGTGGAGGAGGGGGGGTTGCAGGAAACTTAACTTCCAGCCAACCCGATATTTTGGTCTTCTCTTCAAAGCGAACGTACTCAGTCAGCAGCGCAACAGTATTCAGAGATTTGTGGGGGCTGTGATCCCGTGTTTGCTGCATCTTGTATTGCATTTGCATAAACGTGTTGCATCATATTGCATATCATCCGCTAGCTAGCCAGAGTCTGATCCAGCCGTTGTTTTGATTCTGAAGGTGATTATCCGGTGATTGGCCTAAGCGACTGTTGATTGTTAGAAGACGACCAAGGGGTTGAAGAAGATTTGAGCAGAACCGAGCAGTGAAGTCAGTTGAAGGTTATTGGTAGCTATGTCTGAGAGCAACTTCTAGTCTGCTCACACCTTGGCAGGTTTCACTATGACGACTAACCCTCTGTATGGTTCTACTTCCAAGGCAGACTTTCCACAAGTGAACAACCTTACTGCAGACCAGTTTGTGCAACCTCCTGTTATGGACCGAGATCGACGTGAGCAGTTTGTTGTCCACAATGAACGACCTCCTCTTATCAACAGTCAAGGTGTTGTTTTCCCTGTGCCGAGTATTCGAAGAGAGATCCCAGTAGCAAGGACTGTAGACCCAAGAGCTCTTGAGTGCGATAGAAGGCTCCAAGTGTTGGAAGACTAAATTAAAGCCGTGAAAGTCAAAGATGCTGTTAACCTGAATGCTGCAGAGATGTGTTTGGTTCCTGGCCTGGTGTTACCTCCTAAGTTCAAAGCGCCGAGATTTGAGAAGTACAGAGGAGATAGTTGTCCGAAGCAACATTTGGTGATGTTCTGCCGAAGAATGACTTCGTTTGTGCAAAATGACAAATTGATGATTCATTGCTTCCAAGATAGTCTGGCTGGGGCATCTTTGCGTTGGTATATGCAGTTAGAGAGTAATCAGATTCGATCATGGGTGGATTTAGCCAGAGCTTTTCTGAAGAAGTATGATTACAACCTAGACGTGGCTCCTCATCGCATGCAGTTGCAAGAATGGTCTCAAGAGAACGATGAACCTATCAGGAAGTATGTTCAGAGATGGAGAGAATTTGCTGCCAGAGTACAACCACCGCTTTTAGACTGAGAGCTAACAAGTATGTTTGTAAACTCACTGCAGAGTCTGTACTACGAAAGAATGCTTGGAGTTACATCAAATTTTTCTGACTTGGTAGCATTTAGAGAACGCCTTGAGCATGCCATAAAAATCGGGAAAATTCAGGTTATTTCAAACGGTCAGGCTAGTGAAACTGAATCTCTTTATGATTATCAGAATGAAGAAGGAGTTGTGATCAATGCAATCGTGTCAGATGTTGAGTATCCTCGAGATGAACCGGGGAAGTCTGTTGGTTCTTCATCTCCTGTGTCTTGTTATGCTGGACAGACCACTGTGCCTAGGGCACCCTATCCAGAACCTTATGTCGCTTCCCTTGCAAATCAGCGAACTCGTGGCCGAGGTTATCAGAATCAGCGCCAGAATCAGAACAGACCACGTAACAACTTGGAACGAAGGAATGCTCCTTCCCACCCAGTGCCTATGTCGTATAGCCAGCTACTTCCATCTTTGATCCAGAGTTCTTTGGTGGAACCTAAAGCTCTTAAGCCTGTGCCAGAACCTTACCCTCCTGGGTACAATCCCCACGTTCAGTGTGGTTACCATGGCGGATCCCCAGGGCATTCAACTGAAGATTGTAAAGCATTTCAGGCAAAAGTACAACAGTTGATCGACCAAGATTGCATTTCCTTTCGAGAAGAAATTCTGTTTGTCCATACCAACTTCTCAACTACCTAAGCTCGTAGATTCAGAGAGTTTATTTTCAAGAAGCCAGTGGTTCAGACAGGCAGGCGCCCTCTGCATTGGAAATCCTCAGACTTTCTCTTATCATTTGCATTTGTAGTTTTGTTTCTGTTAGTTACTACTTGCTGTTAAACATTGTTCGTTTTCGAATGGTAATACTGATAAAGTGACTATGCATTTTTCTGAATTAATCATGTCGATGTCGCTCATTCACTGCATTGCACTGACACTTGCATTTTATTGACTCCATTTTATCACTATGATTAGTAAAGATTGAAGGGAGGATGACGAAACTGAATACTCATAACTGATGATCGTATGCTTTCAGATAAAACCTTGTCGATGACGTACAAGGCATTGTTTCAAATCCCCAAACACTGGAGATATAAGGAGTTAGTCCCTTGTTAACCACTTCGAGCCAGGAAGTAGAAGTTTTTTCGGACTTTTTAAACCCTCACATCTTAACCCGGGGCAGGGTAGTTGTCAGTTAGCTTGATCGAGCGTTCAAGTCTTATAGAGGAGTGTTGCCTTTCGAGGACCAATCACATCTTATTTTTCCCCAGAGGTCATACCTCGTCAACCACAATGGTTAAACCTCACCAATCAGGAGTGAGACAGTTGCAATCCTTTCGGAGCCATCAAGACAACCAGTGTCACACGACTTGTTCCAAGCAAAAGAAAAGAATAAGAAAGCCCGCTAAGTAAAAGGAAATGGAAAAGCTGGAAAGCTAATACTTAGGCAAAAATCAGGGCATCCCGCTGGACTTCAAAAGAAAAAATCGAAAAAAACTCAAAGGGAGTCAGTCCAGGCAAAAATTAGGGAATCAAAAGAATGGAAAAGAAAGGATATAAAAAGAAAAATCCTCGAACAAGGACAAAGTCGTGTGGATAACAGACACCGAAACGAAAAAGGAGTAGCTGTCACTCTAAAACCAAAAAACCTTGTGAGTTCCTTAACTATGGTTCTTACCATTCAACATACCTCTCGAAGAGGCGAGCGCCCGTGCTAGGTTAACTGAACCTTAGGATCGGAGATCATCATGTAGACGGGGTGGGTATAAATCAAAATTTGATCCCAAATATCCTTTGTTTCACGAACCGTGAACCCGACCACGATACAACCCTTAAAAGACCTAATTGAGGTAGAGTTTATTATGAAAGCGCATTACGATAAGGTTGAGTAACCTGACTCCTTCTTGATTTGTTAATCATATCCTTGTTGCATTTTGCACTGATCAAATCAGCACTACGTTTGAACTTTGGTTCATTCGTCACTCACAATCGTGACACGTAAATGAGTGACAGCATAATCTTTTTCAAAATCTGCATGAACACTGCATTGAAATTACCATTCGGGATTAAACAAGTTTATTTGCAAGTCAGTAGTTGACAGGAAGGAAATTCCAACAGGGAATTATCAAACAGGACTGAATAATTCAGCAGTCTGAATCAGAATGGTGTATGTTGTGAAACCCTGTAAATCTGGGGCATTGACTTTCAATGAGTTCGGAATCAGTTGGTCTGAGGACAAGTACCGAAGCATCGGTTGATTATGGGACAGTTTGTTCAATAAGCAGTTGATCAGAAGTGAGTCTTCTCGAGAGCCAGTCAGGGGCAATCATCCAGAATGCTGTGATGTGAGGGCAGATCCTCCCAGTGGGTAATCAGATCAGGTTAAGTCGCTTATACGCTCATTCAAGGGGCAAGTCACTTCAGAGATGGTGAAACCAACGGTGTTGATAGTTGCTCGATTGAGGTTGAATCTTTTTGTTGTACAGATACCAGGGCAAGTAATCTCGAGGTCGTCTCATAGCAAGTTGTTCAGAGTGATATTCCCAAGAGTTAGATTGGGGCAAGTTGAGTTGCACTGGGGCAAGTTATTCAAGCAAGTCTATTTATCCCCAGCCAGAGTTGAGTATCGGGGAATCGGGTCGTTACTCTTATCAAAAACCTTGACCTTCCGAAAAAGGCCTTACCGTCGTTGGATCGTTATCCTACAGTTTAAGCCTGTTACCTGTCAGAACTTTGTAACCGGATCGTTTCCAAAGTCCAGTCTCGCCTGGCAAACCGGTAACCAGTTCTCGTCTGGTCCACGTTTCCGTAACTACCAGTTCTCGCCTGGTACATGGTGTCTTTCAACCAGTGGTCGTCTGGTCAACCTTTCTGTAAACATCAGTTCTTGTCTGGTGTATGTTATTGTTACCAGTTCTCGTCTGGTCACTGTTTCTCTAACCTATTTGTTGTATCAGTTCTCGTCTGGTGCATGTCAGCTTTCAACCAGTTCTCGTCTGGTCATCCTTTCCTTAATCTATTATTCGATCAGCCCTGTCTGATGATCAAACCATAAAATCCATTCTCGTCCGATAACCTAATCTATTTTGCTATCAGTTCTTGTATGGTAGTCTACCCTTGAATGCTAGTTCTCATCTAGTATTTTTCCTATCTTCCATTTTGTAAATAACCAATTCTCATCCCTAAACCAGAAAAAGCCTAAAAAATATCCGACACGGTAATTCCCAGTGACTCGCATGTTGTCACATTCCCCGATACGAAGCTCGATTGATACTAGTTCCTGGATTAATGTTCTGCATTCCTTATGGATTTTGTTAAATCAGGAGTACTTTTCCTCAGCAGATCGGAAGTCACGTATTGTCCTCGGAAGAGTTGAGATTGTATTTTATCCCGCATCGGAGTAGGATCAGGAGTATTCTCAGCAGATTAAGATTGATATCCGTGACAGAAGGGGCATTCCCAGCAGTGCGTTGTGCACAATCGACCCCAGTTTGGTTAATCCCTACAGAGTACAATCAGGTCGCCAGTGGTTTAGAAAGAATATCGTCGTGCAGGGCCGTCCTTCCCTTTTCCAGCATTTATTTTGCTGAGATGATTCTGTGATAACCGGTTACCTTCAGTGGAGTTGACTTTGCCTCCGACATTTATTTTGCCAAGTGGTTTCAGACCTGGTGTTCTCTGGCATCCTGCATTTACATTTGCATTTGCATATATCGTCATATTTGCACCTATCCATAACGCATAGCATATCCATGCTGTATGGGGCATTGCATCTATCAAAACATGTGCATATCATTTCCATGTCGTGTGGAACATTGCATCATTTTCAAACATACGCATGTCGAAATATAGACCAGGTTGGTTACCTCTTGGCTTTCGAGTATGTTCCCCTGCAGAGTTGTTTGGTTAAGCTTCTCTTCTCCCCAACGGAGTTGTTTCTTCATATTTGGTTGTTACGTCGACACTGGAAAAAAATAAAGATTGCATGGATCGAAACCTCTGAAGCTGCCGCCTGTTGTCGAAATGGGTGTCTGGCAGTTGATTTCAGAATTTCCCCAGGAGAGTTTTCCTCAAGTTCGCTGTGAACTGTGAGTCGACATAAAAGTCATATTTCGTATTGACAAGATTAGACCCCGTAGCAGATGGGAGTTGAAGTGTTTGCTTTCTGAAGCATTATTCCGGAGATTCAGTACCTGTGGTGTCACACAGGTGATTGGCGTGGAAAAAAAGAATTTTATCAGATAATTGACCAGTTGTTGCCGTAACAACCAGACTTCAGTTCATTGGAAGCTATTCCTCAAGCAGTTTTGCAGTTTATTTCTGCGGTTGGCAAATTTCAGGGTTCTTTTGTATTCAACCGTCTTCTACCTTTGAATGTTTGAAAGTCGTTCGCTCTTCAACCATTCAGGTCCAAGCCGTTTGAATAGGGGCAGCTGTTGCACCCTAAAATTTGACCAACCGGTTCCCACTTCTGGTTTATGGTTCGACGCGTTTTGCATTCGCATTCGCATACCGCATACAGTGCATTTTCTCAATCATATTGATTTTACCGGGATTCCCGCCCTGTTTCCACATTTCGGGCGTTTTAGACCGGTTCAGATAATCAGAGGTTATTTTTGAGAAGTCGTGCGCTTCCTGGGTGTTTTCAGCTTACGGTGCTTTTGAGGACGTTTCGAGTCCGGGTTTACCGTTTATCTTGGTCTGGTTTCGCAGTCTCTTTTATTTTTGGTTAATTGCCTTTATTTGCTTTTTAGGATTTAATGGTCTTTTTCCATATTTTTTAAATAGATTTTAAATAGTTTTTAGAATATATATTTTTTTTATAGATAAATAGATATTAATTTTCTTTTAATAGATTTTATTAAAGTTAGATTTAGCCTTCATTAACTGTCTTTAAAACCATTTCGTTTTTTGTTAATTGCAACATTAATCATGTTAATCGTTTCAGTTTATTATTCATGCATTAGTCTTTAGTTACCATTTCATTGCATTAATCACGTTTTATCATGTTAATCCATTTAATCATCCATCAGTATCAATTTTAATCCTTTCATCTTAGTCATTTAATGAGCCATTATCCACAAACTTTGAAAAGCCCAGTCCAGTGCGCCACTTGGCACTATAAAAGCAACCCCACGTGTGTAATTTCTGACTAGCCACATCATTTTCGCATCACTCAGACTTTGACACCTCACAATCCACTCACTTTCTCCCAAGCCACTTGGCTTTCATGCAACGCTCCCTCCACCCCGTGGCTCCCATGCAGCCCCCTTCCACCTCCACGCGTTTCCTCCTCCCTCTCCCTCTGCATGCGTTCTGACACATCACCTCTCACCGGAAACACTCACCGGCCGGCATGCAATTGCCGGCGACCACCACCGGGACCACCACAACTACCTTCTAACCGTCGCCGGAGCCACCGTAACAACCGTCGGAAACACAATTTTTTCCAGAACATCTTCAACTCTCACCTACAAGCTTCTCATCTTCACCATCCACTTCCGATCAACCTTCATCAGTAATCACCGGAACTCGCCGGAAAGTTCACTGATGTTCATCAGTCTTCAAACATTTTTCCAGAATCATCATTCGTTCTTCATCCAAAACTCTTCAGCAACGAACATTCAAGAACACTTGATATTGGAATTCCAGATCTTCATGAACCTTCATATCATTCTTCCAGAAAAACTACATCAAGATTCATCTCCTTCATCAACATCTTCAAATCAATATCCAGATTTCTTCATCGTTCAACAACAACAGCTTCAAGAGATCTCCATAGCGATCTTCAAAGGAAAACAGTTCCTGAACTCCATCGTTCATCCGATATCTACATGCAATCACCTTCACCGAGTTCATCATCGAATCTCCAAATTCGCCAGGAACTTTCAATAATCGTCTTCTCTTCTTCATCTAACCTCCAGAAATCATCAAAACAACATCTAGATCCAGGTTTTTTTTAGATTTCCTTCAAGAACATTACTCCTCCATTCATATCCACATGCATCCTCATCAATCTTAATAAGAAATCACCAAAGCAGCATCTAGATCCAGGTTTTTTGTTAGATTTCCATCAAGAACATCGTCCTTCAATATCTTCAAGAATTTCCTCTGAGCCATGGGTTAGTTTGCGTCGATTGCGTGGTTGTTGTTATTTCGCTGGCAATTACAAGATTCAGAACGTTTTTGGTTTGATATGTGAACGAAGATGTTGGGGAGCGATTGAGTAAGAATGTTTGTGAGGCAAAGATATGAGGGTTTGAATATGAGAAAGAGAATGAGAGAGTTGGAGATTGTGAGAAGGAGATGAGAGAGTCCGAGAGAGAGAGGGGAACAACGTTTTTTTTTATGAACAGTGTTTGGCATTTGAGGGATTAGGTTTGTGTTTAGGGTTTGTTTGCTGAAGGAAAGGGATTGGACGTGGCTGGTTTGGGAGTGGGCTTCTCTAAGCCCACGAGCTTTTTTGTGACATACACCTCCGGTTTTTGCTTTCTTCCCCCCTCCCCGTGTGTATATTTTTGTGGATTGGGCTAGGCCTTTGGACTGGTTACTAATTGAACACTCCCCTGTATCATGCACCCCCTCCCTGCATACATTTCTTTGGTTAACATTTTTTAGATGATTTTAATTGTTATTTTTCTTAGGGTTTTAGTTTAATATTAGTTAGACTATTTTTAGTATCCTAGAATATTTTAGGTAGAATATAGTTTTAGGTATAATATTTCTCTTAGAGATTTCTTTTATATTTTTAATATAGAAATTTGGTAATATTTCTTTTAAAAGAACTTAGGAAATTTAGTTTAGATTCTTTTAGGAAATTTAGATAATATTTCTTTTAGAGGATTCTCTTATATCTTTAGAATAGAAATTTGGTTAGATATTCTTTAGGAATTTAGGACTTAGTTCCTTTTTTAGGAGAGTTATGGATTTAATTCTTTTAGGATATAGTATATTTTTAGGAGACTTATCTTTACACTTTTTTGATGTGGATTCTAATGACTTTTGCATTTAAGTTTTCTCTTGTAGGTGAAAGAAGAAGAAAATAAAGCAAAAAAAAGAAGACAATATCCAAGGACAAAAGCATCAAGAAAATAACAAAAGACAAAGGAGAAAATCAAAGGAGAAAAATCAAACCAAGCCGACGAAGCTTGAACACGAAGACAAAGACCAACGGAACCCTTTCCGTTCAGCATTTTTCAGACTTTCATTTCTTTCGCGACCGTCGAGTGTTGTGAGTCGCATCGTTAGATACGAAGGAAATGACAGTTGAGGAGTTACTTCTCAATCGTCTAGGATGTCTAGTATGGTACCCTTAGGATACCAGGTGACGCATTCGCTCCTACGTCTTAGGTTCTTGCGTGTGTGTCCCGAGTTCCTTCCCGTTTAGGCGTAAGCCTGCTTCCTCTTTGTTCTCGCCCCGTGCGAGCGAATCCCTGTTTCTCTCGCGTTCAGGAGATTGAGACCCCTTCTCTTGCCCCGTGCAATCGAGACTCGTTTTCCCGTCGAACTACGTTTGCTCTGATCTCTCATGCCCGACGAGAGTACGTAGGCATAGGGTGCGGTATCCTAGCGAGCTCCCTTCTCCCTTTTTCCCATTCCCCTTTTTAGCTGTAGTAGGGCTGAACTACAGCTGCTCTGATTTCTCGTACCGAATGAGAATATGTAGGCATAGGATGCGATATCCTAGTGAGCACACTAATAACTAATCTCTCTGTTCTCTCGCTGCTGTGCGATCGAGACTTTCCCGCTGACGACTGATGTTTCCTTTTCTCTTGCCCTTGCGCATTTGAGACCAGACCGTAGTTTTAGTTCCCGTAGGTTCCCGTCCCTTTCAAACCAACTTAATCTCTCACTCCTGTGTGATCGAGAACACCCTGTCTAGCCGTAGTTAGCCTGAACTACGTAAGCTCTGATCTTTCACGGTTTGTGGAAGTACGTAGGCACAAGACGCGAAGTCTTAGCGAGCCAATTCCCTGTAGTTTCCCGAACTACGATGACTCTGACTTTCTCTCTTGAGAATACGTAGGCATAGAGTGCGACGCTCTATCGAGTCAGTTTCTTTCCGTTTAGCTTTAGCAGCCTTAGATAGATTGTTTTGCATCCTTTAGACAAACCAAGCAAGTGTGGATCCCGTCGAGTACGGCGGACGTGAGGGGTGCTAATACCTTCCCCTTACGTAATCGACTCCCGAATCCAGGATTTGGTTGCGATGACCATTCCTTTCCCGTCTTTGCGGTAGGTTTACTTCGAGCGTTTCCTTTCCCTCCGTTGGGATAAATAACGCACGGTGGCAACTCTTCTGTTCAGCCAGCACCGATTTTCGCAGTAGCGACAATCGGTCCTTGCAGCGTGCCCATGAAGAGGTTTGTCAGTTCTTTCTCCATCAACGGGGGTTGTACTCTTGCAGCTATTCCCCTCCATCTCTGTACAAAGTCTTTAAAAGACTCATTCGGTTTCTGGGTTAAATTCTGAAGTTGCATCCGATTTGGAGCCATGTCAGTGTTGTATTGATAATGTTTCACAAAAGCGTCTGCTAACTCCTTCCAGCTTTTCACATTGGATCGTTCAAGATGCATGTACCATTCCAGAGAAGACTCTGTCAAACTATCCTGAAAGAAATGGATTAACAGCTTCTCGTCATCGAAATATGCGGCCATTTACCTGCAGTAAAACCTTATATGGGTCTTAGGACTACTATTACCCTTGTATTTCTCGAAGGTTGAGATTACAAACTTAGGAGGTATCTTAACTCCGGGTACAAGACATATTTCTGCGGCATCTAATCCTAAAACGTCGGGGCCTTGCAATGCCCTCACCATTTCTTGTAAGGCATTGAACTTCTTCTCTAATTCAACGGTCTGTGGTACATATGCTTCAGCTGAATTCTCATAGAAGCCTTCATGATCATCATAGTGAACTGGTGGTGGAATCGTGGTACCATGAGCATGAGTTGCACCGACTGGGGGATGGACTGTGTTGATAGGTACTCCACCTGCAGAAGTAGGAATTGCCCCAACAGGGGTTGGGATGGCCTCGGTAGGAGTTGGAACTGCGCCACTTGCATTAGGAACTGCACCAGCCAAAGTCTGATTAGCATTCCTCTCTGATGTTGTCCTTATCTCTTCTTGACTCCTGGCCATGTTCTGAATCACCTCCATGAGTTGATTCATCTGCGTCTTCATACCTAGCATCTCGTTCCTCATAGTAGCCTGGTCTTGATCTAGCTGATCCATGACTCTTCTTTGATTATTTCTTGTGTTGTATTGATGTCGAGAAGTCAGCTTGCTTTACTCTGAAAGGGTAAGCGACGTAAGGTCGGGTTTTAGGGAATGCAGAAAAAAATGATGCAGAGATGCTCATGCAAATGCAATGTTTTACGAATGCACATGATAACAGAACAATAGCAAGGTCGAGGTCATAGGTCCTGTAAAACAACACAATGAGATATCTTTCGCCTCGGGTGGGCAATCTATTGGTTTAGGAGAGGGTATCCTAAAGGCTTTAAAACAAAGTCCCATGCACTAACCCTCAAAAGTTTTCCATCAGAACGACTACTCGTAAGACGGTAATCCCTTCAAAGGATGAACACAAAGTTATGTTTTAGGAACCTTCAGAATAAGGTTCTATAAAAGGTCCTCAGAGTCAAGGACTCCCAAGTTGGGAATAAAGATGCCATTACAACTACACGTAAGACATAATCATCCCAAAGGGGTCTCGTCTGAGCGGCGGAATTCGATCCAACTCAACGAGTCCTAAGTCTTGCAAATCAGAAAGAATCCACCTCCTAACTTAGTGTATACTCGAAAGCTCGGGTAGAAAGCTTTTATCCTCACAAACCAATCCAATAAACCCAATAGCTTAGTGAACACAACATAAACAAATAAAACAAATAAAAACACAAACACGACAAACAAATTATGCTTGACTGGCTAGGAGTCCCCAGCAGAGTCGCCAGCTGTCGCTACTCGAAAAATGCATCGTGCAACGACGGGGAGGCGAAAAAGATAGACATAAGAGTCGTCACCGAACTTTATTTATCCCATGAGGGGAAAGGAAAATATCAAGAAAACCTTAGGAAATAAATGGATAAGATGGTCTCGCAACCATGAACGGGTTTAGAAGCCGGTTATGCGAGGGGAAGGTATTAGCACCCCTCGCATCCATCGTACTCGATGGGAACCTTTTGTTTGTCGACGTGTGAATTTATTTGCTAAAATTATGCTATAAAAGAGTGTTACTAGGGGTAAAGAGAAAGGTTATAAACGAGGGAAAGAGAGGAGTAACGGGGAAAAAGAGAGAAAGAACAGACTCAGTAGGACTTCGTGGTCCTAGGCCTACGTATTCTCAAAAGGTATGAGAAAGTCAGAGTCGACGTAGTTCGGGGCTACGGATATATGGGGGGAATATGCTCGGCAAGGATTGTGGCCCTTGTGCCTACGTATCTCTACTCAAAAGAAGTAAAGAATTAGAGCAGTCGTAGTTCGACCTACGGTTTGCGGGAAAATAGGGTGTACTGGTAGACGATGCTATCGTGCGCATTCTAGTAGTTTAGGTGTATTGTTGCTCGCATGTGAGGAGACTTAAGTGTTACCTGTTTGCGGTAGAACGGACGTAGCATGCCTTTCTGGGAAAGGGTGGAAAATAGAAAATGGTGCTCGCTAGGATTGTTGCAATCCCATGCCTACGTATTCTCAACATGCAAGAGAAATCAGAGCAACGTAGTTCGTGCTACTACAGATAACTGGTGTTTTGTGGATGATGTTATCGTGTGCATTCTAGCAGTTTAGGTGTATTGTTGCTCACATGTGAGGAGACTTATGCGTTACCTGTTTGCGGTAGAACGAACGTAACATATCCTTTTTGAAATGATTGGTTTTCGCCATGCGAGGCAAGGAGTCATGTTTGATTTGTATGATTGTTTTTTAGGGGCGAGATAAGTCCTCGGATAGTAACCCCTTGTGGGTAGTGCCCAATTCTTTATCTCAAAGTTTTTGTTATAAAAATGGCGTGGCAAACGTAGCGTCTTCGTATTGAAAGACGAGTATCAAGACCACACACACTACAGTGAGTATCCTGACACTCGGAGAGGAAGAAGTCTACACTCAATCCTCTCTCTTTAATTCAATGCAAAGAGAACTTCGCTCTCTTATTAAAGTGTTTTTGGTTTTGAATGGTAAGTGCTTTTGCGATAGAGAACCCTACGGTAAACGTCAAGCACTCGGGATAGGAGAAGGCCTACGCCTAACCACTCCACGACCATTCGAGTTTTTGTGTGAAAAGAGTTTGAAAATGCACTCGGTACGGGACCGAGGTTTTAGGTGAGAAAGTTGCGGAGAGAAATTGTGAAATGAGAGGTGGTGGATAAAGGCGCGTCTTCATATTAAAAGACGAGTATCAAGACCACCCACACTATAGAGAATATCCCAATACTCGGAGAGGAAGAAGTCTACACTAAATCCTCTCTCTTTAGTTCAATACAAAGAGAAATCGATTTATTATTGAAAGGGTTTTGAAAATGCACTAGGTACGGGGCCGAGGTTTTAAGAGAAAAAGGGTGGAAGCGTCTTCGTATTAAAAGGCGAGTATCAAAACCACCCACACTACAGTAGGCATCTCGACACTCAGAGAGAAATAAGTCTACACTTAATCCTTTCTTTTTAATTCAATATAAAGAGAATTTGATTTCTTAGATGGCAAGGGTTTGATAGCGTCAATGAATCGAATCGGGGCCAATGTAACGTTAAACCGTCTTAGCTCGACTTATAAGAGAAGCCAAACTATAAGAGGTCACGTATTGATTTCCGTGCTAACGACAAGATAGAGAAATGACATTGAGGGTCATTCTCCAATTGAATCGTATCGCACGGACCAAAAACAGTGGGATCTCGTCTTGCGGATACAAGACTTCATCGATCACAGAAAGTCAAAATGAAACCGAAAAGAAGAAGAATGAGGAGAGAAAGGAGGTGGTCTCGGATCCAACATTATTCATCAATAATTTGACTAATAATGGAAGTCTCTTCATAGACCCAAATGGAAAAGTGGGACAAAATATCCAATAATAAAAGAAGAATGAAATATAACTTCTAAAAAGAAAATATTAAAGATATTCTAAAAGGAAATAATCTAAAGAAAATCTAAAATAAATATAAAATATATATATACAACTGTTAGAAAATAAATAATAATATATAAACTTATTTATAATAATAATAATATACATACTAAAACTAATTAAGAAATAAAAATAAAATATAAAGAAAAACAAGAAGGGGTTCTAAAAAGTTGACAGAGGTATAAAAAAGATTTGGGTTGTAAAGAAAACATTAGGGGAATCATCATGGGCCACAGGCCCATTCATCCCCAGAAGAACAAAACTAGACAAGGGGTGCGGTTAACATAAATGTGTGGGCCTTAAGCCCAATTAAACATGGTATCCGAAAATGATACACGGGCTATGGTGAAGACCCATTTTCCTACCAGACCCGGTTCATCAAACCAAATTGAATGAATAGTAAGAAGAAGAGGAAAAACTCGGTCAAATAGATGATGGATCAACTGTGGCATCATCTCTTCAACTTCTTTACATTGCACAAAAGAAACAAACGAAAGGCGACAAGTCTAGCTTGTTTTATCCCAGAAGAACGCACTAGGTTGTTCATCGTCATCCTCGTGAATCGACATTTATTTTCTCTCCCGTGAACCTCGACCTCCGTCCTCCTTCCTTTTCAATAGGTTTGTGTATCCTCCAGCTTGAATTTGCTTTTATCCAACTTTCTTCTTCCTCGTCTTAATCTTCTTTGCTTTCTGGCTTATGGGATAAAATTGATTTGGGGGTTTCGAAGGAGGAAGTGGTTGTTTTGTTGTTGAAGGTGGTTAATGAAATGGGTTTGAGAGGTGAAGTTTAAGGATTGTGTAAGATGGTTCGGTTGAAATATGGGTTTTCATTTGGAGTTTTAAGAAATGGGTTTGGGTTTTTTACGGGTTTGTTGGTTGTTGAAGGATTGGCGAGGGTTTGGGTTCATGGTTTTGTGTTTGAGTTGAGATTCGAAGGCTTAATGGATTTTTGGTTCGAAGAGATTTTCTGGGGTTGTTGATGAAGGTTGGCGAGGGTTTAGATTCATGGTTTTATTTTTGAGTTTAGATTCGAAGGTGGTTGTTGTATGGTAGAGGAGAAACAAACTAAGGAGGTATGTGGTTAGTGATGTTGTGGCCATTTGTTGTTGCTATTGACCATGGTTTCCTGTTGTTTCGAGACGAAATCGTGCAAACAAACTCTGAACTATGATACGATATTACCGAGTGGTGAAACGACTTCAACGCTGGATTATTGTTGTTATGAGATAGTTGGGAGATGATGGCTGCTATGGGTAGTTGTATGCTTATGTGTTTGAACATGTTGAAGTTTATGAAATCATGGCAGTGGTTTATGAAGTGTGGTGATAATGGTGTGATTTTGAAAAGAAAAAGTGCAGGTTTTTTGAAGTGAGTTTTAAGGAAGTTGTGGGATGAAGGTATCACTAACATGGACTCAAGGTTAAGGCTGAGGAACAAGGACACGGTGGATCCATATTCCATATGAGACCATGAAAACTTTGAGGTTTTGTCCTCCTCTCTGTTTTGCCCTCAAGAGGCTTTTTTTTTTGAAAACTTTGAGAGTTTTCTTTTATGTTCTTGTTGTGTGTTACTTTTATTGACAGGTTGTAATGGTCCTTTTGGTTTGTACATCTTGCCAGGTTTTGTCTGCTGTTGTTGTGAAAAGGTTTTGGAGTGGGATTGATGGCTAGCTGAGGGTGCAGGTGATGGTTTTGCATTATACGGTGTGTAGCTGGTGTTGCAGTGGTCATGGGGTCTGTGAACTTTTGTGTGGGGCATTTGGTGTTTGTACTATTTTCGGTGAAACCGTTTTTTCACACGTGAACGTTGTCATTTTGCTAGCATGTTTTATTATAGTGTTTTTGTCTTGTTGTAGCAGTGGTATGGTTTTGTGGCTGGAAAACAATGGTTGCGGTGGCTTTTACAGGTGGGGAGGTTGTGGTAGCATTTGTGTGAGTTGTACCGTGTTCTTGTAGTAACGCGTGGGACCGGTTTTTGTTAATGGCACAATGGTTTTTTTGGCTAAAAGCAGTGACTGTGCGTACGGTCCTACCCCTGTCTATTGGTTTGTAAAAACAAACAATTGATCATATGTTTTTTTCAGACTTGCAGGTTCAAGGAAAATGGGCCCAAGTATCATGTATGTCGTTGGCCGTTTTGAAGGATTCTCGGTAGCCTTGTATCTCTGTAGCAAGTGATGCGAGTTCTATGCTGTGATGGTTGATTTGATTTTTGTTTTTTCTCAAAAATAGCATCGGGCCGTGTGGGCCCCTTTCATTTTGTGATGTATGACTTTTCAATGAGAATTCTTGTATGAACTTGTGATGCTTTTTTTTGTTTAGGAATTTGCACTCTTTGTTCTTAAACTTTATAGAAACTAAATTTCTAATAAATCTCTTTCAAATAACCTTGAGTTTTTTCTTTTGAAAATAATATCACTCTAATTGAATCATTAATAAATAAGAACAACTGAGTCCATCTTGAATCGAGACCTTGAATTGACATGAATCCCCCATTAAACGAGTAACAAAGGCGTGGAAATTAAGAGATAATAACCTGCTATCTGAATCTCCCGACATTGCATAAAATCTCATCTTAGACAAAACTACTCCACAAACCGACATTTTGAAATGACACAGGAACTTTGACCTATCACTTCAAACATACTTCATAAACCACATCCACTGATTTTGATCATGGAACCAGACTCTTGCATTTTTAGTTTTCTTGGATAATGTTAGTGGACAAATGTAATGAAAGTCAAAAAAGGGAGGACAGATTTAGGGTATGACACCGACAACGGAACACAATTCACCGACAAAAATTCCTGGAGTTCGTCGCCAAACTTGGCACCAAGCAACATTTCACGTTTGTTGAGCACCTACAAACAAATGGGTAGGGTGAAGCCACGAACAGTGGATCTTACGAGGCCTAAAACGAAGATTAGGCGAAGCTAAAAAAAGGTGGGTCGAGGAGATGCATAGCGTACTCTTGGCATATAGAACGACACCACACTCGACCACCGAGGAGACTCCATTCCGATTAACCTACGGAACCCAGGAATTCATTCCAGTGGAAATTGTAACACCCCGCTCCCCAAATACAAAATAAATGCAATTAAAATAAACAAATATCAGAGTCATCACAAACCCAACGGGATGTCATCGAAGAAACTCATCCAAACATTTTCATTAAACTATTTTCAATAATTAAACAGTGGAAGTCTGTCATATAGACACATGTACATATATTCACATCATATCCATAAACGTCATATACACCATGTACGGCCAACTCCCAAAATATACAAGATATATTCAATCAAAAGATTCATCAAGCATGATACACCACAGGGGCACCCAAAATCATCAAATAAACATAAAACTCCCCAAAGCCCCGATGTTACGTATCAGAGCATCCCTACGACTCGACTTGCACACCGCTATCCAACTAGCTAAACACCTGAATTATCTGCACTTCCGAAGAAGCACAGACCACAACAACAGCCAAGGGGTGAGAAAACATGATCGAAATATAACGGTAAATATTTACATGAAATAAAGGCAGTAAATAAATACATCATCACCCCACAAATCATCATACACAACCTACTGTCCAATCATCAATCACAACATACAATAATGCACAAATGCAACTTAACACATGCATGGGGTACCGACTTAAACTCAGGATAGATTGCATACACTCCATCCGAGCAACGATCTATCCCTACCACGCTCCTCCTGAGCCCATATAACCAAATCTCAAGATAGATCGCATACACTCCATCCGAGCAACGATCTATCCCTACCACGATTACGGGTGAATCGCATACACTCCATCCGAGCAACGATTCAACTCCGCAATCGCCGATGGACACTTGGCCATAAACCCTCCTCAAGGGAGCAACACGATCCTACTGATCCCATCATGCATCATGTTATGCATACACCAACATCAAGCACACTAGGTGCACACGATCCTACTGATCCATCATCATACAACACACAACCATCAAGCAAACAAGGTGCACACGATCCTACTGATCCATCATCATACATCGCATATATATATATATATATATATATATATATATATATATATATATATATATATATATATATATATATATATATATATATATATATCACAATCAATCAATCGAATTAATCACATTAGACATCGGCAAAACAACCCTATAACACTCAACATACACCCAGCATCCTTGCACTGTCTTTGTACATCAAACAGATCACAATCATCAACATCAGATGAACACAACTCAAATAAAACAAAATCCTGCTACATTCACTACCTTGATCGCTACGCGAGCTCCTAGCGAATGCTCGCTACACGTTCGCCTAGCGAACCTGCTCGCGAATCACACTTCTGAGCTACTGGAAGTGTTCGCTACCACCTCGCTGGGACTTCGCCTCGCGAATCCTTCGCTACACCACTCGCCTAGCGAACCTGCTAGCGAGTACAGAAAAATTTCCACTGGAATGGCTCGCGACCTAGCTCGCCTAGCGAGCACCTAGCGAATGCTCGCTACTCACTTGCCTAGCAATGAGCTAGCGAGTGTCTGCGATTTTAGAAAAATCCCACTGTGCAGAATCTCAATAGCAGCTCAAAACTCAACAAATTCTCTCTAGATCAGTACCAACAACCTTAACTTAGCATTCTACATAAATTCTACCCAACTAATTCTAAAATCATCCGATAAAACATCAACTTCTGCCGATTAATCCACTTTCGGCTTAAAACCTTAATCTACTCCGAAATATCCAATTCACCCAAACAATCATCAAACATTACATGCAATGATTCCTCCATGAACAACAAAAATCAGAAACTTAATCAACCACATGCAATCATCATCATGCAATTCATGCATTACCAATTTCCCATCTATTTTCTCCCCCTTACCTCGATAACTTGATCAGATGAAGAAACTCTTGAAGAATCGATGATCCTAGCTCCCCCTTTCTTCCTCCTTGAATCTCCTCTTCACTCTTTCTCTTCACTCCACCGTGTTCCTCTTCTTCTTTCCTTCTCCAATTTGATCGTGTCATTTTTCCTCTTTCCCAAACAGCCCCTAATACCCCTTTTATTCTTACTAACTTAATAATAATAATAATAATAATAATAATAATAATAATAATAATAACAACAATAATAATAATAATAATAATAATAATAATAATATTACTATTATTCATTAAATTATCATTATCATCAATAATTATATTATTATTCTTAAGGTCCAAAGTTATCCATTAAACTCCAACTTAAGGGCACCTCCACGCACTAGACACAACCCCACGAAACACACCGAAATTAAAATAACACAGAAAAACTAGATAATTAAAAATGGGGGTTACAGAAATCAGAGAGCCTTCTAGGCGGACCGAATCTCCCCTCGACGAGGAGATGAATAACGAGGTACTCAGGGAGGAACTCGATCTGGTCGGAAATATTTGGTCGGGGCATCCCTCTACGAAGCCACATTAAAACAAAAAATAACTTCGTGACATGACACCAAAGTCATAAAATGCGAATTCTAAATTAGCAGCCTAGTCCTGCGAAGAAATCAGAAAGATTCATGCAAAGGAAAACTTGCTGCGAACTGCAAAGGCCCATATCGTGTCTGAGCGAAAACGGACAATGAGACCTATTACCTCGAACACTTGCAAGGGGAAGAACTTGCCCGACCATGGAACGATGAAAAAATTAAACAGTATTACAGCTAGACATCGCATTTGGCATACTTAGTTCGACGACAACGAAGTACATCCCGACCACAGATGTGTGCTCAGGTACAATCACGGCTTCCCAAACTTGAAATAAAAAGGCAAGACTCATCTATTTTGTGCGAGCAGATTCTTACCCGACGAAGACACCTCAGTCGATCTCCGTTGTCATCGTATTAATAAGGCAGAACGCCCAGCTCGCGATGGGAAGTTCACGCTGCGAAGCAAAGACCTTAAACAAGATCTTAGCTCCATTGTTGATCAGAAGCCAACTTCGATCATTGGATCAGTTCCCTACATGGTCGAACACCAACTCTGTCGAGCAAGGACCCCTAGACACTTAGCAAAAACAATGTTACAAACATACATATTGACGAGGAAAATAAATACTCGACAAGAAAAACATACAATGGCATACACACATGGCAAAAAGGCAGTCATATTAGGATTATAAATCAAATATTCAGGTACAACAAATGGGCAAAACCCACTATTCAAATATCACAAACCATGGCGTGTAGGCTAGACAAATACAAATTACAGCATGCAAGCCAAGCAACTACGGGAGGAAACCTAAACGTCTTCATTTCCCACGGGCTGGACCTCCTTCTCGACGTCACTGTCATCGACAGGGCTAAAAGGGGCGACTATCTTGCCATCGACCACCTGGTTTAGAAACCGGATCCCCTCGGTCACAAGCTCGACCCCGGGGTTAACCATTTAAAGTTGAGCCATCGCGTTGTCGAAACCCATTACGACGGTGTCCAAACAATCTTGCTCGAGAACCCTGATCCACGAGACCAGCTCACCACGGGTCAGCAAGGCCCTCTCTTCGGCAGACTCATCATCAGTGGGGGCCACAGTGTTCACCAACTCAGTAACCTTCGTCTTGAGGGTTTTCTTCTCCCCAGCAGCCTTGGCCAATACCTCTTTCGCCCCTGCCAGCTCGGTGAGGAGATTAACCTGGATCTCCTATCTCTCATTGTAATTGAAGAAGTCATTATCCGCCTCGAGCTTCTTCGTCTTAAGCCTTGTGTTTACTGTCCACAACCTTTCCAGCTTGGCGACGGGACAAGTCTCGTCATTATTGAGAGCGAGGGATTCTCCAGGACCCTCATCACGGCGGCTATGTCCTGAGACAATACTTTTTCTCTAAGCCACCTTGTTGAGACCCAGGATAGCATTCGACTCCACTTCGGGCACGGCTAAGGAATGATCCCCCTCAAATAGACCCCTCTTAAGGTGACATGGGGGCAACATGAACTTCTCCCTGGCGCCTTCGACTGTGAGATCGACGGGCCTTGAATCTTCTCTGTAATGCCTTTTCCTGGCTGAAGAGTCCGCTTGAAAGGGGGACTGGCTACCCGACTATGAAGAGGAGGCACCCCTACCGGAATCCACCTTGGACTCTTCCAAAATCTAAGTGACCCGGGACTTAGAAGCCTTCTTGCCTTCCTTTTCCGCAACGATCTTGATGATGCACTCTTGAAGACTAGCCATCTTACCTGTAACAAAGACGAACACGAGTTAGCATACTACGGAAAAACGAGCGTACAAGCAAGATAAGAGAAACAACTACCTAAAAATGTTGAGGCATCCTCAATAGTACAACACTTGAGAAGGTCTTTTGTGTTAATGAGTCGAGCCTCACAAGCGGGATGGCTTCCCTCATCGGCAATAACATTCCTTCCCTTGGTCATGAGCTAACTAGGCACAAAGCTATCCACAAAAGTCACAATCTTGTTGTAGGCGAGTTGGTCCTCGACATCTAACTCGTTAGGCTTGGTGTGGTAATACTCTGCGCCCTTGGCGAAATGGCTTTTCTGCTAGTAAATGGGAAACTTAGGCTCCAGCTTCATCACCACCTCCCTGTTTTCATCGTAACCCACAATACCACCATCCTCGAGCGTTACCACGCGGTCGAATTCATGGTCGACGGCTGCCTCCGAAACAGGATGAACCAGAAAGTACCTGTCCTTAAAGGTGCAAATAGAGTCCATGTATGTCTTAAACAGCTTACTCGGCATACGGTCTCGAAGGCCAGGATGGATGCAAAAGCATTTGGGTGCAACTGGGAGGGTGCCAACTCTAACCGAACAAAGAGCCCTGTCTCAAAGTCGCTGAACAGAAAACGCAACCCTACCTCTTTGAAAGCAAACTCATACATCGCGAAGCGGTCTTCCTTGAAGGTAGAGCAGATTTGCTTTGTCTTTCTGGGTTTGTATACCTCCCAACTCTCTGGAGGGTCGGGGTGTTCCAACTCTAAAATAAAGATGAAGGCGTCTAAAGGGTCAACGGTGAAGCATGAAGCGGTCCCGCGAGGTTATGCTTTGACCCATTGCAGACCTTTATTGGTGATGGTATCAACCAAATGCGATTCCTCGACATGATGAGCCATTTTAACATGAAAAGCAGAGAAAAATAGTGAATTTGACGATTAAATCAAATCCACCCTTCCACTGCAAGTCAAGTGAAAAGAAGAGGAGTGACATGTGGATGTACTCACGACCAAAAGCCCTTAGTTTAAATGGCAAGCGCAGAGACCACATGGACCCGCTCCTCGACACGAAACCTAGTGAATCTTCAAAGTCCTCATGAGGAAAGGCCTCCTCAACGCGAGATTTATTTGTTAGAACCTATGTGGGGGAGAGCCTCCTTGACACGAGGATTCCCTTATCAAAACCTTTACGATGAAGAAACCTCTTTGACACGAGACTTCTTCAGAGAGTTTTTACACCCCTAATGAGGAGGAAACTTCCCAGACACTAGCCTAGCGAGAGCTCAAAAACGCCATGAGCTCCATCAGAAATTTCATGAGTTCCTCGAAAACTTCACGAGTTCCTTGGGAACTTCATTAGAAACTTCATGAGTTCCTTAAAAACTTCATCAGAAATTTCACGAGTTCCTCGAAAACTTTATCGGAACTCCATAAGATTCATTGGAAGTTCATGATTATCGTCGGGAAATTCATAGCTCTGGCCGGAAAATGCATAAATTCATCGTGAAATACATGAGCTCGCCGAAGATGCACGAACCGCCTGTTTCCTAATCGAAGTTCGATGGAAATCGACGGTTGAGGTTGGCAGAACCACCACCAAGCACCAACATTCACCAGGATTACGCCCTAAAGCTACATTCTAAAGCTAACCACTACCATGCAGACTGAGAAAAGCAATAAAAACTTACTTAGTTAAAGAGGATTCTAGAAATCTACGGAGGCGGAAAGAGGGCTGATGGAGTCGACGACGATGGAGAGCGAATGTTGAACAGAACAAAGAAATTCTTGAGGAGCTTAGGGGTACAACGAGTGTACCAAATGAGTCCTACTTCCTTCTACTTATAACCTTTGGCACGGAAAAATGAATCCTCGCCTAGCCATTGAGTACCCTCACTTCTAGGCCATCATAGGCGTTTAATGCTTCTGACACGTGGCACGAGGAGACGACACATCAGACCCTTTAAGTCCCCTCAATGCTACAGATTCCAATGCGTCGGGCATAACAGGAAAAGTTTTTCTCTCACGAGCACGTCCTCATGGAAAGGCTTGAAACAAGTCATGCCGTCGAGCGAAACCAAACACTTTGGCATCCTCGTGATCACACGACCTAGACGATTAATTCGAAGCAAGCTCATGTCATCGAGCACAGGATTTGACCAGCATCCCTTACGAGCAGAAACTGACGAGAAAGTTTTATGCTTTCTCGCAAACATAGCTCCGCGAGCTTACGATCGAGAACTCTAACAAACACTCTCCTCACGCGGATATCCTTACCCATCTTCGACATGTAAAATGAATCTAAGTCATCACTCCCTTACCTTAAAGCAATGACTTGGGGGGCTCCTGTTCCGGACTGAGCCTGGGGATGGCCCACCGTCGGGCACAACCCAGTCCAGCTCAGCTTCGAAGAAGGTCTAACATAGGCCCAATCCATCATAACCGCGGGAGGGCACGTTTCCCATGTGCTCCTTACACGGTTCTCACCTAATGACACGTAGGCAGCTGATCCTACATTTCTCATGGAAACGTTCTGCCCTTCGTAACGGTAAAGTTATCCATTTATTAGAGAACATAAGGCAGTTGACCCAAGACGAAGACCACATGCTGGTCTTCCCCACTTTCACGTAGGATCCTGGAAGTCATCTGTTGTGGGCCTAACGATTCAACCCACAATAGGTGACCTTTGGCCAAATGTTAGGGGCTCTATAAATATCCTCTTCTGCAGGAGGGTTAGATATTCTGATTTCATTCTCACTACCATGTACTTGTTCTTTCTCTTTCCACTCGGAACCTTACTTTGGCATCGAAGTGCCTTGCAGGTACACCCTTCTCTTCTTCTCCGCCACCGGAAAACTGGAGTTCATGACGTGTTGTTGGCCACTGATTGAATCTCTAATCCCGGTAAGATCAGAAGTGTATATCCTCTACTATCAAGCGGTCAAAATACACTTTTTATGGCTCTGTCGTTTGATTTCCTCCGAGTTTGATGAATGCAGAAGCACATGACATATCCTCAGTGTAGGTTGGAGCATATGACCAGTTGGATATATGTAGGAAGTGCTAAAGGATCCAAGCCTGAAAATGGTACATATGAATCATTAATAATGGCGTATAAAAAATGTTATGAAAATGACACACAAACACAAAAAGATGCAGAAATATTATCGTTCATAGTGTGATAATGTCTATCATCTATATGGTCTTTCACATACAATCTTAATCTAATTTGGAGTACATATTGACCAAACAAGCGATCCCCCCCCCCCCAATTTTACTAATGGATCTGCTCCAAGTCATCTATGTATCGTAGGTAGATCACATCCACATAACTGGCACTCTTGTCCACAAAAATGGATGTTCCAACCAAATACAACATGTATGCTCTTAGAGTGTATCCTCTATGTTACATAACCTACTCTTTATCACCTGTAGTTTGCTCTGCTGCATGCAGCTGATGTGTATATAACCTCTTTGAGAATCGAGACAGGGCAAGAGCCCCTCGAGTGACTTTTAACTCCTTTATAACATCCTTTGTGTTAACTTCCAAATAGTCTACCCTTCTTCAGTGATTTCTATTAATCTTTTCATGGTATAATAGTCTCCCCTTGATTGAAAGATGGAGTAGGCATGAAACATCACCCAATGCGATAAACATCTTACCATGTATGGAAGATGAAATGATGACGTCTCCGAGTGACATCTCTCTACAAACGTGGACAACATACCACAATAACATAACCCATCCTACACAAGTCTCTCAATCCAGATAGTTGCATCATATTCTGAAATCATTATTCATCGGGCTGTGAAAAACCAGTAATATTTCTGTCATGGTTGATGCATTTTAAAGCATCACAGTCATGCAGAAAAATAAATCATCGTTAAATTTTTTTAATATTATAAAAAACATGGTTTTTAAAAAATGTATACAATTAAATGTTACTCTTCGTCTCAAACATGTCTGGAAACATGGTCCGGGTATAGAGGCAACAATAATAAGTCGAAGGGGGCTCCTCCAAACCCCTTGGATACCAAGGGTGCATGCGGTGCCCCGGGTGCTTGTAGAGCCTCGAATGCCTCTGGAGCCTCGGGTGTCTGAGTATGTGACACTTGTCTCCTATATTCTATGGGATGAAGAAGGTGGAGATGCATGAGCCCTTGAAGTTGACACCTCTACATCAATCGAGCTAGAAATGATAGGTGCATACAATGATCGAGCTCTTTTCCTTCGAACTGATGCATGCTAACCAACTCTTCCTTGCCTCAGTCTATCTTGGTTATCATTCATAATGCCTATAAGTAAATCACACAATCATTATACATATAAATCCCAATGAGGTCAAGCCAAAAAAGTGCAGACTAATAAATTTCTGAGATGCATATCTGGATTCTAGAAATCAAAACATTAGAACATTTTGGAGATGCATCTCCATAAGGCTATGCAATTCTGAAGAACGTTAATGTCGGAAATACAGTCCATACCAACATCCAAAATAATGCATTAATAATTTAAACTACTTATCAAACACATTGTTCATTTAAATAACATATTTAAACTACTTATCACATAACCTAATGCTCAATTTCTACAAATGTATCTAGAAATAAAAAAAGTTTTAAAAAATAAAAAACTTACCAGATGTGAGTTTAGTTAGATGTTGAGGCATCTCTTTGATCGATTTGATATTGATGGAAGAAACTTTGAAGTGAGTTGAATGATTTTGAGAGAATGTGAGTTGAGAGACTTTTAGACTTTGGAGATTGAGAATTAGAGGGAGTATTTTGATAAGTGAGGAAGGAGAAAGATTCTGGCGCGTTTTTTTTATTAAAATACCATTAGAAGATGCATTTTTGTAATTTTTTTTGCACTGACTTAGGGTCTGGCTCAAGAACAAATGTGTTTAGGATGCGTCCGGAGATGCATCTTTAGATTCTAGGGGTATTTTTGGTTTTTCACGAGGGTGTGATAGAAATCCTTAGTGTACAAGCAAGTAATACTTACAAGCAATATTGTTCTATGGGGTTGTCTGGAGATTGAAAATTTTAGTTTAATAGCAAATACGGAGATTAAAATTCAATTTTTATTTTGACAAAAATGAAAGTGTCTCTTTGATGAAGTGATTTTGTTATAAAATATGCGCCTCTAAAATTTGAAATCAGGGCAATAACAAAGACATTTTGAAGTTTTCATAAGGTGTGTGAATCAAGGCAATCAAATCGAAATCTTGATAAGATCGGGAGGGGATGGTAAGATCGTAAAATATAATATCGCAACTGTCATGCCCCAAATTTTACCCTCAGATTCTTTGATTTTTGCATATCACTTTAAGTCAATCATTTTTGCATTTACAATCATGTAGTCCATTAATCATTATTCGTGTGTTTGTTCTGCTTAATTTTTGTCACCTAATATCATCTTAATTTTTGTCTGTTTTTGTTCCATAGATTTCTTATATCTTTTTTTATATAATTCCATTTTTCAGGCATAATCTTTACAATTAACCTTATTTTAGAGTTCTTAGAATTTATGTTTGTTTTAATTTAGAAATTTTATTTATTTTTAATTCTGTTTCATTTTAATATATTTTCTTTTGAAATTATTTCTTTTATTTTACAAATTTTAAATTTAATATTTAAGATTAATACATGAACCAAATTTTTATTCTTATTTGTTATTTATTTATTTCATCTTTTTTTATATTTATTATTATTATTCCATTATTATTAGTATTAGTATTATTTATTTATTGTTATTTGTTATTTATTATTATTTAATTTATTATTATTACAAGTTTATAATAAAATAAAAGAATTCCAATGTTTTGCTGCAACATCCAACAATCCAAAACTCTGCAAAGTACAACAGCAAATTATTCAAATCAAAAAACTTCTGTACTTGATAGCAACAACATCACGTTACCACATAAAATTTCAAAAAGAGGGAGACACAAATTCCATGGTTTTATAAAAAAGAGAAGATATAGCGATAAAAAAACCCCTCATCATCATAATCAAAAAAATTGGGATTTTCGCCATCAACCAGGGATTCACGAATCTCACCATCGTCGTGCATCATTCCGCCGACTCTGTTAATCAGAGTTTCCACCTTTTCATTCCACTCTATACCGTGAGATCACCGCAAACAACCTTGAAATTCAATTAAAACCAAACCTTCAATCCCAAAACTCAAAAACCAGAAGAGAGAGGATTCTGAAGTGAAGAGAAATTGAAAAACATACTTCTTTTCAAATCACAGTAGCGAGTTAAGAGAAGAAATCTGCCGTGAGAGTGAGACATTGGGGTACAGAAAGAAGAACATCACGCTGAGACGCATTTTCTTCTGGATTTGAAAGCGGTTTGATCTGATTTCATTTGCTTCCATTTTTGTTTTATGAGCAACTGTGTTTTCGTTGGTTTTTACTTGTAGGCAATGTTTTAAAAATCGGACCGGTGAGAGTATTAGGTCACTGGTTTATCGGTTGAATCATTGGGTCACTGGTCGAACCGCATGACTAAACCGGATAACTCGGTTGAATAGACCTGTCATCATAACAAAATCATATAGGTATAAAACCGGTTGAACCGGATAATTCAGTCTCTAAAAAAATATAACTAGCACTTAATTTTTTTGAAAATATCATATCATAAATTCTCAAGTTCATAATTTAAATTCAAATTTTAAACATAAGTATCAAATACAATAAAATAGTACAAAATTATAAAGTCTAATTGCAAATAAAGTCTAATTGCAACATAATATAATTGAATAATTTATAACAAAATAACTTCAATATCTACTTAAGTTTAGTTCCAAGGAGGTAAAATTATTTCAAGGAGATAAAATTATTTCAAAACAATGATAACAAAAAATTTAATTTTTTTTATAATTTTTATAACTCAAAATGACATTGTTTGAATTTAAATTTTAATTAAAAAATAAAAAAAGCATTAGAACCGCCACTTTACAAAAACAACCGGTTTTCTGGTTTTTCCCGGTCCAACCCGATTTGACCGGTTTGATGACAAAGGCGATCCAATTATTGAACCAGGCCGGTTACCAGCCCGATTCCCGGTTCAACCGGTCCGACCGGCCGGTCCCGTCCGATTTTTACAACTATACATGTAGGTTTTGATGTTATACAACCAAGTCGGGACATTCGACCCAATATTCCGACCCAATTTCAATAAGGCCAGCCTGTTCTTTGTTTTGGGCTTCATATTCCTGGCCCACCTTGTTTTAGTATTAACTCAGAATTTTAGTAATTAGTTTAGCTAGATTGTTAAGCTAATTAGTCTTAGTTGTTCATCAGTTAGTTTTAGTTATTAATTGTATTTGTTCAATTAACTTTAGTTTATTTGGATTTAAACTTTAGATTTGAACTTAATTAGTTTTTTTAGATTTATTTATTTATTTATTTATTTAGTTAATTAGAGCTTAATTTAATTAATTTTAAATTAGATTTTAATTAGAGTTAGTTTTTTTAAAATTAATCATCTTAATTAGATTTAAGTTTAATTATTTGGTTTTAGTTAGATTTTGATTTAATTAGAATTTGGTTCATTTAGATTTGATTTTATTCTTAAAATTAATCATGACATTTCTATTTTCATTAATTCTTGATGTTTGATCTATTTCTTGTTGCTTTTGGCTATTGGTTAAATTCTGATTTTCTTGTCCTATCTTTTAAGTGTTTAATTTGCCCAAGCGTTTACTGTATATATTGTTTTTCCTCTTACACCTGATACTGGAGATTAATCTTTTTGTCCTTCATTTGCTTTTACCTTATTCCAGAGTAAAGGATCCCCCTTGTTGACTGCCACGTCATATTTAGCCTAACCTTAGGTCCTTACCCTTTATCCTAACCTTAAGATCAGAGTCACCGTACTCTGCGTAGGTTGTTTTGCCATAAACATATACTTTTTCCGTTTAACTTAACCTTAATTTAGAGTCGTCGCACTCTATGTAGGTGTCTCACCGTAGACATTTACTTTTCCCTTTGAAACCTTGACCACAATCAAGAGTTCCTCACCCCTATTGAAGGTAACTACGGTTGCTCTGATTCCATTCCCTTCAGGATACGTAGGCACGGGATGCAATGTCTTGGCAAACATACTTTATACATACTTAGTGTATATACTTTAGATCTTTACCTTAGCACTTTTCCCTTAGCAAGCAACTTTAGCATAACACAAATACTAACAAGAGGTTCCTGTATAGTACTACAGATACTTAGGATGTTAACACCTTACCTAGGTATAACCAACCCCCGAACCTTAGATCTCTTAGCTGTGTTGTTACATGTCACACTTAGGATTTTCTTCGATCTTTACCCTTTCCTTTAGATAATTCAAAGTTCGGTGGTGAACTTCATGATTTGTGATTCAAGTTAAATCCAATAGCTTGATATCTGATTCTCACCGCGACAACAACTAAGATCAGAATATTCTCAATTATTTTTGTTAGATCAAGATGGGGTAGCAAGATTACAAAACATAATATCGTAACATAAATCTTAAGATACAACTTAAACGGAAAATAATACTACGTATTTGAAGTATTTCTATATGATATTTTAGTAGAAAAGTGTATTCGTAGGAAAATGGAAGCCGCCAAATCGAAATTGTTGCATCTTTTCATCTTGTCATCCTTCTCGGTTTGTAATGATGGTGGCAAAGAAAAGTCTGATTGTGGCAGGAATTGGCCAAACGCACGTAATAGTTGGTTTTACTATTTTTTTATTTACAATTCGACTACAACAAACAATTTTACTTAAAATTTAGATCGTTGAACGTAAATGAAATCGTAAAATCATAAGATTTTAAAATTTAGATGGTGATTTTGATAACCATAACATGAACACTACATGAAATGCAATGAACAAGATCCTTAATTGATCTTGAAAAAAGTATGCACCACCTGAAACCGATGAATATGATCCAGAACGTCTAACTAAACATCATAAATAAACATTAGTTATTACATTGACACTAACCTTCCTTATTTTTGCTTTTGACAAATGCCATGATTTCACTTTACCACCATTAATCCTATGTTAAAAGAATAAGATGATGTCATGTTACTTAAATTCTTTAAAAAAAATGATTTTAATATAAAACAATTTGGAGATTATCATCTAGGTACTTGTAACAGAAGTATAAATTATGATTGAAAAAACAGGTTGAATAGTGTTAGATTTAAAATAGAGACTTAATAAATATTTTTTGTCCCGTATCCTGCATTTGGAGTTTGTTTTAGTCTCATAATTTTAAAAAAGAACCATTTTAATCTTTCAACTTTTCAAAATGTCACATTAGTTCTTTTTATCCAAATATCAACATCAACATTGATTTTTATTTATATGGTAAATGACGTGTAATATTCAATTTTGACGACCCATTTAACGGGGGGAAATGCCACTAAAAGAGTTTTTTGTTTTGTTTTGAAATATTCATTTTCATTGATGTTGTTGAATGAAGCCCATAACAAGCAAGTTATAAAAATTGAGGGAATTTCTTAATACACCATATATATTACTAAGGTATCACGTGAAAATATAAAAATGCCCCTAGTTCCCGGAGATGCATCTCATGAGTAAATAGAAATATGAATTAACGTTAAAATACTTCGAAGATGCATCTTCAAACTTATTTTGGAGACGCATCTCTGGATGATATTAGAGCTTAAATTGCGCAAGAACCTTTATCCTTCCTCATTTTTAAAAAAGCACAAAAATTTGTTCAAACTCTATCAAAGTGTTTTCCATCAACCAACTTCAAAATCAAACAACCAAGTTCAAAGGTTGTTCAATCAACATTAAGTACATTAGAGACATCATTCAAGTGTGAAGTAAACTCTAAATTTGTAAGTTTTTTGATGTTTTGAAAAGTTTTTGAGTTTTTGTGTAAATGAGTAGAAATTGATTATTAAGGTAATAAATGAGTTCAAATTGCATGAATGCTAGTTTAAACATACTATAAAACATAGTTGTTAGTTGAAAATAATGATCAAACCATTATTTTTAGGGTTCGTATGTCTGCATTGCCGCCATTGAATGACTTGAAGAGTTACAAAAAATTATGGAGATGCATCTCTGAAATTTCTCAATATTTGAATTCTCTTTACCCCGGAGATTCATCTCCATAAATTATCAGTCTATTTAGATTTTTTTGCTTTTATTGATTGTATGGTTGCTTATACCAATTGTCTGGTTTATTTATGGGAATTATGGCTGATAGAGACGATAGACTAAGACACGAGAGGATTGTACAACATGCATTAGTGCAGAGGGATAAGAGTCGGGTTTCAGAGGCTTCTGTTCACTCTATCCATGTGGAGGCATCTACTTTTTGGGCTCATACTTCTTCATCTTCTTATTCCCATAGGAGACGGGTTTCAACTACCAATGCATCACTACATCCATCTTCCCGTAGGCGACATGTTTCACCTATTCTGGCACCAGAGGTACTCGAGTCACTAGTGGTACCTGAGGCACCAGTTCCACCTTCGACTGATGAGGCTGCTGATCCAGTGCCACCTCCGGCTAATGAGTATTTTGGAGGAGGTCCTTTAGAGTTGTCATTGTTGCCTCTATACCCATACCATATTGCTAGACATATTTAGGACAGAGAGATAACAATAGTTGGATCCATTATTTTTAAATTACATTTATTATTACACTTTCCATTCTCTTTTATAAGGAAATTTTTACTTTTTAGATTCATTAAATAATTAATGTATCTAGACTATATATTGTCCAAAAACATCATTTATTCAATGAATCTAAAAAGTCAAAATTTTCTTATAAAAGAGAATGGATGGAGTATATTACAAGTTACAGACAATGATTTATTTTTCTACAGGACCGTGATTCGCTGAAATTTATTAACCACGGGCGAAAGATTACTGGCTTGCCCCAGTCAAATGAGGAGTGGTTTGAGCTTGCTTTGCCCCTATCTGGGATGAAGGCTTTATGCATGACTGGTTATATTATGGTCAACCACGAGATGGTTAATGCATTCATGGAGAGATGGCACACTGAGACCTCGTCATTTCATCTCCTACTTGGTGAGATGTTTATCACATTTGACGATGTGTCATGTTTGTTCCATCTTCCAATTAGGGGGAAACCTAGATCATGGAAGGATTAGCATATACGAGGTACTCGAGATGATGATAGACTATCTAGGAGTTGACCCAGAGGATGCATGCAGAAGTTTGAAAAAATCAGATGGGTTCATGTTAGATTTGAATTCCTAAAAAAGGTATATACATATGAAATCCTTCGAGCATATAAGGCTAGAGGCAAAGATGAGCATGTGGGGATCCATAGAGCATATGCTATGACAGCATACCTGCTATATTTGGTTGGCATTGTGATTTTTATGGACAAGAGTGCCATTTATACACATGTCATCTACCTGTGGTACTTCGAGGACTTTGAGCGGATCCATGAGTACAATTAGGGGCGTGCTTGTTTGGTAAACTTGTACTCGGAGTTATCAGAGGGTCGTAGGTAGAAGATGAACTAGGTCACATGCATCATCACACTACTGACAATAATATTTATTGGTCTTTTAATGTTTCTGTGTCATTTTCATTACATTTTTGCAATTCCCTTACTGATGATTTGTGTGTTCCAACACTTTTCAGGCTTGCATCCTCCAACACTTCCAAGCGATATAGTCGTTCATAGTGTATCTTGACCAATTGGTTGCAGAGGAAATGCATTTCAACAACTATGTTGATCATTATGAGACGCGAGCGTTTGGTGACATATTATTATACTCATGATGGTTGTCTTGCGGATCATGTCTCACTACTCCTCATCTTCCTGAGCGTGTGATGCGGCAGTTTGGCTACACTCAGACTATTCCCAAACACCCTGTTGTCTCTGCTGCTTCTGCTACGACATGTAGAGAGATGAATGCCATGTTTGATGATTATCAGAGTTATTTGGCACCGGATGAGGCACAAAGTACCATAGTAGAGAGTGACTGGAGTCATGTCGACGGCTACATCAGGTGGTTCTTCATGGTGTCACATATGTATATGGTGCATGCTGCTTCAAAAGATCCACCGAGGTCAGCTCATCAGGAAATACTAGATGAGGAGCAGACACAGTTAGATCATGCTCATAATATCTTGCCTAGGTATCGTCGCATAGTGGAGATTGTGAAGGCAGACATTGACAGAGGTATCTTCCTTGGTGGGTCTGAGGTGAGACATGTCTTGGATGCCATTATGACAAAAGCATGAGTTGCGCTGATGTACTGGAGATAGCGTTAGAGGATGAGGGTAGTGGATGTCGAGGAGCATGAGGAGCCAGGGGAGCTGTAGTTTGACATGCACAATAGTTTGTAGATAGTTGTACTTTAGATACACTATGGATTGTATTTTATTTTCACTTCATTCTACTTTATCGTGTATTTTGCCTAGATGTTGTCATGATATTGTCGCGGTGAAATTTGGATACCAAACTATTAATTAGTTTGAATATTTAATTCATTTGCAACCGAACTTTGATTTGTCCAAAGGAAGGGATAAAGATCGAAATTCCCACAATACAATGCAAATGCAAGGTTTGGAGAGTTATAGGTTCGGAGGTCGGTTAAACTTAGGGAAGGTGCTAGCATCCTAAGTTTCTGTAGTACTCTACAGGAACCTCTTTTTTATGTTTATTTTATTGCTAAAGGTTATCTGCTTAATGGTTGAAGGACCTAGGGGTTTATTTCTAAGTATACTCGATAAGATATCGCATCTTATGCCTACATATCCTGACGGGAGTGGAATCAGAGTATCTGTAGTTCCCCTAAATGGTTTGAGAAGTTCTTTGACTGTGGTCAAAGTTCCTACGGGTTTAGGGTAGTTGATTGATTGATTTTAGGAGAAGAGATGCGTTGTCATTTTAAGAGAGATTTAACCGCCACAAATTGTAGGAAAATAGTCTTTGCATCGTCTTAAGAGAAGGGATCAAGTACTCGGATATAGATCGACGATGTACGCCTCTATCTCTCTTAAGGCAAAGTTCCTACGGTATTGAATGTATTGTTGTGGGATGGAGATTCTATCTCGCTTAAGATGATTAACATTTATTTCTCTATTGTTTGAAAGATCAACTTGAATGGGATCAAGGATCAAGGGGAGAATGATGCAAATGATGTGCACTACACACAAGTGTTGACTCATGTGTAGGTTTTTCCTTTGGACGGTATGCAATGCAATAAAGTAAATGCGGTAAATGTAAATTGCGGATAAAAGCAGATAAATAAAACATACACAAACGCATGAAAGCGCTAAAGTGTGTGAATTGTGAGTGTGCGAACGAATCGGAGACGGAAGCGTAAGTGTGCACGATTGATTAAGTTATCAGAAGTTGATTTTATATGAATTGATCTTAGTTGAATTATATTTTGGTGGAACTATGGTTGATTAGACGAATATTGGTTTTAGGAAAAGTTGAATTAGTTTAGTGAGATTTAATTTTATGAAATGTTGTTATTAGTTTTAATAAAAGTTAGATTAATTGATGAAGTCGATTTTAGAAAAAAAAAAGTTAATTTAATTTTATTAGCAAAAAGGTCTAGATGCATATTAATTTTAGATAGGATTTTATTTTAAATGAGATTAATTTTACGGGAAATTATTAGTTATTTTTATTCTAGCGAAATTAAAGTAAACTATGAAATAAATAAAAGGATTAAGATTTAAAGAAAAATATTGACTAATAAATAAGTACGTAAATTTGCTATTATTATTAAATAAAAATTAATTAAGTTGGAAACGGTCCTAAATAAATAAAAAGGGGGTTATTTATTTAAAAGGGTGAAGGGTTTTATTATTAAGGTGTTTTTTTTTAGTTATTAATTTTATTAAAAAGTCCAATTAACAATAATGGATTAAATTAGTTAATTATAAAATAAAAGAGTCAAATTAAAAGATTAAATAGTTAATTGAGATTAATAGTTAAAAAACTAATTAATTGGTTAATTAAGGGGATCAAGGCGAAAATGGTTCTGCGAGGCGAAGGTGTGTGGGTTATGGTGGGCGTGCGGGTGAGGGATCGTCAGATCGTGTAGTTGGCAGTGTATGTGGTGATGTGGTACGAGGTGCACGGTAACTACCGTGCACATGTATTATTTAATTACAGTCAATTAAAACTTAAACAAAAAAAGCACAGAAGAACAGACAAAACAAAAAAAAACGAAGGGATTAAATCCCTAAATCCCAAAACGGCTTCCTCATCTTCGCTCGATCTGTGTTCCTCCGTTCATCGCTTTCTCGGTTGATGCGGAATCTTCTTCGTTCTTCGATCGCCTGTGAAAAACCTACACTAGAGCAAACATACATAGTGATTACAGAATGAATTTTTACCCACGAACGAGAGTCGTCGGCGACTTGTTGACGGCGGCGGGGAGGCGATGATGACTCCAAAAGGGGGATTTGAACTCCTCGGTGATGACAAGCCTCTTCTTTTTTAGTCTGAGCTTCGAATGTATTCGACCTCTCTTGCGATGAGGGTTTCACAGCTTTTATAGAGGAAAGGGATGGGCCTCCATAAAAATCCACTTAAAAGGCTTCCTATTTGGGCGAATATTGTCTGATCTCCTTTTGATGATTTGCTCCAATCTTGCCTTTTCCGTCTGATTGTGTCGAAAGGTGTTGGCTCTTGATTAGGGAAGTTCGGAACTTCCTCTTCCATGTTGATTTGCTACGTTTACCGTTGACTTGGTGATTTGTCCCTTTTTGCTTTGTGGCTAAAAATAGGAACTGGCTATTAATGCTTCTTTTCTCTTCTTCGTAGGGGAAACCTCATACAAGTTCAAATGCTTGCTTGATCTTATGTTGTAGTTGAGATAGGGTTGAGCCGGCGATGACGACATTGTGTCTGAGCTGGGGATTACGATTGTCGTTGTTGCTTTTGAATGACCGTTGATGCTCTTGAGTCGGTAGGGTGTTGACGGCAAATCTTTTCATTGTCCTCCTGGCTACTCGAGCCTTGCCCAATGATGAACCAAATCTGAGGGCTAAGAATATAACCTTCTCTTATCTTTACTCTTGGACCTCGAATTGCTTTGGTGGTCAATATGTTATTGTTGCTGCAGATGATGAACCAAGATTATTGATATTTCTGTTGTTAACTGTAGCTTGTTTGAAACTGATACTTGCTACTGTTGTTCGCAGCTGACATGCTTGGTGCTTGCGACTGGTATTTGTTGTACTGCTGTTATGGATGTTGTAACTTGTATTGGTTGCTACGATGCTTGTAGTTGATATTGCTTGCTACCTGCTTATGCCTGATGTTGATTGTTGTCCTATTGTGAACTGTGTTGAGATGCTGCCCGAAATCAGTTGCCTTATTTGTCTGAAATTCAAATCCTCGATGCTTGGTAGGGAGATGGTAACAACTCCTGTTGTTTCCCTTCCGGCCGCTCGAACTTTCGCCCGATGACGAGTTTAGAACTGAGGGCAGAACTAAATTCACTTATTCCTTCTTAGTTCTTAAACTTTTGATTTAATTCTTGAATTTTGAATTCTTTTTTTTTGCTCACTGCTGTCAATCTGATACTGTTTTGCTGATATTTTATTCACAGGATTGCCGGTGCCTTTTGCTTGATACCTTTCGGCTTAAATGACAATGATGTGTGCCACTCCGATTTGGGAAGCTTCAATTTCTGCTGCCTAAAGGTTCAGTTAGCTGTCATTTTCCTGCGTGTAGCTTGTCTCTGTCTTTGAATCAAATGTGGTGGTTAACTCTGCATTCCTCTCGTTATGCAGATAACAACTTGTAAAACTGCTTGGAGCATAGCCGGCACGAAGTAGAAACAGAAAGAACACATCATAGACGCAAGCTATCATAGATGCAGAATCTTCAAGTGGGCGACAAAACAATACTGCTCTAAGCTTCAAAATCGATGCCAAACATTAGAGGATTGTCGTTGGTTCTTGGTTTGCTTGGTAAGTCGTAACTTTCATGTGGGTGTTGAACTTTGTTTGACGTTGGCCTTGTTATGTCACCGGTTGCGATGTGTCTGCTTAAACTTGTCTTTACTAAAAGCTAGTTTAGGCCCATTGCCATAAGTTGTAACTATCATATGAAGAAGGTAATGAATTGGTTGTCAGATGAATTGAACATGGCCATGTTTGAATTTGCAATGTGATGTCTGAACCTGTTCTTGAGTGATTATGATGAATATTCCACTAATACACTTAATTTCTTGCAGATTTATTTAAGTTGTCGGACGTGATTTTTGGGAGTTTGAAGGCGGCAGGATCGGACATCAATGTTGGAATGACGACTTCTGTTGAGCTCGATACGGCAGCTACCACATCAATTTCCATTGCCTCCAGCGGGACTTGAGATCATCTCCAAAGACTTAGGATTGTAAAAGGATAATCTAAAGATTATTGTAAACAAATGATCTTGTACTTGGAATTAATTCTATGTGTGTGATCTTGGACCAGCTTATGCTTTAAAAGAATGAGTTATAGTAGCTTGTCAACTCTTGTGAACTCTTAATTCTTGAGCTAGTGCCCCTTTTTTTTTAAATTACAAATCTCCTTGTATCTTATTTGTACCCAAAAAGAACACTTGCATCTTATGAATCCACCCTTGAGCCTTTATTTTGAATTTGTCACCAACTTGAAATTGAAAACTCTCGAGTACCGAGACAACTTGGATTCGAGTTTTGCTCTGAGTAAGAATCATAAATCCTGGCACCTTAATTTTTGAATTAAAGCTTGATACAAATCCCGCGAAAATCTCCTTATTTCTCCTTTAATAACCAACGAACAAAAGCATTGATAACTTAAACTTTTGGGGCAAGCGTTGGAAGTTCTGAGAAGCCTTTGAGAAAACAAATGAAAAAAAAAGATCCCTGGATCCTTATAACCCAACAGTCACACTTTGAAGTGCTTGACATCACTGTATCTGGAAAAATCTGTTAGCCGTAATAAACATTCGCATAATAACATAAAACAAGCAGGAAGTAAACACAGGGAGGTGGAATCTTATGGTCAAAAATTAGGGTGTTACAGATGCCCCTATTTAAGTTTCTTCTATCCGGAGATATGGAGATTGAAATTTTCGTCTCAACGAGATAGGAGGGACTTAAATACAAACATTGCACAAATTTTTGGCCCTAAGAAACCACCGAATACAAATGATATGCGATGATATGAGAAATGCAAGACACAGGATTTTGTGGAGAAAAGATGCCACAGGGAAAGCAGGTAGACACAACACGCATGAAACGCAGGAGCAACGGGAAAGACGGGCTCAACGAAGCGAGACTCCACGGGGACAGGAGACAGCCAGCAATGGGACATCTCCAAAAGTATAAAAGTGTAGCACATACACCAAGGTGAGGAACTTGTAATCGAAGGATAACTGGCTATCAACATGTGGTAGTCTAGACAACGGTAATAACCAAAGTGAATTTTTTGATCGAATCAATAATTTAATTTTCTGTTTTTTTTTTCAGTCCGACTGAAAATAGTAAAATGTAAAACCCTCCCCGAGTGTCATGGTCTGGATGCCATGAGCTGGTCTCAATTTCTTGAAATAAACCTCCCCGAGCGTCATGGTCTGGATGCCATGAGCTGGTCTCAGTTTCTTGAAATAAACCTCCCCGAGCGTCATGGTTTGGATGCCATGAGCTGGTCTCAGTTTCTGATATAAACCTCCCCGAGCATCATGGTTTGGATGCCATGAGCTGGTCTCAGTTTCTTGAAATAAACCTCCCCGAGCATCATGGTCTGGATGCCATGAGCTGGTCTCAGTTTCTTGAAATAAACCTCCTCGAGCATCATGGTCTGGATGCCATGAGCTGGTCTCAGTTTCTGATATAAACCTCCCCGAGCATCATGGTTTGGATGCCATGAGCTGGTCTCAGTTTCTTAAAATAAATCTCCCCGAGCATCATGGTCTGGATGCCATGAGCTGGTCTCAGTCTCTGATGCAGAACCTCCCCGAGCGTCGAGATATGGGAACCATGAGCTGGTCTCAGTCTCTGATGCAGAACCTCCCCGAGCGTCATGATATGGGAACCATGAGCTGGTCTCAGTCTCTGCCCGAAATGATGAAAAATCGTGAGAGCATCTTTACAGGGGGGTCAAAATGCCAACGTGGATTGTAGAATTTCTTGGCTGTGAGCCATAATATGTTGTGGACTGTAGAATTTTGTAGATTGTATTTGTAGAGGTAACTTGTAATGTATTGGAGATTGGAAAACTTCACCGGGGATCTTCAGAAGAGATGTAAGCCGATTGATTTGTAAAGTATGTCTTCTCAAATAAAGAGAGACTAGTGTGATAAACTTCCTCGATTTCTATGGGGAAATGTCACTTGTTGGGATTAATCTTGTGAACTTACTGGGGAACATATATTCCTGGGGAGTACCTTTGTTGTAGCTGTAGAAGTATATATCATTGCAGATTCTCAACTGAATAGAAATATTTGTAATGGGAATTCTCAAATAAAGAGGAGTGTCCTGTAATGTCTTTGGCGGACTTCTTTGGTGGATTTGCAAAGCGATGCCATTTGACGAGTTGATAATGTTGAAGAACCCGCTGAGAATGAATGCACTGTCTTGTGGAGACTGTCGTTTGTCGTTTTGAATAAGATATTGGTCAAAACGAGTTGCTCGAATGAAGGGATTGTTTATAGTCCCGATGTAGATGGTCGAGAAAATCTTGTGATACTGTTGTTGGAGGAATGTATGTCTTTGTAAAGATTCTTCGAAAATATTATTCCTGGGGAATAGAGTGCAAAATAAATGCACACCTGTTCCATGTTCAAATACTGGAGATTTTCCACACTGCGATTGCCGAGGATCGAAATTCAATTCGGGAAGTAGCCAAAGAGAAAACTATCAAGTAAGACTCGACCATTGAGGTATGAACTCAAATGGAATGTACTAAAATAATCGTCTTCCACGAGGATCGAACTTCATGGGGAACGTACAAACATTGTGCTTTTTCTGCCTAGGGTTGACAACTCTATTTGAGGGATAAGACACACCCAAACGCTTAGGGGTAACCACGGCCAAAGCGATAGAATAAAACAAACACAAAGAGATGCGACAAGATGCGCATGCCATGCTATCTATATATATGCTATGCATATGCTGACAAACCATGAGAGGTGAAAATAAATGTCTCAGACGGAAAGGTACTCAAGCCAAATCTCCACATACCTCGTATCACCTGTAAAGAAATCTTGAATATAAACAGACCACGTCTCCGGATAGAATAAGTATCCTTTGCTTGTGGAATCATATGTGATTGACGTTCTTCCATGGATGAAATGAACGTCCATGGTCATCCCTTTGTTATTCATATATCGAGTAAAACACGAGGTAGTGAAAAAGTTTAAATCAATTTGGATTTTGCTATCGAGAAAAGGTTTTGATAAATGAGAAACTTTATTGAATGGCGGTCAGCAGAAAGGCGTGACCCCAATATTACAGTGTTGGAAAATAATAGAGATTACATCAAGGGAATAACAACTTGCTATCCCTAAGTTAATGAGAACTCCCTCCTAGCTCTAAACAAAATACTTCTTGACGGCATCTATATTCACAGGGCGAGTGATCTCTTCTCCGTCCATTGTTGCTAACATTAAAGCACCTCCTGACAAAACCTTTCTCACCATGTACGGTCCATCATAGTTCGGGGCCCATTTTCCTCTGACATCGGTGAGGAAGGACTGAATCTTCTTGAGCACGAGGTCGCCTTCTTTGAACACACAGGGTCGAACTTTCTTGTCAAATGCCTTCTTCATCTTTTGCTAATACAACTGCCCATGGCATAGCGCCGCCATCCTCTTTTCTTTGATTAAGTTCAACTGATCATACATGTTCTGGCACTATTCAGCTTCTGATAACTTTGCATCCATCAAAATCCTCATAGAAGGAATCCCAACTTCTATCGGGAGCACTGCTTCCATACCGTAGACAAGTGAAAATGGAGTTGCCCCAGTCGATGTGTGTACCATCGTACGATACCCATGCAAGGAGAATGGGAGCATTTCGTGCCAATCTTTGTAAGTAACAACCATTTTCTGAATGATCTTCTTGATATTCTTGTTGGCGGCTTCAACTGCCCCGTTCATTTTTGGTCTGTAAGGAGAAGAGTTATGATGCTCTATCTTGAATTCTTCACATAGTTCTTTCATCATTCTGTTATTCAAATTGGACCCATTATCTGTAATAATCCTGCTTGGCACACCATATCGGCAGATAAGCTGATTCTTGATAAAGTTGACAACCACATGTCGAGTTACATTAGCGTAGGAAGCCGCCTCGACCCACTTGGTGAAATAATCAATGGCTACCAAGATGAATCGGTGTCCATTAGATGCTTTCGGCTCTATCATACCAATCATATCAATTCCCCACATGGAGAACGGCCACGGGGATGAAATAACATTCAACAAAGTCGGAGGCACATGAACCTTATCTGCGTAAATCTGACACTTGTGACATTTTCTAGCAAACTTGTAACAATCTGATTCCATCGTGATCCAATAATAGCCAGCCCTTAAAAGTTTCTTAGCCATAGCATATCCGTTGGCATGAGTTCCAAAAGATCCTTCATGAATTTCCGTCATTAACATATCTGCTTCTTGTTTGTCAACACACCTCAGCAAGATCATGTCAAAATTCCCCTTGTACAACACATTGTTACTCAAAAGAAAATTTCCAGCCAACCTTCTCAGAGTTTTCTTATCCTTGTTGGAAGCTCCCAAAGGATATTCTTGACTTCTAAGGAAAACTTCAATGTCATGGTACCAGGGTTTGCTATCTTCGACTTCTTCGACGGCAAAGATGTAGGCGGGTCTGTCAAGACATTTTACTTCAATCTGAGGACACTCGTTCCAAAAGTTCACCACAATCATTGAGGCCAAAGTTGCCAACGCATCTGCCATTATGTTCTCATCACGAGGAATATGATGAAATTCGACCCTATCAAAGAACGGTAACAGTCTTCTAGCATAATCTCTGTATGGGACCAAATTATCATGTCGAGTTATCCACTCTCCAGTGATTTGATTGATTACCACTGCAGAATCACCAAACACGTCCAAATTCTTAATTCTCAAATCGATTGCTTCCTCAAGACCCATAATGCATGCTTCATACTCAGCCTCATTATTAGTACACTGGAATGTTAATCTGGAAGTAAATGGGAAGTGGGTCCCTTGAGGAGTCACAATAACAGCACCTATCCCTTTTCCATGAGCGTTGACAGCTCCATCAAAAACTAAACCCCATTGAGATCCGGGTTCTGGTCCTTCCCCATGCACGGGTTCTTCACAATCTTTCATCTTTAAAAACATAACATCTTGATCGGGAAAGTCATCGTTTGAAGGTTGATAATCCAAAATAGGTTGGTGAGCCAAATGATCAGCCAAAACGCTTCCTCTGACCGCTTTCTGAGTATGATACTCGATATCATATTCGGATAACAACATCTACCATCTAGCAATTCTCCCAGTCAAAGCGGGCTTCTCAAAAATATACTTGATAGGATCCATCTTCGAAACTAACCAAGTGGTGTGATTCAGCATATACTGGCGCAAACGTTTGGCGGCCCACACCAAAGCACAACAAGTCTTCTCTAACATATTGTACCTTGTTTCACAATCAGTAAATTTCTTGCTCAAGTAATAAGTGACATGATCTTGCTTTCCTGTTTCATCTCGTTGACCGAGTACACAACCCATCGAATCTTCTAAAACAGTCAGATACATAATCAAAGGTCGTCCTTCAACTGGCGGTATCAGGATAGGCGGTTCAAGCAAATACTCTTTGATACTATCAAAATCCTTTTGACAATATTCAGTCCAAACATACCCTTGTTCTTTCCTCAGAAGCTTGAAAATGGGTTTACATGTAGCAGTCATATTGGATATAAATCTGGAGATATAATTCAAACGTCCTAAAAATCCTCTGACTTGTTTCTCGGTGATAGGAGCTGGCATTTCCCGGATAGCTTTCACTTTGTCGGGGTCCACTTCAATCCCTCTTTGACTGACAATAAAACCCAATAGTTTCCCTGATCGTACTCCAAATGTGCATTTGTTGGGGTTCAGACGGAGCTTGTATTCCCTCAAACGACAAAACAGCTTAGATAAATGTTTGACATGATCATCCTCGGTCTTCGACTTATCTATCATATCATCCACATAAACCTCGATCTCTTTGTGCATCATATCATGGAACAAAGTAGGCATAGCTCTCTGATATGTTGCCCCTGCATTCTTTAATCCAAACGGCATAACTCTGTAACAAAAGGTGCCCCAGGGTGTGATGAATGACGTCTTCTCTATGTCCTCGGGAGCCATTCTAATCTGATTGTAACCTGAGAAACCGTCCATAAAGGAGAAAACCTAATACCTTGCGGTACTGTCAACCAAAATGTCAATGTGAGGTAACGGGAAATCATCTTTCAGACTGGCTTTATTCAAATCCCTGTAATCTACACACATGCGAACCTTACCATCCTTCTTCGGGACGGGCACAATATTAGCCAACCAGAGCGGATACTCAGCAGTGACAAGGAAACCTGCATCAATCTGTTTCTGTACTTCTTCCTTAATCTTTAGAGCTATGTCGGGTCGAGTCCTTCTGAGCTTCTGTTTTACTAGCGGGCACTCTAGCTTCAAAGGTAGACGATGTTCAACTATAGCAGTGTCCAATCCAGGCATATCTTGATATGACCAAGCAAACACATCAACAAACTCTCCAAGCAAATCAATCAGCTGTTTCTTTACATCAGGTTTGAGCAGAGCTCCAATTTTCACTTCTCTGTGGATTTCTTCTGTTCCCAAATTGATTACTTCCACCAGCTCCTGATGAGGTTGGATAGCTTTCTCTTTTTTCTCAAGCAGTCTGGAAATCTCTTCTGGGATATCATCTTCTTCGTCTTCGGCTTCGTACACAGGAAACTCAAAATTTGGAGAAGGCAGTGGATCATTATTCCCAGGATGTAATTTATGTAGCAATTTGCGCAAGTGATGTGATTTTTAATACGTTTTCGTAAAGTGGAAAGTGTGTGTACGCGAGATGCTACTTATTATTTTCCAACATCGTAAATAAATATTAAAACACAAATGAAAATGAAAGTAATTTATTGATGATAGCAAAACCAAAAGACACGCCCGACGGAGTCACCTTTGCCTTGGGCAGAGCAAAGGGAATTATTTTAAAGTAAGCCCTAATAAATGCAGTTTCGCCTTGGGCAGAGCGAAAATTTTAAAAAACAAATGCTTTACTTAGATATATGAACAACAACAGGGGCTTCAACCACACTCCAGTTTTTAACCAAAACGCCTAGGGTTACAAAGTCTGGAATATCCTCATCCGAATCTTCCTCGGTAACAGCATAAACTCCAAAGGTATAGTCAAATCCATCTGAAACATAGTCGGGATCTTCCATATAGGGCTCATAATCTTCGTAAGGAATGGAGGACCTTGCAGAACCATCTGATATGTAGCCTTCAAGCTCATCCTCTGACACAATATTAACCTGAGGATGATGGACGACTCCTCCACTATGGAATACTTCATTAATCAGTGGAAACCCTGGGCTTCTGGTAGTTTGTTGAGTAGAACTGCTGGTGAAACCGAGACCTTCTTTATTTCTGTTTTCTGGAAAAGGCAACACCTTTCCCCAAATTGTCTGCTGGCCACTGTTCACTATTTGCTGCGCGTTTTTAAATGATGACATAGATGTCTGAGATTTCCGGACACCCTCGCCCACAATGGACAAAGCTTGAAATTGCGTACCAACTTCTTCCTCAGCTTCAACATACGAGAATGATGACAAATGACTCGCCACTAAGGCTCGTTCCCCACAAACTGTAATCGTTTTCCCTTCGAAAACATATTTCAATTTCTGGTGCAGAGTAGACGTAAATGCCCCAGCCTCATGTATCCATGGCCTCCCTAGAAAACAGCTATAGGCGGTGTTGCACCCCAAAATTTGCCCTCACAATACAAGACTTTGTGTTCCAAGAAGGTTCACAAGGTTCACAATTGGTCAGAAGAGTTGACAATTCCCTCAGACAATGCACCTCCTAAGCAGTGCATCCAAAACTAGGGTTTTGACTTTAATCAGGCTAAATGGACTTCCAAGACTTCAAGTGAGCTTCATAACATCTTATATGTGTATAAGAACCCCCATGTCAAGTTTCAAGACTTTTCTCAAAAGTTTGCTCAGTCAGATGATCAGATAAGTCAAAAGCAGTCAATGCAGTTAAAAGGTCAAACTGAGGTCAACTGTGGTCAAACCAAAGTCAAACTTCATGATTTTTTTTTTTTTTGCCAACATCAAAGAGAGGTTGGGTGAGAAATATTATCATAATAACTGTAATACCCCAAATTTTGCCCTAAGATTTGTCGTCGCATTTCATTGCATTTAATCAATTACTAACAAATTTGTGTAGTCGTTTGACTTTTTGCAGGTAAATATCATATGGCATGCATTTTTTTTCTAAAAAGTAAAAATGGCACAATTGGCAGGTGGACATGTGTAAGGAGTTATGAGTGTGAGAGGTTGAGAGTTCGAATCTCACCTTTGTCATTTTTTTTTTGTTTTTATTATTTTTACTCTAAATTTTTCTATCTTTCATTAAAAAAATAACAAAAATAGTTTTTTATTATTATTTAATTATTATTTTCGTATTTTAATTAAATCATTTTTTAAAATATTATTTTTTTCACTTTTTTCTAAATTATTCATAAAAATATCCAAAAAATCATAAAATAAAAAATATTGAAAAAAAATTTTGTTCTTTTTATAATATTTTTTATTTTAGGAATCAATAGGATTATTAGTTTTTATTTTAAGTTTATTTTAATTATTTTAAATTATTTAAATTTTATTTTTTCTTAACTAATTATTTAGTTTGGGCTTTAAAATGGGCTTTAGGGACATTATTGACAATTTGGTGTTAACCCTAATTTGTTCCCTATATATACATGTGTTGCCTTGTTGGAAAAGAGGGGAGAATGAAAAAAACCTAAGAGGAGTGAGTGCCGTTTGCCGTTATTTAGTTTTCTTCTTCATCCATTACTATTGTTTCTTTTTCTTCATCGTTTACCGTTATTTCTTTTCCTTCATCTATTACTGTTGTTTCCTTTTCTTCATCTTTTACCGTTATTTCTTTTTCTTCATCTATTACCGTTATTTCTTTTTCTTTATCTATTACTGTTACGTTTATATATATATATATATAATTTTTAAATTGTTAGAGTTCATATATATAAGATTTTTGATCGAATTATGTCGATACGATGTTTGCACATTTGTGTGCATGACGCGTGACATTTGTGTTAGTTCGATCTGGTTGCGATGATCGCATTTTTGTGTGAGCAATAATACTATTTTTTGCTTAATTTCTTTTTCTTTGCGATAAATTTTGTTTCGTCCGATTTAGATCTGGTTGCGATGAGCGCATTTCTGCGTTAGCAACATTGTTGGGTTATTTGGCACATTTAAAATTCATTATTGCTTTATTATTATTATTATTATTATTATTATTATTATTATTATTATTATTATTATTATTATTATTATTATCATTATTTATTATTATTATCATTATTATTACCATTATTATTATTATTGTTATCATTAATTTATTAAAATTTGTTATAATATAAAAATCTGTTTTTTTAAAATAAATAACATTAACATCTTTTCCAAATTAATATGAAAACCTATTATTAAGAAAAACTTTTTTTTAGATAAATTTAAAATAATAACTAAAATTTTTTTTTTAAAATAATAACTAGAACCGTTATTTATTTTATTTTATTATTGTTCAATTCAAATTTCATTATCATATTGTATCTGCTCCTCTCATGTAACCTCGCGAACTTAACAATCGCTCTTTAAATTCTGCCTTTAAATTTCTGCTTGCATGGTTTAAATTATGACATTATCTCTCTGTTTGCATGATTCAATTATCTCACGCGTTTACTATTATTTCTGTCACATTGCACACATCCGAAGGTTAGGTCTAACTGTTTGGCCGCCGCGCCAATAGTCCGTAAAACTTCACACATTCAATTTCAAATCCTCAAAACTACAAACTACAAACCCTAATTTTCACAAATGCCTCGCCGCAGGCAAAATTACAATTTTACCCTTAGCATTAGGTCAAAGAGCCGCCGCGCTCATTTTAGGGTTTCCCGCCGTGGAATCCCTAATTTAACCCTAATTACAACTTAACATTTCAACGTAGAGACTTGGAGTTTCTACACTCCACGTAAGCGTGTCCTTAAGATGCGTTTATTCCCCTTGAGACCTTGACCACAGTCAAGAAGTTTCTAACCTCCCTATTGAGGGGAACTACGATTACTCTGATTCCACTCCCGTAAGGATACGTAGGCACAAGATGCGATGTCTTGCCGAGTAAACTTAGAATTAACCCCCTTTATTATTTATTATTGCTTATTTATATTTTATTTATCTTTGCTATTTAATTATTTTGCTTATTATTTTGTAATTGTTTCTTGGATGTAAAGTTGTTTAATTATTTAATTACTATTATGGTTAGTAATTAGGGAGTGTAACAACATGTATGTAATATTAAAATAAATTTAGATCACTTTTAAATAAAGATAATTTAAAATAAACACGTCACACACGTAAGTCGATTTGAATCGCCGTCTCACTTCCTAAGGATATCCCTCAAGTTGCCTACGAATAATGGTTAAGTGGGGTGTATAAAACAAGTCCCTCAAATAGAAAAATCATCAAAGTCCCTTATGGTTGCCTTTACGAATCGAGTCCCTTTCGAAAAATGATGATAGTCCCTCCAGTTTGCTTATTACACCCCACAATGGCCTTCAAAAATCCAATTGTCCCTCACATGTCCCTTAACATCCAAAGTAAGGACTACCTACTCCATTATAGTAGGGATAGTCTTACTAAAGGAAAGAATAAAGAATAAGAAAGACCTTAAAACATTAGGGTAGGCTACTCCTAGATACTTGCTCACTTCAAAACTTTTTCACACTTAGACAAATTTCCAACAAAATTTTCAAACAAGTTTTTTCACATCCATACACGGATTATTATTAAACTATTCTGAAATTTTTTGCTATTCACACACTACACTTTCAAAACAATTCAAAAGTGAGCTTAAGTACCTAAGAGCCCATGGATAACCATGGATGAAAAGGGTGCTAACACCTTCCCTTTTCATAACCTACCCCCCGGACCCAAAATATTCTCTAAGGTCTTTCCTGTTCTTTTATAACCTTTCCTTATGGATAAAATAAAAGTCGGTGGCGACTCTTGCTATTCGCAACATTGTTTAAAGTCAGTTCTCCCACCGTGTTACAGAACTGGCGACTCTGCTGGGGACCTATTTAAGAGGGGTACCCTTAGGAATTAAGATCACTTTAAATTGTTTGCCTTGTTTGCTTTATTATTATATTGTTGGGGTGCTCTTATGTGTGAAAGATCCTAACCCGGATCTAGTGTACCTTAGGTAAATGGCAATAGACCAAGGAAACTGTACGACGTATATCGATACGGTTGATCTGGTGGCCATAGTTAGTGCGACTTCTTGGTTGGTGCTTATATTCCTTAAGTCAAGTTGAGGATAATATTGAGGCTGCCATATGTTGTCAATGCACTAACTGACTTTTAGAACCCTAGTTAACTCATCTTGGCCTTTAGAAAGTAGTGAGGTAACCGGCTTTGGTGCAGACTGAAGTTGGTTGACACTCGATACTACACTCATTGAGATCTTAAACTTTGAGGGTTTTGGTTGGCAAGTAAGTTGCCTTCTGAACAACCACCCTTGTGAAGGATCAATGATATTGAGATCCCTTAGAACCTGGTTACTTTTGTAGGACAGGATGAACCATCTAACTTCAGGGGAGGGTACGTGCCGTTGAACCTCATGCAAGCCTTTAAACCTAGGGCTATGGTGTGACTTGTTTGTGTGTGCCACATGTTTGTGATTGAGCATGACATCATGACATCATCATGCATCATAAGCATATCATTTTCCCTAACCATTTCAAGGACCAAAGGATTTATCTTTGTTCTTTGTTGCAGGTCATGGCTTCTACTCGTAGAAACACCATCAGGATCAACTTTGTAGGGATACCTGCTAAGCTCAAGGAGTTGGTTTCCCTAGTGCCTGATCATTCCCAGTTCAACAAGAGACATGGTCACTTATTGGATCTAGTTACTTCAGGGTTCAGTGAAGACATGATGAGTGTGCTGTTTCAATTCTTTGACCCTAAGCACCATTGCTTTACATTTCCTGATTATCAGCTGGTTCCAACCATGGAGGAGTTCTCTAAACTTCTGGGTATACCTGTTCTTGATCAGAAGCCATTCACAGGCTTAGAGAAGGAGCTTAAACCAGAAGTTATTGCTGCAGCTCTACATCTGAAGAAGTCTGACATTGTTCTAGAGACGAGAAGTGGAGTTAAAGGTATTCTTGCCAAGGTATTAGTGGATAAAGCTCAAATGTTCTTGAAGGCTATGAGCTACGATGCTTTTGAGGAGATCTTAGCCTTATTGATTTATGGCTTAGTGTTGTTCCCCAATCCTGATCAGTTCATAGACGTTCATGCCATCAACATATTCCTGAGTCACAATCCAGTGCCTACCTTACTTGGAGACATCCTACATTCTCTTCACACCCGTACTACAAGGGCAAGAGGAACTTTGATGTGCTGCATACCTTTACTTTCTAGGTGGTTTATTTCTCACCTTCCTCGCTCAGTAATGAAGAATGAGCAAGGGTTCAGATGGTCCAAGAGGATCATGTCACTTTCTCACTCAGACATCCATTGGTGCTCCAGATCTATGGAGAATGTCACCATCATTGACCGTTGTGGGGAGTTTCCTAATGTACCACTTCTAGGCATAAGAGGAGGCATCACCTACAACCCATCTCTAGCTTTCCGACAGTTTGGTTACGCCCGGAGCGATGGTCCACATGACATGTTGATTCAGGGCATTGTGTTTGACTACGACAACGATCTTCAGGGTTACCGTCAGAGATTCATACGAGCTTGGGGAAAGGTAAACAGGATTGACAGCAAGACACTGGAGCCTAAGTACACTATTCCTATGGAGGCTTATCTCAGATGGGTACGATCTCGTGCTCAGACACTCATGATGCCATATCCTGCCGTCCTACCAGTTACCATGGAACCTGTTGCTGAAGGAGACACAGCTTATACCATCCTTCACCCAGACATGCCTACTGATATGGAAGACTTGCAGAGATCATGGATCCAACTGAAAGAGCAAAGGGATACTTTCGAGGCTCATTACAAAGCAAGCCAAGCAAGGATCCTAGAGCTAACAAAGCTACTTCATGAGGAACGAAACCTCAACTCATACCTCAACACAAAGAGGAAACGTCCATGGGAGACTTAAAACCCCATCTTTTGTACTTATTTCGTTTTCATTTTTTGTAAGCCTAAAAGGCAAAACAAGTTATTACTAATAAAAAGTTACTTTCCTGTTTGTTTAAGCAAATTTAAATCCTGCGGTCCTTGAAAACATTGCATATGCATTCCCATATCATTGCATCACAGGTTTATAATTGTGCACAGGTTTCTCATCTTCTCGCTGTTTATTTCAGCAATGGCTCTTGAACAATCAGTTAAGGATCTCCAGGCACAGAATGCACAGTTCCAAGAGCTGATCCTGAACCTATCCAAGGGGCAGGATGAATTGAAGACACTGCTGGCCAAGAAGACTAAGAAGGCTAGAAGGTCTGCTGGGTTGCTCAACATGGGAAGAAGGTTCAAAGGTCCTGTCAAGACCAAGGAACATGTTGAAGACTATGAATCTGAGGAATCTGAGAAAGAGAGAGGCAGTCTCCACAACACTATGGGGGACTCTGATTCTGAGGCTAACTACTACCATGAGCCTAACGAAGACAAATTCAAGATGCTGGTGGATAGAATGGATGCTATGGAATTACAGAAATCATCTGGGCTGGATTTTGAGGATTTGAGCTTGATATCTGGGGTGGTCATACCCATTGGGTTCAAAGTTCCTACATTTGTTGTCTATGATGGGGTCTCTTGTCCCAAATTGCATCTGAGGTCTTATGTCAGAAGAATGCAACCCCACACTGCTGATAAAAAGTTGTGGATCCATTTCTTTCAAGAGAGTTTATCTGGAGCTCAGCTAGAGTGGTATTATCAGTTGGAGAGTGTCAACATCAGAGATTGGGATGACCTTGCTGAAGCTTTCTACAAGCAGTATCAATACAATGCTGACTTAGCCCCCACTCGCATGCAGCTTCAAAGCATGTCTATGGGTGCCAAAGAAAGCTTTAAGGAGTATGCTCAGAAGTGGAGAGACTTAGCTGGAAGAGTTCAACCCCCTTTGACTGATAGGGAGTTGGTTGATATGTTCATGTGTACGCTGAATGGTCCGTTTTACAGTCATCTCATTGGAAGCTCATCATCTGGCTTCACTGAGTTGATCATGACAGGAGAGCGAGTAGAGAATGGTATCAAGAGTGGTAAGATCCAAGTGGGCACTTCTTCATCAGGTGCTGCAAAGAAGCCTCCCACTGGGAAGAAAGAATCTAATGCTGTGTATGGTCAGCCTGATCGTAACAGAAGGCATCAGTCTGTTAGTGCAGTTCATATTTCAAATCCAACTCCTGCAACAACAGAGCAGCCTCAAGGCAACCAACAGAGGGCTAGAAGACAGTTCACGAAGATCAACATGTCAATGGCTCAGGCATTGCAACACTTGTTGAAGGCTGAACTTATTACCCTGAGGGAGGCCCCTCAGAATCCCAATGTTACCTCTCCCAAGTACAATCCCAATGCACGATGTGCATATCATTCAAACTGTCCAGGACATGATACTAATAACTGTTGGGTCTTGAAGAACAAAATTCAGGATATGATTGATGCTGGAGAAATTGAGTTTGATCCACCAGGTACTCCAAATGTGATTACAGCTCCAATGCCAAATCACGAGAAGACTGTCAACGCCATTGATGAAGATATTGATGAAGATCTGCATGTCTATTCAGTTATGGAGTTGAGCACACCATTGTCTGTTATCAAAAAGAGGTTAGTACAAGCTGGGATCTTTCCAGGTTGTCATGAAGATTGGCTATATTGTACCTATAAGCCGGATAGTTGCTTCATTTTGAGAGATGGGATTCAACGTCTCATGGATAAATATACTATAGTGTTTGAAAGAAGACCAGCATCTGTAGAAAGTATGGTGGATCATCTGACTCAGGGTAAGAAGATTGAAGAGGTTGACATGGTTGACAAAGTCCCACTAAGAATCACTTCAAAGGGTCCCATTAAAATCACTCATCAGGGCCCAATCAAGATTACTGCTGAAGGTCCTGTGAAAGTTGTTGCTGAAGCCAGAGTAGCTCCTCTGATCATTACCACTCCTGGTCCTATTCCTTATACATCTGACAAAGCTGTGCCTTGGCACTATGGGTCTGATGTTTACATCCAGGGTGTCAAGCAGGAGCCTTTACCTGATATGCCTGTTGACATTGATAATATTGCTGGATCTAGCAAGATCACTCGTAGTGGAAGAGTCTTCTCTCCTCCAGTTGCTTCTAAGAGTGCAGTTACCCCTGCTGTTACTTCCACCACTGATGCTCGGGGCAAGGGTCCTGTTATTGAGCCTGTATCTACTGATGTGCCAGCTGCTGATGACCTCTCTAAGCAGATGGAAGAGGTATTGAAAATCATCCGCAAGAGTGATTATGATATTGTTGATCAGCTGGGGCATACTCCCTCAAAGATTTCTATGCTCTCCCTGTTATTATGTTCTGAGGCTCATGCCAAGTCATTGATCAAGTTTCTAAAGATGGCTCATGTACCCAGTGCAATTTTTGTGGACCAGTTTGAGAATTGTGTTGCTCACCTGACCTATGACAACGGGTTAGGATTTTCTGATGCTGACTTGACCCCTGCCAAGAGGGATCATAACAGGGCCTTGCATATTTCAATTGAATGCAGGGGCACTACCCTGTCTCATGTGCTGATAGACAATGGTTCCTCTCTGAATGTGTTGCCTAAGGAAGTCCTGAACAAGCTGAGTCCTGAAGATACGGTATTGAAGCCCAGTAATATTGTGGTAAAGGCTTTTGATGGTTCTAGAAGAGTAGTGCATGGGGAAATTGATCTTCCAATCAAGGTTGGCTCTCAGGTGTTTACTGCTACATTCTATGTGATGGATATTCGTCCTTCGTACTCATGTCTGCTTGGTCGTCCCTGGATCCATGGGGCAGGTGCGGTGACCTCCACATTACATCAAAAGTTGAGATATCCGGTGAATGGAAAAGTTGTTACTGTCTTTGGAGAGGAAGAATACTTTGTCAGCCATGTAAACACTTTCAAGTATCTGGAAGTAGAAGGTGAATACATTGAAACTCCATGTCAGTCATTTGAAGTGGTTCCCTGGGCTGTTAAGGATTATGTGACTCCTCCTGCTGTGAAGAAGGTTCCTGTGGTCATCAGAAACCCTCCAACAATGGCAATGGCCTCCCTCAATGATGCAAAAGCTATGGTGGAAGAAGGTGGTTGTACTATTTGGGGTCAGCTTCCTGATATTCCATACAAGTCTGACAAGTTTGGTTTGGGTTTCACTGCAGAGTCCCAGAAGGCTGTTCGTCGTGCTCGTGCTGTTCGTATCACCAATCAAGGGGTTATCAATGCTGTGGGAGATCAAGATGAAGACTACAACTTGGAGGCATGGATTTTTCCTACTGCGGGTGCTGGACTCAATATTTGGAAAGCTGAAGATGTTATCCCTATCTCCTTTAGTCAGGAGTAAATACTATTACTGTGTTATGTTTTTTCAAGCCATGTGCCTTACCCGGGGCACAATGGTGTGCTTGTTACGGGTTGTCATTTCATTTGCATACTTCATTCAATAAAATCAATGGACGTTTCGTTTTCGTAAATATTGTGTTCCTTGTCTTTCTTTTTCTTTTATTTTTGCTTTATCAGCTATGTGTTCTTACACACACCCACGTCACTAAAATGCAGATCCTCATCCACTCTGGATCCAGTTGATAACAGTTCTACTATTGCCAATTACAATTTCGAGAATCCGATCTATCAAACTGAAGACGGAGACGAGGACGATTGTGAAATACCTGTAGAGCTTGCTAGGTTGTTACAACAAAAAGTGAAAGCTATACGAGAGATGCCAGCTCCCCGTACTGAGAAGGAGGTTAGAGGTTTCTTGGGACGATTGAACTACATTGCAAGATTTATTTCCCAATTAACTACCATCTGTGAGCCAATCTTCAAGTTGTTGAAGAAAGATCAGGTGATGGAATGGAATGATGAGTGCCAGACTGCCTTTGATGAAATCAAGAGATATTTGCTAGAACCTCCAATTTTAATGCCACCGGTTGATGGAAGACCCTTGATTATGTATTTAACAGTATTAGACAACTCAATGGGGTGTGTATTGGGGCAACATGACGAGTCCGGTCGAAAAGAGCAGGCAATATACTACCTTAGCAAAAAGTTTACCGACTGTGAAACAAGATACTCACTGCTCGAGAAAACTTGCTGCGCTTTGGCATGGGCTGCTCGCCGACTAAGACAGTATATGTTGACCCATACTACCTTGTTGATTTCGAAGATGGATCCAATCAAGTACATATTTGAGAAACCTGCTCTCTCCGGAAGAATTGCAAGATGGCAAATGATCTTGACGGAATATGATATACAGTATACTACTCAGAAGGCCATTAAGGGGAGTGTTGTTGCTGATCATTTGGCTCATCAAGCAGTAGGTGATTACCAGTCAATGAATTTTGAGTTCCCTGATGAAGACATTATGTCTGTTACCAAAGAACCTGGACAATATGACGGACCTGAACAAGGATCCCGATGGACTATGGTTTTTGATGGTGCCTCCAATGCCCATGGTAATGGTGTTGGTGTTGTGATTAGTTCCCCTGAAGGTTGTCATACCCCGATTACTGCCAGACTTTGTTTCTATTGTACCAATAACATGGCTGAGTATGAGGCATGTATCATGGGTATGCAAGTTGCTATTGATATGAAGATTCAGTTCCTTGAGGTGTATGGAGATTCAGCTCTGGTAGTAAGTCAGATTAAAGGAGATTGGGATACAAAGCATGATAATCTCATTCCTTACAGAGAACATGTGTTGTCTTTGATCCCACATTTTAAAGAGATTACTTTTGGACATATTCCACGAAGAGAGAATCAGTTGGCAGACGCATTGGCCACCATGGCATCTATGTTTGAGATCAGCTGGGATGATGAAGCTCCCAAGATTACCATTGATAGATTTGAGAAGCCTGCATACTGCAATAAGATTGACACTGAAGGGGCAAGTAGACTCCAACATATGAGGGACCATTTGTAGTCAAGACAGTGTTCTCAGGAGGTGCCATGATACTGACTACAATGGATGGTGAAGACTTCCCACAACCTGTAAACGCAGACATAGTTAAAAAATACTACGCATAAAAAGAGACCCGCTAGGTTGACAGGCCTAGGCAAAAATAAGGGCATCCCGGCAAACCAAAAGGGTTTGGGCAAAAATTAGGGATATATATATATAAAAAGATGTACACCCGGCAAGTCGAAAACCTGAAAAGGCGGCTTGGGCAAAAAAGGGTATCCCGGTGGATTGAAAACCTGAAAGGGCAATCCAGGCAAAAGTTAGGGATTAAAGCGTATGACTATGTCTCGTTTGGATCACTCATGAAACTGCAACCAGTTGTACTACTTACTCAAGCTCAAACAGATAAAGCTCAATCCAATCGTTTCCGTCTCAACAGCAAGAAGATGAGATACTTGAGTGGCAATAGTAGAATTGAAACTCAATAGGATTATTTCCCACATAGCTGATTCTTTTTGTAAAACTTCATGACAAAATTCTCTTACTAGGGTTTATGTCTCCTTGTACAAACTTACCCGTGTATGGGTCACTTTTGATATAAATAAATTCCATCTTTTGAATCCAGATTTACTTTTACCCTATTTACATAAGCGAAACGTCCATTGGTTGTGTTTGAATGCATGTATGCTTTTAATATGATTGATGTTTACCAGAAATGCATGAAAATGCAGTAATAGTATTTACTAAGGACGAACGAGGGAAGGATTTCAACGAAGCTTCGTCGGTTCATCTTTACAAGACAGTTACAAACCATCAGTAGGACTAATCCATTTTCACAAAGTCTAATCTCCCCTGGAATTTATATCCATCTCTTTTATCCTCATACGGATATACGGGAAATTACTTTCCAATAAGGGCACGATGAATGAAGACGGGATGTTATACTTACCCTACTATCCCCAACAACGGGAGGTTATCTATACCTTGTTATCCCCAGCAGACGGAGGGTTATATATTCTTCAACAACGAATCGGGATTTATTTTCCTTGGCCAGCAGTTGTTATACAAGGATATCCAGACACTTCCAGCAGTGTCATAGCATACATACATCATTTACATCATACCATAACATATATGTCTATAGTACATTACCTAAGGGCATCATGTCATACATGCATACATAAAGCATAAACTAATGTTGTTATACAGAATGCTACCTTGTTTTCAGGTTAATTATCCAACAAACAAGCTTATGATCTTTGGGACTGCTTTATTGTAACCTCAGGGTTACTTTATCCTCCTGATGAGCTTCTTATTACTTTGGGACTGCTTTATTGTAACCTCAGGGTTATTTTATCCTCCTGATAGCCTCTCATAACTTCAAGACTGCTTTAGAGCTACTGATTGCTCTATCCTCCTGAAATCATCATATTACTTCAAGACTGCTTTAGAGCTATTCATTGCTCTATCCTCATGAGGTCATATTACTACTTCAAGACTGCTTTAGAGCTATTCATTGCTCTATCCTCCTGAAGCCATCTAATTATTTCAAGACTGCTTTAGAGTTATCCATTGCTCTATCCTCCTGAAATTACATTATTATTTCAAGACTGCTTTAGAGCTATCCATTGCTCTATCCTCCTGAAATCATTACTTCAAGACTGCTTTAGAGCTATTGATTGCTCTATCCTCCTGAAGACATATCACATTATTATTTCAAGACTGCTTTAGAGCTGTTGATTGCTCTATCCTACTGAAGCCATTCTATTACTTCAAGACTGCTTTAGAGCTATTGATTGCTCTATCCTCCTGAAGCCATTATTACTTCAAGACTGCTTTAGAGCTATTGATTGCTCTATCCTCCTGAGGTCAGATTTATCACTTCAAGACTGCTTTAGGGTTATCATTATTGATTGCTCTATCCTCATGAAGACATGTTGTTACATCAGTATTACTCCAGACTCCTGACAGTTCTCATTATACTACTGAAGAACTTTCCCCTAGTGGCATCTTTAAGCCCACTCAATCATGTTCAACCAACCATCAATATCACTCCATGCACTGGTGAGTGCAAATTTTTGGGCTTTTGTGTTCAATCCCCTTCAACCTTCCAGGTTACGACTGGCAAATATACCAATCTAACCCCTCAGGTTTCAGAAAATTGAACAGGGGCAGCTGTTGCACCCCAAAATTTGCCCTCACAATACAAGACTTTGTGTTCCAAGAAGGTTCACAAGGTTCACAAAGTTCACAATTGGTCAGAAGAGTTGACAATTCCCTCAGACAATGCACCTCCTAAGCAGTGCATCCAAAACTAGGGTTTTGACTTTAATCAGGCTAAATGGACTTCCAAGACTTCAAGTGAGCTTCATAACATCTTATATGTGTATAAGAACCCCCATGTCAAGTTTCAAGACTTTTCTCAAAAGTTTGCTCAATCAGATGATCAGATAAGTCAAAAGCAGTCAATGCAGTTAAAAGGTCAAACTGAGGTCAACTGTGGTCAAACCAAAGTCAAACTTCATGATTTTTTTTTTTTTGCCAACATCAAAGAGAGGTTGGGTGAGAAATATTATCATAATAACTGTAATACCCCAAATTTTGCCCTAAGATTTGTCGTCGCATTTCATTGCATTTAATCAATTACTAACAAATTTGTGTAGTCGTTTGACTTTTTGCAGGTAAATATCATATGGCATGCATTTTTTTTTAAAAAGTAAAAATGGCACAATTGGCAGGAGGACATGTGTAAGGAGTTATGAGTGTGAGAGGTTGAGAGTTCGAATCTCACCTTTGTCATTTTTTTTTTGTTTTTATTATTTTTACTCTAAATTTTTCTATCTTTCATTAAAAAAATAACAAAAATAGTTTTTTATTATTATTTAATTATTATTTTCGTATTTTAATTAAATCATTTTTTAAAATATTATTTTTTTCACTTTTTTCTAAATTATTCATAAAAATATCCAAAAAATCATAAAATAAAAAATATTGAAAAAAAATTTTGTTCTTTTTATAATATTTTTTATTTTAGGAATCAATAGGATTATTAGTTTTTATTTTAAGTTTATTTTAATTATTTTAAATTATTTAAATTTTATTTTTTCTTAACTAATTATTTAGTTTGGGCTTTAAAATGGGCTTTAGGGACATTATTGACAATTTGGTGTTAACCCTAATTTGTTCCCTATATATACATGTGTTGCCTTGTTGGAAAAGAGGGGAGAATGAAAAAAACCTAAGAGGAGTGAGTGCCGTTTGCCGTTATTTAGTTTTCTTCTTCATCCATTACTATTGTTTCTTTTTCTTCATCGTTTACCGTTATTTCTTTTCCTTCATCTATTACTGTTGTTTCCTTTTCTTCATCTTTTACCGTTATTTCTTTTTCTTCATCTATTACCGTTATTTCTTTTTCTTTATCTATTACTGTTACGTTTATATATATATAATTTTTAAATTGTTAGAGTTCATATATATAAGATTTTTGATCGAATTATGTCGATACGATGTTTGCACATTTGTGTGCATGACGCGTGACATTTGTGTTAGTTCGATCTGGTTGCGATGATCGCATTTTTGTGTGAGCAATAATACTATTTTTTGCTTAATTTCTTTTTCTTTGCGATAAATTTTGTTTCGTCCGATTTAGATCTGGTTGCGATGAGCGCATTTCTGCGTTAGCAACATTGTTGGGTTATTTGGCACATTTAAAATTCATTATTGCTTTATTATTATTATTATTATTATTATTATTATTATTATTATTATTATTATTATCATTATTTATTATTATTATCATTATTATCATTATTATTACCATTATTATTATTATTGTTATCATTAATTTATTAAAATTTGTTATAATATAAAAATCTGTTTTTTTAAAATAAATAACATTAACATCTTTTCCAAATTAATATGAAAACCTATTATTAAGAAAAACTTTTTTTTAGATAAATTTAAAATAATAACTAAAATTTTTTTTTTAAAATAATAACTAGAACCGTTATTTATTTTATTTTATTATTGTTCAATTCAAATTTCATTATCATATTGTATCTGCTCCTCTCATGTAACCTCGCGAACTTAACAATCGCTCTTTAAATTCTGCCTTTAAATTTCTGCTTGCATGGTTTAAATTATGACATTATCTCTCTGTTTGCATGATTCAATTATCTCACGCGTTTACTATTATTTCTGTCACATTGCACACATCCGAAGGTTAGGTCTAACTGTTTGGCCGCCGCGCCAATAGTCCGTAAAACTTCACACATTCAATTTCAAATCCTCAAAACTACAAACTACAAACCCTAATTTTCACAAATGCCTCGCCGCAGGCAAAATTACAATTTTACCCTTAGCATTAGGTCAAAGAGCCGCCGCGCTCATTTTAGGGTTTCCCGCCGTGGAATCCCTAATTTAACCCTAATTACAACTTAACATTTCAACGTAGAGACTTGGAGTTTCTACACTCCACGTAAGCGTGTCCTTAAGATGCGTTTATTCCCCTTGAGACCTTGACCACAGTCAAGAAGTTTCTAACCTCCCTATTGAGGGGAACTACGATTACTCTGATTCCACTCCCGTAAGGATACGTAGGCACAAGATGCGATGTCTTGCCGAGTAAACTTAGAATTAACCCCCTTTATTATTTATTATTGCTTATTTATATTTTATTTATCTTTGCTATTTAATTATTTTGCTTATTATTTTGTAATTGTTTCTTGGATGTAAAGTTGTTTAATTATTTAATTACTATTATGGTTAGTAATTAGGGAGTGTAACAACATGTATGTAATATTAAAATAAATTTAGATCACTTTTAAATAAAGATAATTTAAAATAAACACGTCACACACGTAAGTCGATTTGAATCGCCGTCTCACTTCCTAAGGATATCCCTCAAGTTGCCTACGAATAATGGTTAAGTGGGGTGTATAAAACAAGTCCCTCAAATAGAAAAATCATCAAAGTCCCTTATGGTTGCCTTTACGAATCGAGTCCCTTTCGAAAAATGATGATAGTCCCTCCAGTTTGCTTATTACACCCCACAATGGCCTTCAAAAATCCAATTGTCCCTCACATGTCCCTTAACATCCAAAGTAAGGACTACCTACTCCATTATAGTAGGGATAGTCTTACTAAAGGAAAGAATAAAGAATAAGAAAGACCTTAAAACATTAGGGTAGGCTACTCCTAGATACTTGCTCACTTCAAAACTTTTTCACACTTAGACAAATTTCCAACAAAATTTTCAAACAAGTTTTTTCACATCCATACACGGATTATTATTAAACTATTCTGAAATTTTTTGCTATTCACACACTACACTTTCAAAACAATTCAAAAGTGAGCTTAAGTACCTAAGAGCCCATGGATAACCATGGATGAAAAGGGTGCTAACACCTTCCCTTTTCATAACCTACCCCCCGGACCCAAAATATTCTCTAAGGTCTTTCCTGTTCTTTTATAACCTTTCCTTATGGATAAAATAAAAGTCGGTGGCGACTCTTGCTATCCGCAACATTGTTTAAAGTCAGTTCTCCCACCGTGTTACAGGCGGCATGAATGTCCATGACCTGAAACGTGATCATAAAAGTCTGCAATCCAATAGTCATCGGCAAATCCACCTCACCAATTACTGTTTTCCTCGACCCATCAAAAGCCTTGACAATAACATGACTTGGCCTCATCGGCGGTCCCTGGTAGGATAGCTTAGATAGAGTAGTTTTAGGCATCACATTTAGAGAAGATCTAGTATCAACCAACACACTGGACAGGGAGTCGTTTCCACAGTTCACAAAAATATGTAAAGCCATGCTATGTTTCCTTCCTTCTTCCGGGAGATCATCCTCATTGAAACCCAGATTGTCACATGAAGTAATATTACCAATGATATTGTCAAACTGCTCCATAGTCACATCTTGTTCAACATATGCTTGTTCTAATATTTTCTGGAGCGCTTCTCTATGAGCCTTAGAACTCATCAGCAATTGCAACACAAAAATCTTCGACGGGGTTTGCAGGAGCTGACATGCAACCTTATACTCACTCCTCTTAATCACTTTTAGACATTCATCTGAATTGGACAAATTGGATCCACCAGATTGCCCCACAATCGAATCCTTTGAGCCTGTTTGTTCTAATGAGACCTCTTTTTCTTACGGTGGTACAGTCGGGTAGACTCGACCACTCCTTGTTATTATGCTGACATCTGCAATGTTAACTACTGAAGGTCTAGTGGGTAAAGGCACTTACTTTCCATTCTCCAACATTGTAGCGTTGTACCTGTAGGGGATAGCCTTATTGGAAGTATAAGGGACAGGTCCAGGCACATTGATTACCAACGGGGTAATAGTCGGTTTTCTGCTATTATACACGATTTCGATACACTCTACTTATTTAAAGTGAGGCACTATAACACAAATCTCTTCGGCCCTTTCAACTGAAACTTTCTGATCATCATCTTCCAAACAGTCTTGAATCATGTTAACAGAGGGTGAACCATGCGGGGTGTTGCACCCCAAAATTTGACCAACAATTATTCATTCATTGAGTGTTTGAAAGTTGATATCTTCATCAGAAAGTTCAAGAGATCCTCAGAAGAGTTGATTGAAACTAGGGTTGTGAGCTTCACAGTTTGAAAGTTGTGGGTGCCCCTCAGATGATTTTGAGACTTTGAGAATGAACTTGATGTTTTGAGAAAGCTTATGAGATGTCTTGAAAGCCATCATGAAGCCCAGAGAGGTCATTATGCAAGAATTCAGAAGATTCAACCATGAATGGATGAATTAGGGTTTTGACTGGGTCAACCCTAGGATAACTGAAGACTTGGAGAAGGTTGAGACTCAATCCAAGGGCCATGAGATCATGGAATGATGCATAGAGATGTTATAAAGATGATTCCTAGACCAACTCATCATGATTGAGGAGTTTTGAGAAGTTTCAAGTTAGGGTTTCTGAGGATTGTCAGTGAAAAACCCTAATTTGATCCCTATCTTCCAGGCAGTTTTAGCACTAGATGTGTTTGATATCTCATTTTCCCCACAACATGAATGTTGTAGAGCTTGTTCTAAGCTTTAATTTGAGTGGTGGAAGTCCTTGATAGGAGTTACAGAGCTCAAGTTATGGTTTTGACAAATTACAGGTCAGTTGATGTGTGTGAATCTGGGTCCTTGAAAGTCACCCAACTTGCAGACAACTTTTGCCCTAGTAGGATGATTCCTATGGTTTCTTGGTCAACATGAATGTTGAAGAGGACCTTCTAAGCTTTAATTTGAGTGGTAGAAGTCCTTGATTGGATTTGTGGAACTCAACTTATGGTTTGAACAAGACAGGGGTATTTTGGTCATTTGTCGGTTATAGGTCATTTTAACCAATGCCTAAAACTCCTATTTCCAAGCCTCAAATGGAAAAACTCAAAACATGAAAGTTGCTCAAAATGTGATTTTAAGTCTAGAAAGAAGGTCACAAATTGATGAAAAAGCTCATAGCACAAGATTCCATGATTGGTCAAAAATGAACTAAAAATGACTTATAACTTTGAAAAGTTGAAATTGAAAAGTGTTTTGGAAGATCCACAAATCTAAAATAGGTCATCCAATATATCATTTTGATTGGAAAAACTATTTTAAGAACTTTGGTTTAAGTAGAATTTTCATTTGAGGCTCCAAAAATGGACTTCCTTTGGAAATTTGTTACTTAAGAAAGAAGGCAATGTTAGAAAACCCTACCCAAGCCAAGAATGCACTTGTTTTTCACACATTCCTTCTTAATAACTCATGTAAGGGTATTTTAAGTCAAAATAACAAGGCATGGCATATGAGATGAGATGACCATTATGGAATATCATGGAACTTTCAAGAAACTTCCACATCATTCTAGATGAATCTAGAAGCATCCATCAATTTTTATTTAAAGAGTGCATCAAAGAATGATTAGAGGTTGGTGAAAGTTGGAATCAAGTCAGAGGAGAGAGAAGGAGAGATAGCCATTGAAGCCATTTCTTCAACTTGAAGCAACTCAAGAATTCTTCCATTACAAGTCTTCTCCTTCAAGAATTGTGCAAACAGAAGGTTAACCATCATCAAAGGATCATCCTGAAGGATTTGCAAGCTTGGAATCGTGCTCAAGCATCATACACCATAGTTCCTTGACAGGTTCTTTCTCCTCTCTTTTTCACCATAATTATGCATAGATGGTTTAGATTCTAGGTGTATAATTGATGTGTTAGGGTAGAGGATTAATTCTAGAAAGCTAGGGCACGATCCATGATGGTTTGTAACAGGTGCATAATTCTTTAAGTTTCAAGAACTATCTGTTTAGGAGGTTTTGATCAGCATGAATTGGTTTAGAGTCACCAGGATAGCATCAAGAACATCTGTGGATCATTATATTGAAGTTTAGTGAGGATTAATATCAGTTTAAATTTTGAACCATGGTTGTACCCGGATCTTCAACCTCTCTGTTAGGGCAATCTAGGACGAATTATGAGAAGCTGTGCGTAGGGTTGTGTAGGGCTTGAGACGTAGATGATTTTTCGTGTTGGAGTCGTGTGGAGCCGTGGCCTATGGAGGGAGCTAGAGGAGCTCGATTTTGTGTGCATGGAGTGAGGGTTCTGCAAACCCTAATTGGTGTTTGGAGAAGACGAGGGAGAATCCGTTGGATCGTTCCCAAAGATTGACTAATTCCCCTAATCCAACGGCCTTGATCGCATCTGAGAAAGAGAGGGAAGATTTAAATAATCGAAACGCCGCGTTTCATTTAGGGAGCCATTCTGGGCTCAGGTCCTATTCGCCCCCCCCCCCCTTTTTATTTGGCCCAATGAATTGAACTGGCGCGTTTACTTAATGCACCCCCCCTCCCTTTAATTAATTCATTTCTTTTAAATTTTTCTTCTTATATTTCTCTGTTTTGTAAAATGCATTAAAAATAGTTAAAAAATGATTTTTAATTTCTTCTTTTTTCTATGAGTAGATTAAAATGAGTAGAAAATTATAAAAATAAAATTGAGATTTTATTTTTAGGTTTAATATTTTTAGTAGATTTTCCAATTAAATAGCTTTTTAATTGTTTCATTTTGATATTTGATTTTGTAGGAATTGTTTTAGTACTTTCCTTTGATCTTTTTTACCCATTCTTTTTTGTGCAATTAGATGATGAGTCATACTTCCCCATAGGATTTTTTCTAGATTTTTTAGAATTAATCTTGATTAGTTTAATTAGGGTTGACTTAGGATAGTCTAATTAGGGTTTAGAATTGTGCATAGGTGATGATTCCTTTCTTTGATTGAGTTTTATCTTGATTTTTAGGTAGAAACCTTTGTAGATGTTATGAGTAGGTGTTGAGGACCCTTATGAATATTTGTTAAATTTTTCCCCATTAGTTTAGTATTTTTAGGTATTTTCTGAAGTTGCCTGATGATGTGATCTGTTCAGTGGGTTATCTGTTCATCTGTGGGGTTCATTCTGAGGAATTTGATGAAGGGCTTGTGTTGCCTTGAGGATATTGATGGAGAGCATCATGAAGGGAAGCTTGTAGATCAAGATGCAGAGACCCAGAGCTTGGCTGATGCCCTGTTGGTGAGGTTTGAGAGCCTGAAGTTTGAAGGAGGTTCATGGTACTTTCCTGAGGAAGGCACTATGAATGACTTTCATCCTTCCTTCTCACCTCTTTCTTAAGTATCCAATGATGTTGGAGCCAACTTGTGAGTTTAATTTCTCCTGAGGAGGAATGTAAACTGATCACTTGTTGTTGAGCCACATGGGATACAACTCCTAAGTGGAAGCCTCCTAGCACTTTCCTGAGGAAGGTCCTATGAGTCTATTCACTTAGTTCCACTAGTTTGTCTAGGATTTCTCAAGTATCCAATGATGTTGGAGCCAACTTGTGAGTTTAATTTCTCCTGAGGAGGAATGTAAACTGATCACATGTTGTTGAGCCACATGGGATACAACTCCTAAGTGGAAGCCTCCTAGTACTTTCCTGAGGAAGGTCCTATGAGTCTATTCACTTAGTTCCACTAGTTTAAATAGGATTTCCTAAATATCCAGTGATGTTGGAGCCTGCTTGTGAGTTTAATCTCTCCTGAGGAGGAATATAAACTGATCACAGTGGTTGAGCCACATAGGGTATGACTCCTGAGTATACACCTCCTAGTGCATTCCTGAGGAAGACACTATGAGTCTGATTGCTTAGCTCCCTGTCCTTGGTAAGCTTGTTCTGAAGCTTGAAGGCTGGGAATGACTTCTCTTGTTTAGGGTTTGCTTTAGGGCTAGTGCTTAGATTTGATTCAGATTCTGTGATTAGGGTTAGGATTAGAGAATAGATGATTCTTTCTCAGGTGTGTTGTTTGCCTGATGGCACTTCATTTCTTTTATCTGTTCATTGCTTGATAGCATGTTGATTATTTTCAGTATGATTACTGTTATTTCATGACTGGCTTGAGGTCGAGATGAGCTTGTGGAGGCTGAAACCCCACACACATTTCCTCCCTCACTTGCATTGCATGCATTTTACTGTTAAAGCTGATGTTTTTGTCTGTTTCTGTGTATCATTGACATGATCCCTTAGGACTCTCATTTCCTCTGATAAGGATTTGATGATAGACTTTTAGGTTGAAACCTATGCATGACAACATCTAGGAGCTCCCTGTTCAAACCTCAACCATAGGATGAATCCATGGCATGATAACAAATAGGACTTGATAGTCTCCCTCCTAGTTGAGTTTTCTCCTGTAGTTTCCCGAACTACGTTTGCTCTGATCTTTCATACCGGATGAAAGTACGTAGGCATAGGATGCGATATCCTAGCGAGCAACCTTTCCCCCATAATCACCCGTAGTTAGCCGAACTACGTTGACTCTGATTTCTCATTCTCTGATGAGAATACGTAGGCATAAAGTGCGACGCTTTGCCGAGTCATTTTCTTTTCTTTTTCAGCCAGCCTTGATAGGTAGATAGATTATAACCAACCCGTCCAAGTAAACAAACAAGCGAGGATCCCGTCGAGTACGACGGACGTGAGGGGTGCTAATACCTTCCCCTTGCGTAACCGACTCCCGAACCCAGACAATGGTTGCGATGACCTTGTCTTACCCTTATTCGTCAGGTTTTTCCGATCGTTTCCTTTCCCGCTCTGAGGGATAAATAACGAAAGGTGGCGACTCTTCTGTCATGCCGGCACCTTATTTTCGCGCAAGCGACAGCTGGCGACTCTGCTGGGGACTTCTGGTGTTTCCCTATGCGAGTCTCGCCTTGGATTTCCTTCCTAGCTGTCTGGGACCGTCCCCAGCAGCTGGCGACTCTGCTGGGGACGATAGCATCTAGGGACTTTTCCCATCCCTTATGCTGGGACCGTTTCCCATCCCCTACGCGAGTCAATCCCATCGTTTGTGTGTTTGCTTGTTGGGTTGCGTTTATTTATCGCATCTTTACTTCCCGCACTTTACTCCCCGCATTTTATTTCCCGCATTATTTCCAGTTTGATATGATTATCTGTGCTGCTGTGGGAGAGGGATGTTACTGTGAGTGAAAAGCCGGACCTGGGCTTGAGTACACACCTAGATATAGTTGCGGAGAAGTAGTAGACGAACCTGTCTGTTGAACAGGCACAGTTCCCTACGAAAATCTGCGCTCAGACGAGATTCTTGCAGAGGTGCTCCTTTCCGGTCCTGAGGATCTGAGGGGAGTCCAGACGTGAGGATTGTCGACTCTGGGGACCGATCATTTGGAAGTCAGCTAAGAGAGGCCTCTTCATGACCTGACGATGCCACTCCTTCTGGGAATCGTATTGTCACTCATGAATGTCTGTGACGCTGACGACCGCATAGGATGCCGTACCTTTGCCCGTGGATTAGGCCCATCATACCTGTGAGTGGGGTTGGGATATTGCAGGAAACTTTGACCTCCAGACCACCTGGTTTTCTTGGCAGTGAATCAGTTATGTTGGGTTCTCAGTTGCAGATATGTTCTTGATAGAGCAAGGGTTTGATCAGAGGATCTTATCATTGGGTATTTGTCTGTTCTTGATAAAGCAGGCTTTGATCAGAGTATTGTTATCAGAGGTTTGTTCTGGATGGAGCAGATTTTTGAGTGAGGTCTGAAGATCTCATCGGCAGTTGTTATTTTGTTCTTGATAGGGCAGATTTTGAGTGGGGTTTGAAGATCTCATCAGCAGCTGTATTTTTTGTTCTTGAGAGGGCAGATTTTTGATTTGGGGTCCGAAGACTTCATCAATAGATATTCCTTGATCTTGCATCCGGGGTCTTTATTATCAGGCCTTCGTTCTTGACAGAGCAGAATGTTGGTCTCGATCCTACCAGATGGTTATTCACAGCAGATTAGATCAGTGGTTTTACACCGGGGTCTCCTTCTCATCAGTGACTGTTGACATCGAATATCCACAGCAGCCACCGGGATACATTATTGCATGACTGCATTTTGCATTAGCTCGCATATTCATGTTTGCATTCCATTAGCATGTGTCTGTGCTGCAGGCGTGTTTCGTACCCTGATCCTGGTGTCCCGAGCAATATGAGATATTTTCTTCCATGAATGGATCCAGTCTTATCACTGCATTAACACTATGTTGGCACGTTGACACCAGAATCAGGGGTGATCTCCTGAACGTATAGACACCCATAATTCATCTTGCATGGCAGAAGTCAGGGCTTGTCTTCTAACCCTTGTGTTTGCAGGTTTGATTCAGAATCAAGCAGCTCAGACTAATGGAGCAGATACAAGCTGAACTAGGGAAAGTCCAAAGCCAGCTGGGGCAGGTCATGAATGACATACAGGCAGTACGTCTGGACCAGCAAGTGCTCAGAGAGGAGAATCAGCAGCTGCAGAATCAGCTGAGCTTTCTCATGGGAGTGGTAAGGAGCATGCTAAATAAGGAGAGTGGTCAAGCACCCAAGGAGGAGACCAGAGTGCTTCCTCCGTTACCGTCAGTGCCACCGGTGCTGAAGCCAAGTGGACCTCATGGACCCTCTACACAGCATGAAGCTCGAGGCCTGTCTCGTCGTCAGCCGCGCCGAGCATCTCAGAATCATCCTGAAGGGTATGGTCAAAAGAAGAAGCTACTTGATAGAGCTTTGGACCCACTACCTGTGAGTTATGCCCAGCTGTTGCCGCTGTTGGTTCAGAACCGAGTTCTCAAGCTTCGGACCTTAGATCCACCAGATGAGGGGTCACCAGACGTTGATCTAAGCGTACATTGTGATTTCCACTCGGGAGCACCAGGGCACCATGTTGAAACATGTAAGGCTCTCCGGAATAAGATTCAGGACCTGATCGACTCAAGGATAATCAGGCTTGTGCCGGGCGGCATGAGAGCATCGGGAAAGTTTATCCCCTACCCTGCAGGAGAGGTGGATGATTCCACTCCTTTGCCTGAAGCTGAGAAAGAGCTGGAATATGTCCCGCGACCTCTGGTGACTGAATCACCTCGCTCGCAGTTGCTGCCTGGATCAAGCTCAGGGACGCAAGCGTCTAAACAAGAGATCGTTGCCATGCAGAAACGACGACCTCTTACTCTTGGGCGGAAGGAATACCAACACCAGGATCACAAAAGGCCTCGCAGCCTCGTGGAACGAAGGAACGCTTCTCCCCATCCAGTGCCTGTGCCGTATAGCCAGATTCTTCCGATGTTGGTCCAGAATTCCTTGGTGGAACCGAAAGCTCTCAAGCCCGTGCTAGAGCCTTACACTCCAGGGTACGATCCTCATGCTCAGTGTGGCTACCATGGTGGATCTCTGGGGCATTCAACTGAAGATTGCAAGGCTTTCCAGGCGAAGGTGCAGCAATTGATCGACCAAGGGTGTATTTCCTTTCCAGAGGGAGTCTTGGTTGTGCGTGGCGACCTCTCAGCTGTTTGAGCTCGCAGATTCAGAGGGTTATTTCCAGAAGCTGGTGATCCAGACAGGCAGACGCCCTCAGCATTGGCAGTCCTCGGACTTTTTACCGTTTCGCATTTGTAGTTTCTTTTCTGTTAGTTACTACTTGCTGTAAACATTGTATGTTTCGAATGGTAATGATAATAAAGTGACTATGCATTTCTTCTGAATTAGTTATGTCGTTGTCACTCATTTACTGCATTGCACTGGCACTTGCATTTTATTTACTCCACTTTATTACTATGATTAGCAATGAGCAGAGGGAGGATGATGAAACTGAATACGCATAACCGATGATCGTATTGCTTTCAGATAAAACTTTGCCGATGACGTACAAGGCATTGTTTCAAATCCCTAAACACCGGAGAGATAAGGAAGAGAATCCCTTGTTAACCACTTCGAGCCGAGAAGTAGGAGTTTCTTTCGGATTGTTAAACCCTTGCATCTTAACCTGGGGCAGGGTAGTTGTTAGTTAGCTTGATCGAGCGTTCAAGTCTTATAGAGGAGTGTTGTCCTTCGAGGACCAATCACATCATATCCCTCTCCAGAGGTCGTACCTCATCAACCACAATGGTTAAACCTCACCGATCAGGAGTGAGACGGTTACAATCCTTTCGGAGCAATCAAGATAACCAGTGTCGCACGACTTGTTCCAAGAAAAAGAGAAATAAGAAAGCCCGCTAAGTAAAAAAGAAAAAAGCTAGAAAGCAAATACTTAGGCAAAATCAGGGCATCCCGCTGGACTTCAAAAAGAAATCGAAAAGAACTCAAAAGGAGTCAGTCCAGGCAAAAATTAGGGAATCAAAAGAATGAAAAAGAAAAGATTATAAAAAAGAAAAATCCTCGAACAAGGACGAAGTCGTGTAGACACAGACACCGAAAACGAAAAAGGAGTAACTGTCACTCCGAAACACCTTGCGAATTCTTTAACCAGTTGTTCCCAATGTTCAACATACCTCTCGAAGAGGCGAGCGCTCGAGCTAAGTTAACCGAACTTTAGGATCGGAGAACATCACGTAGAAGGGGCGGGTACAAATCATAATTTGAGCCAAATATCCTTTGTTTCACGAACCGTGAACCCGACCACGATACAACCCTTAAAAGACCTAATTGAGGCAGGGTTTATTCCGAGAGTGCATTACGATAAGGTTGAGTAACCTGACTCCTTCATGATTTGCTAATCATATCCTTATTGCATTTTTCACTGATCGCATCAGCACTACGTTTGAACTCTTGAGTTCATTCGTCACTCACTAGCATGACACGTAAATGAGTGACAGCACAACATTTTTTCGAAATTTGCATGAACACTGCATTAAAATTACTATTCGTGAATAAACAATTTTAGTTGCAGGTTAGTAGCTGATACGAAGGAACTTCAGCAGGGAATAGTCAATCAGGACTGAATCGCCAGAGGTCTGGATCAGAATGGTATGCTTTGAAACCCTGTGAATCTGGGGCAATGACTTCCAGTGAGTTTGGAATCAGTTTGTCTGAGGACAAGTCCCGGAGCATCAGTTGATTATGGGGCCGTTTATGCGAGCAGCGGTTGATCGGAAGTGAATCTTCTTGAGACCCAATCAGGGGCAGTTATCCGGAATCCTTGCGATTTAAGGGCAGATCCCTCCAGTGTTCAATCAAGAGCCTGTTGAGTCGCTCATCGCTCGTTCAGGGGCAAACTACTTCAGAGATATTGAAGCCGACCATGCTGAGAGTTGATTAGTTGAGGATGAATCCTCCCGTTGTGCAGATGCTGGGGCAAGCCACCTGAAGATTGTCTTGTTGCCAGTTGTTTTCGGCTCAGAATGAGTCATTCCCAAAGGTCGGATTGGGGCAAGTTGAATTGCGCTGGGGCAAGTTGTTCAAATGAGTTTGTTCACCCGGGCAAGAATTGAGTATCGGGGAATCGTGTCGTTACCCCGTCAAAATCCGAACCTTCTGAAGAAGCCTTGCGGTCATTGAATTGCTATCCTACAGCATAACCTGTTACTTGACTCCATGATTGGTAGCCTGTATTCCCTGTGTTGGCGTTGTTGAATCAGGATTGTTTCTCCGCAGAGGCGCACAGTTTGAGATTGTCCCCCCTGTACAGTTTGAGACTGCAACAGATTGAGATGGCGTTTATCCCTCATCAGATTAGGGTCAAGATTACCCTCAGCGAACCAGGATTGATATCCCCGAAGCGGAGCGAGCCCTCCCTCTCCAGCGGAGTTCAGTAGTCTCTCATCCGCAGAATCGGAATCAGATAGTGAGCATTGATATGCCTTCCCCAGGTAGAGGTGATTCTCTTCCCCAAACAGACGCATCCTGAAGGAATGTCACCTCATCGGCTGAATCAAGCACCGAAGAATGATTTCTCTCCCCAGCACCGGGTCACAAGTGCAGATTTCAGAGAAATGTTCGGGTGCCGAAGCTCGTGTTTTCCCCAGTAAAGTCGCTGAAGCAGGATTTTCCCCCGCACCGGGTCACAAGTGTAGGTTTCGCAGGAAGCTAGTCGTATACCGAAGTATGCAGTAACTGATGGTGCCAGACTGAAGTCTCCAGTGGAATTGAGATTCCTCACCAGAATCAGGCTCTCTCCTGAAGATGGACGATTCCTTCTTCCCCAGTAGAGTGTTGGGACAGCTGATGTTGTATTCCCCGGCAGAGTTGTACTCTCCCCGAAGTCAGGTGATCCTTTCCTCCCCAGCGGAATTGAAGTTCCCCATCAGAGTTGCCCTCTCCAGCGAAGTAGAATGATTTCTATCCCCGGCCGAGTCTGCAGAAAAGCAGAATCCTCGGAAGTTGATCAGGTCATGATCAATTTTCCTCAGCAGAGCGTAGAGCAGCTGATGTTGTATTCCCCCAGAGTCGTACTCTATCCAGCGAAGCAGAACGATTTCTCCTTCCTCAGCCAAATTTGCAGATGTCCAAGAGATTCGAATCCTTGGAAGTTGATCAGATCATGATTGGTTTTTCCCCAGTGGAGTGTTGAGCAGCTGAAGTTGGCTCCCCACAGAGTGGTCTTCCCCAGAAGAGTAGCCGAGACGGCCGCACAGTTCATTCTCGCGATTGATATCAGCAGATCCAAGTTCTCGTAGAGCTTCGTCCCCTGCAGCAGTCAGCTGAAGTTGTTCCCCTGCAGCAGTTCGCGGAAGATCAGTTCCCCAGACAGAGCCTGATTGATATTGGCGTGTTCACGTTCTCCTCAGCAGGATGATTCCCCTACCTGAGTGGTTCTTTCTCCTTGACAGGAAGATTTCCCCCCTTCGGCATTTATTTTGCCGATGGGATCGCATCATTGTGCATGATTGCATAGCATTGCGCATGACTGCATGGCATTTAACACTGCATAGCATCTGACGTTGCAATAGCACTGAGCATGATTGCATGGCATTTAGCATAAATACATATCATTCCCACCGTGTGGGGCATAGTGCAGAAGCATACACATCATAAACATGATCTAGGTCATTATCATCCTTGTTGAACAGGTGTATCCCAAAAGACCGGTTGCTCAGGACGATTCTTGATGTTCTCCCCAGCCAGGTTGTTTTCTTAGATGATTCTAAAAGACCCCGGTGTGATCCCCGCAGTTCGCTCGCTCAAGATGATTTTTGAGATCCCCAGCGAAGTCTTCGGTTCAAGATGATTCTCGAATTCCTCAGCAGGGCCGTTTGCTTAAGATGACTCTTAAGACCTCAGTACAGTTTCCCGAGTTGTTTGCTTAAGATGATTCTTGAGCTCCCCAGTAGCATCCGCAGCAAGAGTTGCCCAGGAAGATTCCTGGAAATACCCAGCAGAATAAAGTCTCCAGAAAGGTTATCAGAAGCGCCCGCCGGAGTTGTTTGTTCAAAGTGATTTCTGGAATCCCCAACAGAGTGGAGGTCTTTTCCCCAGCAGGTGGTTGGCATTTCCCCAGCAGCAGGCAGGTAGATTGATATCCCCAGTCGAGCACAATCATGATTGGCAGATGGAAGGTTCCCCCAAACAGATCCCGAAGGATTGTCCAGCAAGCTGAAGTTTGTTTATCCCGCAAGTTTGAGAACTTAATGACATGAGTGTCTTGTAGCCTGACAGCTATGTTCCCCAGAAGGGTCATTTCCCAAAAAGTCGTTCGGGGCATCTATCGCTTTCCCCATGCAGAGTATAGCAGAGGATAGTGTGTTGATCAGCCTGATGTGCTGTGCTCTCCGGAGGAGTCCGTCATCCTCAAGTATAAGTCCAGTCGAGATCAGCAGAAAATGCAGCTCCCTTGAAAGGTAGCTTTCCCTCAGTAAAATTGGTAGGAATCGTCTGAGTGTGCTCTGTCGTTATTCCCCAGCAGTTGTTGAAGTCGTTTGAGTGAACTCTCTCGTCTTTCTGCAGCAAAGTCTACAAGGTTGTTTGGGTGAACCCTTCTTCCTATTCCCCAGTGAGTCGTCAGGATTGTTTGGGTGAACCCTCATTCCTCTCTCCTCAACGGAGTTGTTAACTTGGTGATTATGTCTGGTGACCCGGCATGTTTGCTTTTATTTAGCAACGACTTGACAGGATGTCAAGTAAGTAGCAGCGTGATATGTCCGCTCCAGCAATGATGTCTAATCTGAAGATGGATTTCATAAGCGCCAGAAGGCGATATCAGAAGGTTCCTGTGAAGCCAGATTTCCGTGTGGATGAAGCAACGGGTGGCTGAAGACAAGGTTCCAGGGTTGTAGATACAACAGAGCGATTCGTGTGAGTCTGAAGACCAGGTCAGTTATCCTGAGGTGATGATTGATTGCGATCAAGTGAATGATACGTCTTCCGATTGAAGTCGAAGATGTTTCCCCAGCAACGATGTCTAATCTGAAGATGGATTTCGTAAAGCGCCCGAAGGCGATATCAGAAGGTTCCGGTGAGTCCAGATTTCCGTGTGGATGAAGCAACGGGTGGCTGAAGATAAGGTTCCAGAGGTTGTAGATACAACAGAGTGATTCGTGTGAGTCTGAAGACCAAATTAGTTATCCTGAGGAGATGATTGATTGCGATCAAGTGAATAGTGTTTCTTCTGACTGAAGTCGAAGATGTTTCTCCAGCTGAAGCGGAGTTTTGCCTGAAGGCAAAGTGTTTGAATCCCCGTAGAGTCATGAATGGCTCAAAATACCATTTCTCTGACTGAAGTCACAGATTTCCTAAGCTGAAGCGAAGGTGCCTAAGGGCAAGGTTATCCCCAAGGTTATGAATGACCTAGGATTCATTTTTCGGACTGAAGGCCGAAGTATATCCCTGACTGACGTCTCGGATACTCTATAGCAGAGGCGGAGTTGCCTGAAGGCATATCCATGTATCCTTGAAGGTCAAGGACCATTTCTTTAGACTGAAGTCGAAGATACCTCCTGCAGAGTTGCCGACGGGCAAAGTTTACATCCTTGAAGGTCAAGGATGTTTTTCTAGCTGAAGCTGGAATAGCCGACGGGCAGGGTTTCATCTTTCTTCAGAAATACTTGAAGATTCTCCAGCGGATCTGGAGTGGCCAGGGGCCAGGGTTCCATCTATATTCAGAGTTACTTGAAGATTTTTCTAGCTGAAGCTGGAAGTGGCCAGGGGCCAGGGTTTCATATAGTTCTAATATTGAAGTTCTACGGCAGGCAGTGTGCAGCAGTATTCCGATGTTCGTTATGGTTCTGAGGGTGAACCCCAGATCAGAGTGTGCTCGGTTAAGTCTCTCATCCCCAGCGGAGTAGTTTCAAATACGCAAGTGTACCTTTTGTTCCATTTACCAGGGGTGAACCCCAGGTCAGAATTGTTCAGTGATATAGTTGTCCAGCAGTGAGGTTGGGTATTTTGATTATCCGACGGCGAGATCAGATTATGTTTGTTTCCGGCAGCGAGGTTGGATGTTTGGTTGATGGCAATGTCAGACTCTTTAAATCCCCAGTAGAGATGATGTTGGTACGACGGTGATGTCGAGTGTCTCTCAGAGCGATGTTTGTTTCAGACGGCGATGTCAGATTTAGTTCTCCAGCGGCGATGTTGGGTGTTTTGATTGTTCGACGGCAATGCCAGAAGGTTTAGTCTTCCAGCGGTGATGTTGGGTGTTGTGGTTGTCTGAAGGCAACGTCAGAAGAATTTAATGTGGATAACTGACGGTGATGTCAGGTCGATATTTCTCCAGCTAGTTGTTGAGCAGCTAGTGTTGCAGTGTTCGAAGATTTGTTCCCCGCAGAGTACCGTGCGCTCGTGCAGTTGGCAAATTTTCGGGTTTACTGATATTCAACCGTCTCGTACCTTGATTGGTTGAGAGCCGTTCGCTTCTCACCCAGTCAGGTTCAAGCCGTTTGAATAGGGGCAGCTGTTGCACCCCAAAATTTGACCAACAATTATTCATTCATTGAGTGTTTGAAAGTTGATATCTTCATCAGAAAGTTCAAGAGATCCTCAGAAGAGTTGATTGAAACTAGGGTTGTGAGCTTCACAGTTTGAAAGTTGTGGGTGCCCCTCAGATGATTTTGAGACTTTGAGAATGAACTTGATGTTTTGAGAAAGCTTATGAGATGTCTTGAAAGCCATCATGAAGCCCAGAGAGGTCATTATGCAAGAATTCAGAAGATTCAACCATGAATGGATGAATTAGGGTTTTGACTGGGTCAACCCTAGGATAACTGAAGACTTGGAGAAGGTTGAGACTCAATCCAAGGGCCATGAGATCATGGAATGATGCATAGAGATGTTATAAAGATGATTCCTAGACCAACTCATCATGATTGAGGAGTTTTGAGAAGTTTCAAGTTAGGGTTTCTGAGGATTGTCAGTGAAAAACCCTAATTTGATCCCTATCTTCCAGGCAGTTTTAGCACTAGATGTGTTTGATATCTCATTTTCCCCACAACATGAATGTTGTAGAGCTTGTTCTAAGCTTTAATTTGAGTGGTGGAAGTCCTTGATAGGAGTTACAGAGCTCAAGTTATGGTTTTGACAAATTACAGGTCAGTTGATGTGTGTGAATCTGGGTCCTTGAAAGTCACCCAACTTGCAGACAACTTTTGCCCTAGTAGGATGATTCCTATGGTTTCTTGGTCAACATGAATGTTGAAGAGGACCTTCTAAGCTTTAATTTGAGTGGTAGAAGTCCTTGATTGGATTTGTGGAACTCAACTTATGGTTTGAACAAGACAGGGGTATTTTGGTCATTTGTCGGTTATAGGTCATTTTAACCAATGCCTAAAACTCCTATTTCCAAGCCTCAAATGGAAAAACTCAAAACATGAAAGTTGCTCAAAATGTGATTTTAAGTCTAGAAAGAAGGTCACAAATTGATGAAAAAGCTCATAGCACAAGATTCCATGATTGGTCAAAAATGAACTAAAAATGACTTATAACTTTGAAAAGTTGAAATTGAAAAGTGTTTTGGAAGATCCACAAATCCAAAATAGGTCATCCAATATATCATTTTGATTGGAAAAACTATTTTAAGAACTTTGGTTTAAGTAGAATTTTCATTTGAGGCTCCAAAAATGGACTTCCTTTGGAAATTTGTTACTTAAGAAAGAAGGCAATGTTAGAAAACCCTACCCAAGCCAAGAATGCACTTGTTTTTCACACATTCCTTCTTAATAACTCATGTAAGGGTATTTTAAGTCAAAATAACAAGGCATGGCATATGAGATGAGATGACCATTATGGAATATCATGGAACTTTCAAGAAACTTCCACATCATTCTAGATGAATCTAGAAGCATCCATCAATTTTTATTTAAAGAGTGCATCAAAGAATGATTAGAGGTTGGTGAAAGTTGGAATCAAGTCAGAGGAGAGAGAAGGAGAGATAGCCATTGAAGCCATTTCTTCAACTTGAAGCAACTCAAGAATTCTTCCATTACAAGTCTTCTCCTTCAAGAATTGTGCAAACAGAAGGTTAACCATCATCAAAGGATCATCCTGAAGGATTTGCAAGCTTGGAATCGTGCTCAAGCATCATACACCATAGTTCCTTGACAGGTTCTTTCTCCTCTCTTTTTCACCATAATTATGCATAGATGGTTTAGATTCTAGGTGTATAATTGATGTGTTAGGGTAGAGGATTAATTCTAGAAAGCTAGGGCACGATCCATGATGGTTTGTAACAGGTGCATAATTCTTTAAGTTTCAAGAACTATCTGTTTAGGAGGTTTTGATCAGCATGAATTGGTTTAGAGTCACCAGGATAGCATCAAGAACATCTGTGGATCATTATATTGAAGTTTAGTGAGGATTAATATCAGTTTAAATTTTGAACCATGGTTGTACCCGGATCTTCAACCTCTCTGTTAGGGCAATCTAGGACGAATTATGAGAAGCTGTGCGTAGGGTTGTGTAGGGCTTGAGACGTAGATGATTTTTCGTGTTGGAGTCGTGTGGAGCCGTGGCCTATGGAGGGAGCTAGAGGAGCTCGATTTTGTGTGCATGGAGTGAGGGTTCTGCAAACCCTAATTGGTGTTTGGAGAAGACGAGGGAGAATCCGTTGGATCGTTCCCAAAGATTGACTAATTCCCCTAATCCAACGGCCTTGATCGCATCTGAGAAAGAGAGGGAAGATTTAAATAATCGAAACGCCGCGTTTCATTTAGGGAGCCATTCTGGGCTCAGGTCCTATTCGCCCCCCCCCCCCCCCCCTTTTTATTTGGCCCAATGAATTGAACTGGCGCGTTTACTTAATGCACCCCCCCTCCCTTTAATTAATTCATTTCTTTTAAATTTTTCTTCTTATATTTCTCTGTTTTGTAAAATGCATTAAAAATAGTTAAAAAATGATTTTTAATTTCTTCTTTTTTCTATGAGTAGATTAAAATGAGTAGAAAATTATAAAAATAAAATTGAGATTTTATTTTTAGGTTTAATATTTTTAGTAGATTTTCCAATTAAATAGCTTTTTAATTGTTTCATTTTGATATTTGATTTTGTAGGAATTGTTTTAGTACTTTCCTTTGATCTTTTTTACCCATTCTTTTTTGTGCAATTAGATGATGAGTCATACTTCCCCATAGGATTTTTTCTAGATTTTTTAGAATTAATCTTGATTAGTTTAATTAGGGTTGACTTAGGATAGTCTAATTAGGGTTTAGAATTGTGCATAGGTGATGATTCCTTTCTTTGATTGAGTTTTATCTTGATTTTTAGGTAGAAACCTTTGTAGATGTTATGAGTAGGTGTTGAGGACCCTTATGAATATTTGTTAAATTTTTCCCCATTAGTTTAGTATTTTTAGGTATTTTCTGAAGTTGCCTGATGATGTGATCTGTTCAGTGGGTTATCTGTTCATCTGTGGGGTTCATTCTGAGGAATTTGATGAAGGGCTTGTGTTGCCTTGAGGATATTGATGGAGAGCATCATGAAGGGAAGCTTGTAGATCAAGATGCAGAGACCCAGAGCTTGGCTGATGCCCTGTTGGTGAGGTTTGAGAGCCTGAAGTTTGAAGGAGGTTCATGGTACTTTCCTGAGGAAGGCACTATGAATGACTTTCATCCTTCCTTCTCACCTCTTTCTTAAGTATCCAATGATGTTGGAGCCAACTTGTGAGTTTAATTTCTCCTGAGGAGGAATGTAAACTGATCACTTGTTGTTGAGCCACATGGGATACAACTCCTAAGTGGAAGCCTCCTAGCACTTTCCTGAGGAAGGTCCTATGAGTCTATTCACTTAGTTCCACTAGTTTGTCTAGGATTTCTCAAGTATCCAATGATGTTGGAGCCAACTTGTGAGTTTAATTTCTCCTGAGGAGGAATGTAAACTGATCACATGTTGTTGAGCCACATGGGATACAACTCCTAAGTGGAAGCCTCCTAGTACTTTCCTGAGGAAGGTCCTATGAGTCTATTCACTTAGTTCCACTAGTTTAAATAGGATTTCCTAAATATCCAGTGATGTTGGAGCCTGCTTGTGAGTTTAATCTCTCCTGAGGAGGAATATAAACTGATCACAGTGGTTGAGCCACATAGGGTATGACTCCTGAGTATACACCTCCTAGTGCATTCCTGAGGAAGACACTATGAGTCTGATTGCTTAGCTCCCTGTCCTTGGTAAGCTTGTTCTGAAGCTTGAAGGCTGGGAATGACTTCTCTTGTTTAGGGTTTGCTTTAGGGCTAGTGCTTAGATTTGATTCAGATTCTGTGATTAGGGTTAGGATTAGAGAATAGATGATTCTTTCTCAGGTGTGTTGTTTGCCTAATGGCACTTCATTTCTTTTATCTGTTCATTGCTTGATAGCATGTTGATTATTTTCAGTATGATTACTGTTATTTCATGACTGGCTTGAGGTCGAGATGAGCTTGTGGAGGCTGAAACCCCACACACATTTCCTCCCTCACTTGCATTGCATGCATTTTACTGTTAAAGCTGATGTTTTTGTCTGTTTCTGTGTATCATTGACATGATCCCTTAGGACTCTCATTTCCTCTGATAAGGATTTGATGATAGACTTTTAGGTTGAAACCTATGCATGACAACATCTAGGAGCTCCCTGTTCAAACCTCAACCATAGGATGAATCCATGGCATGATAACAAATAGGACTTGATAGTCTCCCTCCTAGTTGAGTTTTCTCCTGTAGTTTCCCGAACTACGTTTGCTCTGATCTTTCATACCGGATGAAAGTACGTAGGCATAGGATGCGATATCCTAGCGAGCAACCTTTCCCCCATAATCACCCGTAGTTAGCCGAACTACGTTGACTCTGATTTCTCATTCTCTGATGAGAATACGTAGGCATAAAGTGCGACGCTTTGCCGAGTCATTTTCTTTTCTTTTTCAGCCAGCCTTGATAGGTAGATAGATTATAACCAACCCGTCCAAGTAAACAAACAAGCGAGGATCCCGTCGAGTACGACGGACGTGAGGGGTGCTAATACCTTCCCCTTGCGTAACCGACTCCCGAACCCAGACAATGGTTGCGATGACCTTGTCTTACCCTTATTCGTCAGGTTTTTCCGATCGTTTCCTTTCCCGCTCTGAGGGATAAATAACGAAAGGTGGCGACTCTTCTGTCATGCCGGCACCTTATTTTCGCGCAAGCGACACGGGGGTAACAGATTAACTTGCACATTAGGGTCGGAATCTTTGAAGGACAAAATTTTGCACTTAATGAGCCTCTGAACATCTGCTTTCATACCAAAACAACTCTCAATATCATGCCCTAGAGCACCCTGATGGTAAGGGCAAAACTTGTCAGTTCTATAAGAAGGAGGAGGATTTGCAGGAACCATAGGTGGAGCTTTTGTCTGAATATGGCCCTTCTGAATCAGAGCTGGAAACAGATCAGCATATTTCATAGGAATAGGCTCAAAGTTTATCTTTCTATACACACGACCCTAATTGTTGAATGGCCGATCCTGTTGATGATACTGCGGATTTTGCTGAGGCTGTGGCTGTTGAGCACTGGAAGGCTGAGGTTACTGGTACGGCTGCGGACCTTGTTGAGGCTGATAAGCTGGGGCATTAAACACTGGTGATACAGCAACAACTTGGTGTGATGGCGAATACCTTTTTCTAAATTGTCCTTTTTGAACGGCATTTACACCTTGCTCTTTTTTTTCTTCACAAAACTACTCCCATACTTCTTAGGAGCAATCTCTTCTTTAGCCAGTCTTCCTTCGCGAACACCTTCTTCTAAGTGCATTCCCATGTTAACCATTTCAGTAAAGTCACTGGGTGCACTGGCTACCATCTTCTCATAAAAGAAAGGACCAAGGGTCTTCAGAAAAATCTTGGTCATCTCTTTTTCCTCTAACGGCGGTGTGACTTGCGCGGCCAACTCGCGCCAACGTTGGGAATACTCCTTAAAGTTCTCTTTATCTTTCTATGTCATAGCCCTCAATTGATCACGGTCAGGAGCCATGTCCACATTATACTTATACTGCTTGACAAAGGCTCCCCCCAGATCATTGAAAGTTCGAATCTTCGTACTATCCAACCCCATGTACCACTTGAGCGCATCGCCTGTCAAACTGTCTTGGAAATATTGAATGAGTAGTTGATCATTATCAGTCTGGGAAGACATCTTCCTGGCATACATAATAAGAAGACTCTGAGGGCAGGTATTCCCCTTGTACTTCTCAAAATCAGGGACCTTGAATTTCAGCGGAACCTTGACATTTGGGACCAAGCACAGCTCAGAAGCGCTCTTTCCAAATAAATCCTTTCCACGAAGAGCCTTCAACTCCTTTTGCATTTCAGAAAATTGATCCTGAAAACCATCCATTCTTTCTTCCAAACCCACAGTTTCGGTCGGCGACCCTTGTAAAATCGGCTAATCCAGAATGTACGGAACAACATTCACATGTGGAGATGCAGTAGTCATCATAGCAGAAACTACAGGAGTAGCTTGAACAGTGGTCACAGCAGGGATCTCAGACACAGACGGGCGGTAACCAGTTGAAAAGAAATTGGGAGACAATCCCCACGGGAACCCTTGAGGCATACTGTAGGACATTTCAGCAACAGAAGACACCACTGGGATCAGTGTTGGCGTCACTTCAGAGATCACGATCCTCGGAACCTCTTGGTTGTTGATCGAGGCTTGATTGGACAAAGCTTCGACTAAACCATTCAACCTCTCCAAACTTTCCTTCAGAACTGCAACTTCATCACAGAGTACTCTGTTCTCTTATTTGAGTTGATCCATCTTCTAGCTTTGACTAGCTCGAATGTTGTACCGGTGACTCAGCTTGTCTGTGGAGATGAAGCAAGAGTGAGACTCTGGAATGCAAACAATGCTATGCTTATGCAAAAATGCAAATGAGTATGAAACTTCAAGAAACTCAAATTGTTTTCTGGTATTGTAACATTGGAAAAAAAAACTTATTTTATTTTGATATTTGAAGCATTACAAAGCAGAGTACTCTTTTAAGAGTTTATTACATTGAACCAAAAGCAAAAGAGAAACTCGGAGATCTACTCCTTACGCTCCTTCTGTGCGCGAAGTTCTTCTTCTAACTGACTGACGTGTTCTTGTAACTCGGCCTTCTCACTGATGAGTCGATCAACACATTCCTTCCAAGCCATAGTAGCTGGGGGAAGATCATCTCTGGCGACAGTTCCGGAAGAGGTGTGAGAAGAAAATAAATCCTCTCGCGCTTTTCTCTTCTTTGCAAATTCTATATCTGGTAGCTTCTGGGACTTCTCTTTCTCTACCTTGAGGGTGAAAAACTTGTTCCTCCAAGCGGCTTTCAGTTTTTGAGCCTCATCCAAAGCGGCCTTCAATTGATCTACTTCGCTCACATCAAACCAATTAGGATCATGAAAAGCCAAAACTATAGGTTCATGGAAAGGAAACGACATCTTGAGGTCGAGAGCTCTTTCTCGCACCCAATGTAGATATTCTTCAGAGACAGCACAATTGGGCTATCCTAAAGCAGCCACTCCTTCCTTATTGATGTATCTCCATGCATAAATTATGACGGTCTTCAGGTATGGATCTTCTCCTTCCTTGAGAAAGATCCATTCTAACATATCTTGGTCAGGTACTTCGATCATAGGATGCCCAAATTAGAGGCGAGCCAAAGCAGGGTTGTAACTTATGCATCCTTCTCTCCCAATAAGCGGTATGTTAGTAAATCCTCTGATGCTAGGAATCATACATATACCTCCATAGGTAGGGTCGTACCACACAATGTCAGAGTGAGTAAGGGTCATAACTATCTCGGACCAATGGGGTGACTCTTCCTCTTCCCAAATAGACGGATGCCGAGTCAGGCGAGCAATGAACCATGAATACAATAGAGCGGTACAACAAACGATATGTCCTCCTCCTTCAGCATTCCTCGAGTGTATTGAATAATATGTGTCAGCTAGCAAGGTGGGAACGAGATTCTTAAGCATGAATAGTTTAATCGCATCCATATCAACAAAATCATCAATCTTCGGAAACCAGAAAATCCCATAGACCAGTAAAGCAAAGGTAGCTTCTAGGATAAGGACTTCCTTTCTTTCAGCATGGTAACTGAACCTTTCAATCAAGAAGTCAGCTGGGAATCCAAGGGCTCCTTCCTTGGTGGTTAAGTGTGCTTGAACATCTGCTAAGCTGAGATGAGTAGCGTTTGCAATTTCTTGGTGACTGGGTGCGTCCTCCTGGCCGGTAAATATAGGTCGGGTCGTCACAGGCATCCTCAAGAAATCAGAATACTCTTCCAGAGTCGGCATCAACTGGTAATCCAGAAAAGTGAAACAATGGTACAACGGATCATAAAACTGAACAAGGGTCTCCAACAGCCCTCATTTCATCTTGAGTTCGAGAAAACGGAAGACTTCTCCATATTCTGTTGCGAAGGCGTGACGGTTCTCTATGAGATCTGCTAGTTCTCTCAAGCTTTCAATGTTAGGACTCTGGAAAGTGTACTCCAATGCTTATCTCTTGAAGTCCATGGTTACAATACCTGAGAAATAAAATTGAGTTTCTTGAAATGAATAAAGAAAGAATGCAATGCAAGATGAGTAGGACTTCAAGGGATCCCTAATATTTATAAACATTGCGGTAAAAGAAAACGTTTTTATTAATTTTGAAACGGAATACAAATAATTGCTTTTAAAAGTCCCAAATAAAAGCTAAATAAAAGCTAGTAAAGACACTAAAGAAGTTTCGAATTCTGCTGCTTGAGCTGTTCTTCTAATTGAGTCTTCTCACGGATAAGGTTATCCACAATCAGCTTCCAAATAGTACATTGTGGGTCGGAGAAAAATAAATCCTCTGCGGGTTTCCTCTTCTTGTGGGGAAGTAACTCTTCATCCTTCAACTGTAGCTGCTTCTGGAGTTCATCTTTCTCTTTCTGAAGTTCATCAATCTCTGCGACAGACACTAGATACTTGTTCTTCCATGACTCTAACTCATGTTGCGACTTCTTCAAAGCAACCTCTAACTTCTCAGCTTCGGACATAAAAACATAAGTGGGCTCTTCTCTTGGAGGTATAGAATCTTGACGAGAGTAAGGCATCCTCAGCTTGATTGCCCTATTCCTTACCCACTGAAGATACGGTTCCAAAGACACACAGTTGGGTCTTCCCAAACTATTCCTATCTTTCTTATGCAAATGTTTCCAAGCTTCTACAACCTTCTCTCGGAGCTCTTGATTATCCTCGAAGAAAATACTTTCAACTTGTATGCTCTTAGGTGGCCCTTTCAACGGGTACCCCAACTGTCGGCGAGCTAAAATGGGGTTGTAACTGATCCCTCCACCAAAGTTGAGTAACGGTATATTAGCGAAATCTCTACATCCATCAATGATTAGAATCCCATCATACTCACGGCTATACCAATCAATGTCAGAATGAGTCAAAGCCATAATCGTTTCTGACCAACGCTTGTCATTAAGATGCCAAAAGGAAACACACTTGGGCAAGTGGGTAAGGAACCATTTGTACAATAAAGGCATACAACATGTAATCATTCCTCCACCACAGAGGTTTCAGAGATGTACAGAGTGATAGGTGTTGCCCAATAGAGTCGGCACTGGATTATTCTTCATGAAGATCTTAATTGCGTTAAGGTCAACAAACCCCTAAAAACTTGGAAATAGAAACACCCCATAGACAAGTAAGGCGAAGATTGCCTCGAATGGAGCCTTATTCGTAAAATCAGTATAAAATGAAGCCTTCTCGAATAAAAAATTTGTAGTCAAACCAAAAGTCCCACTTTTAACAACCATGTTGGCCTTAACGTCAGATACCTTGAGATAAAGGGCCTTAGCGATGTCTCTTTCTTTGGGGTCCTTTTCCAAAAAAGGAAAAGGAGATCCTTCTAGAATAGGCAGACCTAACAAAAAGGAGTATTCTTCCAAAGTTGGCAACAACTGATAATCTGGAAAAGTAAAGCAGTGATACATCGGATCATAGAATTGTAATAGAGCGGAAAGGAGGTCTTCATTTACCTTACGTCTCAACAAAGATAGTAACTTCCCATATTTACTCTTGAACTTCTCTTGGTCTTCAATCAAAGCTCCCAACTCCCTTAGGTCATCCAATTTGGGACTCTTAAAAGTATATTTTAGAGTATTTCGTCTATTGGAATCCATAATGTCCTACAATGTTCATAAATAAAGGGTAAATCCCATGAAGTCCAATGTAGTATGATGCTATATGAATGCAACAAACACAAGTAAGCACATAAGGGTACACAAAGATAAACAAACAAAGGTCCTAGGTTTGCAACGAGCATGGAGCAAAGGGTATACCCATTCCCAAAGGACATGAACTAGAGGTGGATGGTACCTTCAGAACGAGGTTCTAAGGAGGTCCCAAAGTCATTAGTCCATCTATCGGATATTATCAATTTCCCAACTGACTCGGGGATTAATAATATTCTCAAGAGAACTTCTTTTGAGTGTAGCCTCGCGTAGCACTATTTCGGGACTTACTCCCTCATAGCCTCGCACTACGTCCTAATAAAGGCCAAAGTGGGGTTAAAGGTAACTACGATCCTTAATATCATGGACTCCAATTGAGAATAGTAAAAGTTTTCACGACTAAACTCGTTCAACCGAACTATTTTCAAAAGGGCCTCAACTAGGCGGGATTCTCGAGTCAACTTAGTCGGGACTCACTCCCTATAAGCCTCATCGAATATATCACCATCTTATCATAATTTCTCTCAAGTCTGGGTGTAGGACTTTGTCTCACCACTCAAGGATCACAACCTAAAAGAAATAAGGAATAGACAAATAAGCAAATAAGTAAGTAAGCAAATATATAAAGCAATAAAGAAACAAAACAAGATAGGGAAACCCACAAGATTCCCCAGTGAAGTCGCCACTTCTGTCGCGGTGAAATTTGGATACCAAACTATTAATTAGTTTGAATCTTTAATTCATTTGCAACCGAACTTTGATTTGTCCAAAGGAAGGGATAAAGATCGAAATTCCCACAATGCAATGCAAATGCAAGGTTTGGAGAGTTATAGGTTCGGGGGTCAGTTAAACTTAGGGAAGGTGCTAGCATCCTAAGTTTCTGTAGTACTCTACAGGAACCTCTTGTTTTATGTTTATTTTATTGCTAAGGGTTATCTGCTTAATGGTTGAAGGACCTAGGGGTTTATTTCTAAGTATACTTGATAAGATATCGCATCTTATGCCTATATATCCTAACGGGAGTGGAATCAGAGTATCTGTAGTTCCCCTAAAGGGTTTGAGGAGTTCTTTGACTGTGGTCAAAGTTCCTACGAGTTTAGGGTAGTTGATTGATTATTTTAGGAGAAGAGATGCGTTGTCATTTTAAGAGAGATTTAACCGCCACAAATTGTAGGAAAATAGTCTTTGCATCGTCTTAAGAGAATGGCTCAAGTACTCGGATATAGATCGACGATGTACGCCTCTATCTCTCTTAAGGCAAAGTTCTTACGGTATTGAATGTATTGTTGTGGGATGGAGATTCTATCTCGCTTAAGATGATTAACATCTATTTCTCTATTGTTTGAATGTTTGAATTGAGTTGTATTTGTTTGTATCTAAGTTGTAAAGATAATGGTCCTTCCTATGGGGTTGGATCTAACTTAGAAAGATCAACTTGAATGGGATCAAGGATCAAGGGGAGAATGATGCAAATGATGTGCACTACACACAAGTGTTGACTCATGTGTAGGTTTTTCCTTTGGACGGTATGCAATGCAATAAAGTAAATGCGGTAAATGTAAATTGCGGATAAAAGCAGATAAATAAAATATACACAAACGCATGAAAGCACTAAAGTGTGTGAATTGTGAGTGTGTGAACGAATCAGAGACGAAAGCGTAAGTGTGCACGATTGATTAAGTTATGAGAAGTTGATTTTATATGAATTGATCTTAGTTGAATTATATTTTGGTGGAACTATGGTTGATTAGACGAATATTGGTTTTAGGAAAAGTTGAATTAGTTTAGTGAGATTTAATTTTATGAAATGTTGTTATTAGTTTTAATAAAAGTTAGATTAATTGATGAAGTCGATTTTAGAAAAAAAGTTAATTTAATTTTATTAGCAAAAAGGTCTAGATGCATATTAATTTTAGATAGGATTTTATTTTAAATGAGATTAATTTTACGGGAAATTATTAGTTATTTTTATTCTAGCGAAATTAAAGTAAACTATGAAATAAATAAAAGGATTAAGATTTAAAGAAAAATATTGACTAATAAATAAGTACGTAAATTTGCTATTATTACTAAATAAAAATTAATTAAGTTGGAAAAGGTCCTAAATAAATAAAAAGGGTGTTATTTATTTAAAAGGGTGAAGGGTTTATTATTAAGGTTTTTTTTTTTAGTTATTAATTTTATTAAAAAGTCCAATTAACAATAATGGATTAAATTAGTTAATTATAAAATAAAAGAGTCAAATTAAAAGATTAAATAGTTTTATTAAATAAAATGTTAGTAAGTTATTTAAGGGATAAAAAAAGGCTAATTTAAAAGTTAATTGAGATTAATAGTTAAAAAACTAATTAATTGGTTAATTAAGGGGATCAAGGCGAAAATGGTTCTGCGAGGCGAAGGTGCGTGGGTTATGGTGGGCGTGCGGGTGAGGGATCGTCAGATCGTGTAGTTGGCAGTGTATGTGGTGATGTGATACGAGGTGCACGGTAACTACCGTGCACATGAATTATTTAATTACAGTCAATTAAAACTTAAACAAAAAAAGCACAGAAGAACAGACAAAACAAAAAAAGCGAAGGGATCAAATCCCTAAATCCTAAAACGGCTTCCTCATCTTCGCTCGATCTGTGTTCCTCCGTTCATCGCTTTCTCGGTTGATGCGGCATCTTCTTCGTTCTTCGATCGCCTGTGAAAAACCTACAAAAAAGAAAACATACATAGTGATTACAGAATGAATTTTTACCCACGAACGAGAGTCGTCGGCGACTTGTTGACGGCGGCAGGGAGGCGATGATGACTCCAAAAGGGGGATTTGAACTCCTCGGTGATGACAAGCCTCTTCTTTTTTGGTATGAGCTTCGAGTGTATTCGTCCTCTCTTGCGATGAGGGTTTCACAGCTTTTATAGAGGAAAGGGATGGGCCTCCATGAAAATCCACTTAAAAGCCTTCCTATTTGGGCGAATGTTGTCTGATCTCCTTTTGATGATTTGCTCCAATCTTTCCTTTTCTGTCTGATTGTGTCGAAAGGTGTTGGCTCTTGATTAGGGAAGTTCGGAACTTCCTCTTCCATGTTGATTTGCTACGTTTACCGTTGACTTGGTGATTTGTCCCTTTTTGCTTTGTGGCTAAAAATAGGAACTGGCTATTAATGCTTCTTTTCTCTTCTTCGCAGGGGAAACCTCGTACAAGTTCAAATGCTTGCTTGATCTTATGTTGTGGTTGAGATAGGGTTGAGCCGGCGATGACGACATTGTGTCTGAGCTGGGGATTACGATTGTCGTTGTTGCTTTCGAATGTACGTCGATGCTCTTGAGTCGGTAGGGTGTTGACGGCAAATCTTTTGGTTGTCCTCCTGGCTACTCGAGTCTTGCCCAATGATGAACCAAATATGAGGGCTAAGAATACAACCTTATCTTATCTTTACTCTTGGACCTCGAATTGCTTTGGTGGTCAATATGTTATTGTTGCTGCAGATGATGAACCAAGATTATTGATATTTTTGTTGTTAACTGTAGCTTGTTTGCAACTGATACTTGCTACTGTTGTTCGCAGCTGACATGTTTGGTGCTTGCGACTGGTATTTGTTGTACTGCTGTTATGGATGTTTTAACTCGTATTGCTTGCTACGATGCTTGTAGTTGATATTGCTTGCTACCTGCTTACGCCTGATGTTTATTGTTGTCCTATTGTGAACTGTGTTGAGATGCTGCCCGAAATCAGTTGCCTTATTTGTCTGAAATTCAAATCCTCGATGCTTGGTAGGGAGATGGCAACAACTCCTGTTGTTTCCCTTCCGGCCGCTCGAGCTTTCTTCCGATGACGAGTTTAGAACTGAGGGCAGAACTAAATTCACTTATTCCTTCTTAGTTCTTAAACTTTTGATTTAATTCTTGGATTTTGAATTCTTTTTTTTTTTGCTCACTGTTGTCAGTCTAATATTGTTTTATTGATATTTTATTCACAGGATTGCTGGTGCCTTTTGCTTGATACCTTTCGGCTTAAATGACAATGATGTGTGCCACTCCGATTTGGGAAGCTTCAATTTCTGCTGCCTAAAGGTTCAGTTAGCTGTCATTTTCATGCGTGTAGCTTGTCTCTGTCTTTGAATCAAATGTGGTGGTTAACTCTGCATTCCTCTCGTTATGCAGATAACAACTTGTAAAATTGCTTGGAGCATAGCCGGCACGAAGTAGAAACAGAAAGAACACATCATGGACGCAAGCTATCATAGATGCGGAATCTTCAAGTGGGCGACAAAACAATACTGCTCTAAGCTTCAAAATCGATGCCAAACATTAGAGGTTTGCCGTTGGTTCTTGGTTTGCTTGGTAAGTCGTAACTTTCATGTGGGTGTTGAACTTTGTTTGACGTTGGCCTTGTTATGTCACCGGTTGCGTTGTGTCTGCTTAAACGTGTCTTTACTAAAAGCTAGTTTAGGCCCATTTCCATAAGTTGTAACTATCATATGAAGAAGGTAATGAATTAGTTGTCGAATGAATTGAACATGGCCATGTTTGAATTTGCAATGTGATGTCTGAACCTGTTCTTGAGTGATTATGATGAATATTCCACTGATACACTTAATTTCTTGCAGATTTATTTAAGTGGTCGGACGTGATTTTTGGGAGTTTGAAGGCGGCAGGATCGGACATCAATGTTGGAATGACGACTTCTGTTGAGCTCGATACGGCATCTACCACATTAGTTTCCATTGCCTCCAGTGGGACTTGAGATCATCTCCAAAGACTTAGGATTGTAAAAGGAAAATCTAAAGATTATTGTAAACAAATGATCTTGTACTTGGAATTAATTCTATGCGTGTGATCTTGGACCAGCTTATGCTTTAAAAGAATAAGTTATAGTAGCTTGTCAACTCTTGTGAACTCTTAATGCTTGAGCTAGTGCCCCCTTTTTTTTAAAATTAAATCTCCTTGTATCTTATTTGTACCCAAAAAGAACACTTGCATCTTATGAATCCACCCTTGAGCCTTTATTTTGAATTTGTCACCAACTTGAAATTGAAAACTCTCGAGTACCGAGACAACTTGGATTCGAGTTTTGCTCTGAGTAAGAATCATAAATCCTGGCACCTTAATTTTTGAATTAAAGCTTGATGCAAATCCCGCGAAAATCTCCTTATTTCTCCTTTAATAACCAACGAACAAAAGCATTGATAACTTAAACTTTTGGGGCAAGCGTTGGAAGTTCTGAGAAGCCTTTGAGAAAACAAATGAAAAAAAAGATCCCTGGATCCTTATAACCCAACAGTCACACTTTGAAGTGCTTGACATCACTGTATCTGCAAAAATCTGTTAGCCGTAATAAACATTCGCATAATAACATAAAACAAGCAGGAAGTAAACACAGGGAGGCGGAATCTTATGGTCAAAAATTAGGGTGTGACAAATATGTGTGTGTGTGTACACACACACGCACACATATTTATAAATCATCACTTTCATCTACGTAAAACATAAAAATAAAATAAAAACTTAATCTGAACTGTTTTGATTGGGTACGAAGATGCATCTCCATAAACCCTAAACAAAGAAGCATCTATGAAATAATAAACGTGTAAAATTCCTTTAATATTGGAATGCATGGTGTATGTTTTTAAAATATTTCGGAGATGCGTCTCCAAATCAGTTAACTTTTTTTATTTAAAATAAGGTGCGTCCAGAGATGCATCTCTTGAATCTGTGAGATGATTTCAGTTTTCCATAGGGTGTTTTTCTACTCCATAGGGTGCCATAAGAAATTTCCAAAATTCAAATGGTTCACATTCTGATAAAAATACAAGCATGTAAATTATCTATTCTTATTCCGATTTCTTGTCATTTAATTAATTGATTTATCTTCTTTCTTAATGTATAGTTTAAGGGGTACATTATAAATATTAATTTTTTTGACAGTTGTACCACTCAGGAATACAAATTTTTTCGGGTGATCAATTAACTTCCATTGGAAATAATTATTATAGATAGTTCCACTGTTAATAATGAAGTCATATTTTATTTAATATATTCTTCAGATCCATCTTAGAGGGTGTGCAAGACTGACTACCATACATGGCCTCAAAATTTTCAAGGTTAAACTATAGTTAAATAGGGTCTCATAAATTATTTGTAAAGTTAAATCTTGATAAAATAGGGCCTCTATTTTGTTTTTCAATGGTTAAACTATGACTAACTTACACAGGGCCTCCAAAAACTAGAGACGACTATGATGTTCTTTCCACTTAGGTGCATGATCATGGCAAATGAAAAACAGAATACAATCACCCTAAATTAAAATTAAAAAAATTTAAGTTAAGATTAAGATTTGGAATAAAATAAAAAATAATAATAAGAGACATTACATATGTATTTAAATACCTTGGAATCCATTATAAGCATCTCAAGTGTTGGGTGAGAATATGAATACAAAGAGGTCTAAAAGAGGGGTTGAATAGACCTTTTTCCTTAAAGACAACTTCAAAACACATTTTAGGGTCCCATAAACGGAATTAGAGATTTTAAGAAGCGCAGAAGCAAAACACATTATTAGGAAAGCTTGGAAGCATCTCAATGAATTAAACCAAGTGAAATAATACATGATATCACTAAAGAATTGATTGCTTCTAATGCAAGTCAATCACAAGATAACCAAAGTCGCTTTGAACAAAGCGATTTAGAAACTATTTACATAGATGTTTATTCAATACATAATTATTCTTATGATAATCGATTAAGATTGATGCATCACATATCTAAGATTATACATTACCTTTCTATAAGCAAGATCTAACCTTTATGACATACAACAATACAATAATGCACTTACACAATAGCAATATTAATGAGTACTAAAAAATTAAAAGGAGAAAAGGGAAGAAGAAAAAATACACAGAGATATATAGTGGTCCGGCGTACATCCTTGCTTTTCCTACTCCATTATTCAATGGTGTTAATGTACCATTAAAAATTAATCACGATCTTTCACTATATTGATATGTTTGATACAAGAATTTTGATTACAATGAACTATCGCACGATAATTCCCTCTATTGATGCAGACACTCAAATTGATAACAAAACCAAGATCTCTAAAGATATTGATCCAATAAACTTGTTATCCATAATATCCTGCTCCAAGTATTCGTGTGTGGAAATCCATCTAACCCCACTAATTTCTTGTCTAAGCGATTATCATTAGCTAAGTGTTGATTGGGCAACTCCCAACTTTGTCTGTGAACAATCTTTCTCCAACTCCAACTTCCAACTCCACATTACAAACAGTTGATACTTGATCTCACTCAAATCTTCCTTGGAGTATATTGAAACTCTCTCCTTGATATATGCTGATAAAAACCAAGCTGCATTCAAGAAATGATACCTACACTTGTTACAAACAACAAACTTCACCAAAAAATATTAGATACCCTAATGGACCACCGGTCTCCCTCAACACTCAATCTTTAGAGATAAACATCCTCAACAATGGAAACAAACTAAGAATAAAGAGGATGAACAGTTCCAGGCTAACTCACAAACAACTTAATTCACAGGGTGTTCGTCAAGGAATTAGATCTAGGTGAATGAAGAACACAAAAATAAGGTTATCTCAAATTTCTGGACGAATGGGTCTTGGTTCGTGATGGATATCATGATCTTGATTAATCATGAACAATCTTATAAGATTAATTAACTCAATCTTTCTTTCATTCAAAACAACAACAAATTGCACAAGAATTAAATGCAATAAAAATAAGTGAGTCTGACATGGACTAAAACTCAAGAAGAAGAGAAAGATTAATGGTGTTGGGTATAGAAACACTAAAGAAGAAGAGAAAACAAATTGATCTTTTTGTATCTAGGGGTTTCACCCACATGTTTCACTCTCTTTTTACTTTCATCAAAGAAACAGCTATTTAAATATAGAAAATTGGATTTGTGAAGCTATGATTCAAGTCAAGAAGAAATTATGATTCAAATCCAAAGATTTTGAAATTAAAATAAAGTTATATGCTTGATTTGAGTTAATCTGAGAAGAACACAAATTTGGCTTCTTGGAGACATTTGATTTGAATCTGGATTAACACTTGATTTAAGTTACATGAGGTTGTGATTGGAATCGGGTTCATTTTGTGATTCGAATCAATTTGTCTAGAGGAAAATCCAATTTTTCACAAGGTTCCTGATTTGAATCATATTTAACACTTGATTCAAATCAAGTAGCTCAACATCTTGATTTAAGAGGTCTAACATGTGAATCAAGCCACATTTGATGAAACGACAAAAGGCAACTTTTTAGGCTTAAAAAGGGACATTATCAAGGATGAAACACTCTTATTTAATTGAGTAAAGAAGAGTTTCAGTGGTACAACAACACAATAGCCGAAGCAATTATAATACAATTGAAATACGAATAAAGTACAACCATGTGAACATTAAAGGAAAGAAAATGTCAAATATGCAAGAAAACTATAACAACCACATTCAAATTGGCAAAAACATCAAAACAAATAAGCGATACCATATGATAACATGACTGCACTTTAATATCCCCTTTTTTTATGTTTGGAAAATTTGGAGATATTATTGTTGATTAATTTATATGAACGTTATTTGGAATTCGATGGATAAAATGAATCCGGTGAGTTTCCTTAGCGTATAAGTGATTAGTGTATAACACTTTGCTTGAGTTGTAAAAGTTGTAAATCTCCCCTTACATTAAACAGTTAATGTGCGTGAGTATTGATAATATCTAGATACCTTTCCCCTTTGACAAATAGAAAAAATAGAGAAAAGCTAGAGAGAAAGCACATGTAACTAGTCGAATCCAATATAATATGAAATCCAAAAACAAAATTCACAATAGAGAACTACACAAACACCATATAGATCGCGTACAAAACCAATTATCACAAAAACACAACAACAAAAAAATCAAGAAAGAGATAACATAAGGAGGATCATAGAGGTACCATACAAATGTGACTAAGAAACTTGTCACAAGATCCATAATCCAAAATGTAATCAAAGTGTCGTACCTCAAAAAAATGATACGACCATCGCACAAAAGGCACGAAAGAATGGTTCGAACAGAGTCGCCACCAACTTTATTATTCCAATGAAGGAATAGGAAAATATCAAAAAAACCACATTTTGGGTTCGAGAGTCGATTATGCAAAAGGAAGGTATTAGCACCCTCTACGTTCGTTGTACTCAATGGGAACCTCTTAGTTCGATTTGTGATGAATGTTAGCTAATGGTATTTATTTTCTTCTAAATGAATAATGCGAAAAGGTAAGGTAAAAGTTTTTGATTGCTAAGAGGAAATGGGTGGTTTTTGATTAGAGTGCTCGCCAATGATTGGGGTCTTTGTACCTACGTACATTCATTCGAACGAAAATGTAAATTCAGAGCATCCGTAGTTCGGACTACAGGAAAAGGTTTGGATGGAAAAAACAAAAGGTAGAAAAAACGGAAGGTAGCTCGCCAAGGATTTGGGCCCTTGTTCCTACGTATCTTCATTTAGACGAGAATAAAGAATCAGAGCGTTCATAGTTCGTGGAACTACGGATTGGTTGATTTAGAGGTGATAATTATTCAAACACAAGAAAGGCAACTCGCACCCAAACAATCGTGGAGAAGAATTGAATGATTCAAACCCCTTATATTCACCATTATTTGAAAAGAGTTTTGATAGTTGTTATGTGTTTTGAAGTTTGATTGATAAAATCACTTGATATTGGATCAAGGGTTTGTTTGGATTTGGAAAAGCGCTTGGGTTTTGAAAAGAGGTTGATGGCGAGGCAAAAGGCACTCAACTTACAAGGGTGTTTTGAAAATTCCACTTGACGTTGGATTAAGGGTTTGCGAAAAAGGATAGATCAATCCTAGTCCCTAAGTGTGCTCATACTAACGAAACCACAATGAAAGAGTTCAAGTGTGTACATTAGGTTGATGGCGATGCTAACAAGCAATCGACTTACAAGGGTGTTTTGAAAAGTGGCTTGACATCGAATCGAGAATTAGTTTGAAAATGGTTTAGTGTATGCTAGTCCCTAGGAGTGCTCCTAGTAAACAATAGCACAATCAAAGAAGCAAGTAAAGTGTGTACATATGAAAGGGAGCGGGGTACATGTAAAGTACACGAGATTGCGAGAAATAAATTGGGTCATTGTCAGGTAGCCCAAGAGGAAGCCGTGTGCGTGCAATGTGTCCTAAGCTAACAATAAGCAAGAGTACAGATTTGGCTCTCCTTGTAAAGGATAGTAACCACAAGCCATATTTTTTGTCTTTTCAATTTTATCATGTTTTTGTATTTTTGAATAAGATGAGAAACAAGGAAAGGGTTAGTATGACAAGATAATATGAACAATGATGATAAGAACAATAATATGAATAGTGATATATAAATAACAAGGTAAAGCAAGATAATAATGAACAGAAATTAAAGTCAGTTGTTAGTCGTTAATTGTTTATTGATTGAATGATCACTTTTCGAATTGGGTCCACTTTAGCGATAAGCAATCGTAGCACGATATATGAGGAAAATCATGTTATGGGAGACCTTTCAATAACGATGTTTGTGCTAAAACACGATAGAGAAATGATATGTAGATCATTTCCAACAAATCGTATCACACAAAAAGAAAAGAGAATAGTCTCGTCTTAATCACAAACTTTCATTGATTAATCAAAGGTAACCTATCACGATCCCAAAGTATAGAAAAGGATCCAAAGGATCAATCCCTACAGAATTGAAATAATGAAGGTTAAACAACCTCAACAATCGACATTCATGATATTAAAGACTTCATAGACCAAAATCGAAATCGAATCAAAATAAAATCGAAAATCAAAAAGAAGGTAAATCATGGAATTACTAATGAAAATATCAAGAGAAAAATTTCAATAACATAAAAATAAAAATTCAAATAGAACTTAAAAGAAAAAAAAAAGCAAAAAGAACAAGGAGGTGCATACTGAAATTCAAGAGGGTGGAGACATGGAATCATATGGGCTAAAGCCCGTCATCCATTCTCAAAGAAGAACCACACGACTAGATTATGTGAAGAAATATGGTGATGTGTGAACAACATATGGGTGGTGCGCAGTAAGGAAACAAAACGGGCTTTAAAGCCCAATCCTAACATCACTTCAAAATCCAAACCCACAAAAAGGCACGACTAGCATAAAAGAGAAAGAATCAACATCACATTCACAGTCAATGTTTTCCCATTTTTAAAACCCGTTAAGTCATTTTTCACAAAAACAAACTAATGAAAAAAAGTATACGCTCAGAATTATTCATCATTATCGCGTGAGCATTAATTGTGAATGGATCAAGAAAATAAATTATGTTCCCAACCTTCTTTCGTGTTTTCTCGCTCGCAGTTCGTCTCAGGTTTGCTCGTCTCCTTTCTGTTTCAGAAATGGTTTGTGAATCATGTTGTTCTTGTTGATTTACGGTTTATGTGTTGTTTAATACTTGAAGGAGATATGGGTTGTTGAAGGTTTGAAAGCTTTGTGGTTATGTTGAATGAGAAGGGAAGAATGGACGAAGGTAAGGTTTGGTTGAAGATGGAAGATTTAAAGGAAGTTTCGGGAATAGTTTTAGCAGGGATTTGATGGACCAAAGAGATTCAGAAAAGGGTGAAGGAAACTCTTTTATATAGAGTAAGAGGTGGGTATTTGAGGCAGAAAAAGTGTGTTGTTGTTGCGGAAGTTGTGCATAAGGTTTTACATTGTATGTTGTTATTTGGTGGGGTCAAGAAAAATTATTGGCTGCAAGTTGTGATTTTCGTTTTGTCGTTTTGCAAAAGTTTGTGGTACAGGTTGTTGTATGCATTACGTGATTTTGTGTTGGTCATGGTTTTTACAATTTTGTGGTTGTGTTGTGTGTAGGTAGTGGAATGTATTGTGTTGTGAAGGAAAGTTGATGTGTATTACGTGGGTGTATTGTGAAATGAACCATGAAAAGTTTGTTCTTATTTTGCAGGATGGTTGTGTATTGTCCTTTTGTAGGTCGTGGAGCATGTGGTATGAATGTCTCATAGTAGCATCTTACAGGTTTCCGTGTGGGGTCCTTTTTCAATTTGAAGTCGGTTGAAGATTGTGTAATGTGTTGCTTGTTATGCAGGCTGGTTTGTGATGGTTTACTCATTTCCTGTAGCTTGAATGTTGTGTCAGAGTTGGCGTGAAGGCTTGGAAAAATGTTTATTTGGATTGCTGAAATGGCTAGAATTAGTCATGGCTGGTAATTTGTCTTGTATTGTATGTTGTGTGTTAAGGAAAATTGTATTGTGTAGCATAGATGGTCTCAATGTGTATGGTTTATGTATGAATTGGCATGTGTTGATCTTTTCTCTTATTTTTTCTTGTAATGTTGCGGGCCTTATGGATTACATATTGTTTATTTATTTATTTGGGCTTTGGTGATTTGAATGGCAACATGGCTCTTATGTTTTGGACAAATAAAGATGGATTAGATATTGGATAAATATTAAAATGGAAATTTGATAAATGAATAGATTTTTTTTTGGATTTGAAAATGGGTATGCGAATGGTTTAAATGAATATTGGCTAAAAAAAAGATAATTGGATATAATGTGAATCGATATTAAACGGAAAGTGGAAATGGATATCTGAAAATGGTTATGAATGGACATAATTTGGAATAATTGAATTAGACAATGGATATTAAAATGGCATATGGATAATGGATTAATTTGGTTCAAAATGGATATGAAAATGGAAATGAATGGACTTGTATAAAATGTGAATGATTATGAATTGCCCTTGAGAAATTATCAATTTTACCCTCTGAAATTTGAATCATAAATTAATCCTGATGAACTTCACTATGAACCTTCTTGAATCGTATCTTTAAAAATCAGGATTTGAAATATGGACCACACAACACCAAACCTTTATTGGAGATGAACTAGCCCTTGATGATGTTCAACTGTGAAAGAACCGATAACCTGACATAATCTGACAACTTGAGCTCCACACAGATAACCTTGTAGCACCCCAAAATTTGCCTCCTCGTTTTTTGGTTTACTGGGTTTTGTTTCTCTACATTTCTAAATATCATGGAAATGGCTCTCGAGATGTGGGATCAAGGTTTTTCATGACTTAGGGTTCTTTTTAATTGCAAGAGTTAAAACAACGAGCGCCAGAGGCGTCGGCATTTATTTTGCCCAGCAACCGAATGCCCAATTTTATTTTTTATTCAGCAGGTTAGTCTCAGTACAGGAGATAAGTCACAGGATATCTCAGGCATTCTCATAGTTATAATATCAAAGGGTAACTTTCAGAGGCTTAACAAGGCTCATAACGGGTGAAAACGAACGAATGTGCAAGTTTCCCTCCAAATGGTGCAACTTTTCAAAATTTATGAGTGGTTAGCCGATTAACCAATTTACACTAACAAATGGCTAATCGAATAACCATAGTAAATTTTATCCAGTAACGTGCATTTTCAATGCTGCCACTTTTGGAGTCTATTTTGATCACTTGTGAATTTGATTTTACACCAGAAGAAGGATCTAGAATCACTCTAAATTTTGATTAACTTTTCTCTCAAATTTTCCATTCCTAATCCCATTCCAATTTTTATGACCTCACCCCATACCATAATTCTACTCCAAACCAAGAGCCTATTTAAGTGAATTTGCTCCAAATTCACCATAATTTCCAACTTCAGATTTCACACTCTCTCATTCTTGAGAATTTACTCTCAAAATTGTCTCAACTTTTCTACACTCCAAAACCTCCATTAAAGCTCTTTTTCACTTGAGTTCTTTGATTCTTCAATAGAATCATTGAGTTCTAGAGCTAAACCTCCATCATTCATCTCCATCATCTTCAATTCATCATTTGGTTTTCGTTTGGATTTGGATCTAGTCTTGGAAGCAAGTTTGTAAGTGATTCTTGGATCAATTTTGGCTTCTTTTGGCTTGTTCTTCACTTCTCTTGCAAGAAAACTCTTGGATCTTGAAGATTTCTTGGGTTTCTAGCTTGGATCTATCAATTTATAGTGAATGAACAATTACCAAAGAAAATCTCAGCTTTGAAGGTTGGTTAATTCTAGATCCCATTCTATTTTGAGCGTATTTGAATAATCACAATGTAGATCTTCAAATTTTGATTGATTTTGGTGATTTTGATCTTTGTGATTTGTGATCTCAATACTTGATTAAGTTTGATTGATGTTTGATCACTGTGTTTTGGTATTAAATTCATGCATAATTGATTACATGATTATTTGGATGGTTGCACATTGAATTAATTTTTGGAAGTGCTTTTGAATTGTTGTTTTTCTGCTTCTGGTGCAGTATTAACCGACTAACCAGTTGCAGTACAAAACTGGTTAATCGATTAACTAGTGCAATTTCTGAAAAATTTTAGTGGTTAATCGATTAACCAGTTTGCACAGGCAAATGGTTAATCGATTAACATTGGACCAGAATGTGATTTTTAGTTGTTTTCAAGCATGTTTTGATTTCTTTCCACCTCTAACCTTTAGGGATTGATATGATGTATTTGTGTGGACTGTTTTGGACTTGTTTCATCATGCTTGATTATTTGATCTTGATCTTTCAACGCGTGATTTTTGGTTTCCGTTTAAATGCTTAACATGTTCATGTTGCTTGATTGATGTGATGATCATATGAGGTGCTTGCTTGTATCGTGTTAATGATTAATTGGTGATGATCATCTTGCTGGATATTGTGATGCATGTTTGCATTTTGCTTTCGATCTCGTTTTTCACATGTTCGTTTGATTGCGTAATTGATTTGAAAAGCATGTGGATCTTATTGATTCTTGATGATACATTCTTGTTAAACATTTGTCTTTGATTGTTGATGAGTGTTTATTCTTGCATGATAATTATTCATGGTTGGTGTTTGTTTATACTTGATTGCATTGAAACATGCCTGCTGCCCTACTTCTTACAGTTGTTGTTTTCTGAATTTGCATGTTGTCTTTGCTATGCTTTCTTGTTGTCTGCCTTTTACACCTACTTTTGTGCTTAATTAGTAGCTGTTAAATGTTGTTGTGCTGCCTTGCTGAATTTTGCGGTTGTTTTGTGCAGAAAGCGTTGTTGTAACTGATGTTTTTACCTTGTTTTCTTTCTTTTTTGCCTTGCCTTTGCATGATCCCTTAGGATTCTTATTCCAATTTAATTTCCGGTTAATTTTGGATTGTGATAGACATTAGAAGTGCAATTCATGCATGATAACAAGTAGGTTAGTCCCTTTTAACCTCAACCTTAGGTCCATCTTTTGCATGTTAACATTAAAATAGAATTTCTTTTTCGCATCCTGACCTTAGGGCCACTTTGCATGACAATGTTAGGACCGAGTTTCCCTTAGACCTTTCGTGCATCTCTCTCTTCTCATTTCAAAACAATGATAACACACTTAATAAAGACGATGAACATTGTACGCCACGAGCCTTAAGCATATGGGAAATGATGAGTGAGGGGTCTTCTCTCGCTTGTCTAGAGTGTTTAGTGTATGTCTCGCCTAGGGGCGATATACAACACATTTCTTCTTATAGCATAGTCTTTAGTGCAACGTGAATCACAAAGCAAACTAATTCACTTCACTAAAACTCACAAACAAAATTCAAACCTTTTTATCCTTCGAGATTTGTGTTGCAAACTCGTTTTCAGAAAGAGTGCATTACTTTCCTGTTCTACCGCAAACAGGCATCGACCCTAACTGCTGGAATGGGAACTTAATGTTGCTTATAAAAAACACTTAACCAACTTGTGGTTTCGTAGTTACCCGAACTATGTTTGCTCTGACTTCTCATGCCAGATGAGAATACGTAGGCACAAGACGATGATGTCTTGGCGAGCTACCTTCCCCCATCACCCGTAGTTTTTTGAACTACGTTGACTCTAACATTCCCATTGCACGAGGGAATACGTAGGCATATGATGGCGATGTCATATCAAGTCTCTTTCTTTTTCTTCGTTCTCGTTTCCGTTTAGCAGTAGCTTATAGAAACCACACTCTTTGATTAGACACCAAACATAGATCCCATTTAGTACAATGGACGTTGTCACACCCTAAATTTTAACCTTAAGGTCCCACCTTTTTCTTTTATATATATATATATATATATATATATATATATATATATATATATATATATATATATATATATATATATATATATATATATATATATATATATATATATATATATATATATATATATATATATATATATATATATATATATATATATATATATATATATATATATATATATATATATATATATATATATATATATATATATATATATATATATATATATATATATATATATATATATGTATATTTCATTACGAATAACAAGTATGCGCAGGTGTATTAAAAAAAAACACAAGCAGAGATGACACTCATAACCTAATCCCTCGGGATAAGGTCATTTGATCCTTATTCAAGTTGATTCTAAGGCTAAAGAGTTCTTTTCAAAATCACCAATTTAAACAATGGAAGACAAAGCATACAAAATACTTGTCGAGTTTGATCAACGCTTATGGAATATCACAAACTCAGGACTTCTTAATCGGTTACTACAAAAGCATTGCAAATTATTAGAGATAAAAGGTCATTCATATGAAGTTTAAATTACTTGATGATTAACGGCTCATAGAAGTATATAAAGTGGTGGATAATGTCATATAACTTTTCTTACAACTCTAAGCTTTGTGATAATGAGCACGGCTGAATCACGTGACAATCTCGCAAAATTCTAAGTCACCTTTACAGCAGCAATACGCTTTGGGAAAAAACAAGACACCAAGTTACTTTGGGTGAAGACTTGTCCAATTTCAAATTCTTAAGAATCTAAGGATACAAGTTTGCATTGAATAAACAAGTGATAACAAATGTTAGACTCAACCCATTCATCATTGAAAGCAGGAATAAGCCCTTTAGTATGTATGTCTGCAAATTACTAAATACTCCAAGAATGTTGCAAAGATGGATTACAAGAATATGTTGAAAACGAAAAAACGCCAGGTTGCAACAATACATCAGTTCTAAATTCCGCAGCATCGCACTCCAATAGCATTTTCCCTGAGATTCTGCCACGCCGTCTAAACCCGCAGCACATGAAGAATGCTCCCTCAATACTCGCCAACAGCTCCAGCTACCGCTTTCAACGTCCCTGCACCCAAAGGAATCGTCGTCATCAGTTGATTATTATGAGAACATTGAATCCGCAATCCTTTCCCACCTGTCAAAGCAAATAGTTAAGCAAATACCATTGAAAAAGCAAAGTGAAGGCTAAAGAAATTAATTTTAAGCTCAGCCCTCAGTTTAAGCTCATCATCGGGCGAGGCTTCGAGCGGCCGGAAGGGTGACAACAGGAGTCGCCGCCAACGTCCTACCAAGCATCGAAGCTATCACAAATTTGGACAGGCAACATCGACTTTCTGAACAGTTTCTAACACATCTCAGAACGCCGTAAATAATCCCACTTGGTTCAGACATAAGCCATCATCACCGATATACCCTTCTCGTCTATGGCACAAGACCGGCAGCCTCCAGACTTGATTTCCCCCCTGAAAGAAGAAGAGGAAAGTCAGTGTTTCTAACAGCTCAAGATTTTGCCCCAGAGAAATCGAACACAATAACAGAACCAGGTATCTCAGCACAAGTTCGCAACAAGCCATGAGAAGCAAACTTCAGACTGCTACCAACAACAGCAGCGCAACCATACCAGGTACAAGCAACGGGTATATCAAACACAAGCATCAACACTTCTTCATCTGCAAACAAATGGCAAACAGTAGAAAAGAGCAGCATCAATAAGCATCGCAGTGAGTTACGGGACCAAAGACGGCAAGCTTTTGGAAGAGGTCACGTCACACGAAACCAAAACAAGCATACATCAACCATGGTTGCAACATTCACAATGACACTTCCAAATAGGCATACGCATAGGAGCTGCGAACTCCAAACGAGCTCACCTACAAAACAAAGATCAAGAGTTACTCGACAAGTTTCCCTCAAAATGAAGTTCAGAGGCGAAGATTGTGTTAGCATACCGGTTATACCCCCTTTACAGGAAGTTATAAATCAAATGCTATCCAATGTCAGTGGCCACAACATGTTCAAGGTTTAAGGATCTTTCCCAACGCCTTAAACTCCAAGATGAAGTCATTGTCTCTAACGCAAAAAGATTAAGTGTAACCCAAAGCAATGTTAAAATACTCCAAAGACATTTTCAAGCTGATACTCTTCCTTGGATTCAAAGATTGAAACAGAAAGAACAGATTCTTCAGCAAGGCATCTTAAGAGTGATGAATAGTGGAAACGCTGGAGAGCCAAGACCACCCCAATTTCTCATCCTGCAAAATCTATACAATCAGCATAACAAGATTGTTATTCTCAACAACACATATTTGGCCAACATCAAAAGTAGAGACAATCAGAACCAGCAGCTGCGAGCACCAGGCAAGGCAATTGAAAACAAGCATTCACCACGACGATGTGATATCAACAATATCATCACCGGCTACAGACAGCGACTATACAAGGCACAAACATCTGATACAAAGCCCAAGAACAGAAAATCAAAATAAGGCCAATGGCACCAACGACACAGCCTCAAGCACGCGAGTTTGGACCATCAGGTCATCACTACTGTTATACATTTCCCAGCACCGGAGCTAAGACCAAGTGGACTCTGAACCAATCATCAGCAACCTGAAGAAAGAAGAGAAAAGTCAGCAATGCAATAATGCTAAAAATTCACCACAGATGAACGACAACAACCAACTTCAAGCCAGATGTTTCCTACACCAGGGTTCACCGCCAACAACAATCACTCATGTACAAACAAGGATTCATCTCTCAGCATAGGCTACTCATATGAAACTTCAAACAGTCAAATGGAAAGCCTCGATCCTCATCGACTTCATAAGATATCCTTTTGCACTCTCAACAACGGTATCAGCAAAACTCACAGTCGAAACTACGCAATCAACGGTCTCAACACCTAGTCAGCACAACTTGTCAAAGCAACAGAGTAGCAAGCTATTTCACGTGAAGAAATTTGCAAGCTCATGGCTATCACCAACGTTGAAGCTTTGGGCCAACTAGCTCTATTACCGTATTCACTTCGGGCTGATATAATCCCTTGGCCCAAATAATCACTACCCACACCTGCCAGATTGCAAATTCAAGTTAGTAAAAACCGTTAGAGAATATTCACTGGAGAGTAGAAGATTCCATTCAGAAATCAAATCCAATTTCGAATTAATACACAAGTGTTGCACCCCAAAATTTGACCAACAATTATTTATCCATCTAGTGTTTGAAAATGGATACCTTCATCAGACAGTTCAAAAGATCTTCAGAGGAATTGGGTGAAACCAAGGATGTGTGACTCATAGCTTGAGAGTTGTGGGAGCTCCTCAGATGATTCTGAGACTCTGAGAGTGAACTTGAAGCTTTGAGAAAGCCTATGAGATGTCTTGATAGCCATCATGAAGCCCAGAGAAGTCATTGTGCAAGAATTCAGAGGATTCAACCATGAATGATAGAATTAGGGTTTTGATTGAGTCAACCCTAGATCAGCTGAAGATTTGGAGAAGGTTGAGACCCAATCCAAGGGCCATGAGATCATGGAATGATGTATAGAGATGTTATAAGGATGATTACTAGACCAACTCATCATGATTGAAGAGTTTGAGAAGTTTTGAGTTAGGGTTTCTGAGGATTGTCAGTGGAAAAACCCTAATTTGATCCCTATCTTCCAGGCAGTTTTAGCTCTAGATGTGATTGATATCTCATCTTCCCCACAACATGAATGTTGTAGAGCTTGTTCTTAGCTTTAATTTGAGTGGTGGAAGTCCTTGATAGGAGTTACAGAGCTCAAGTTATAGTTTTGACAAATTACAGGTCAGCAGAAGTATGTGAATCTGGGTCCTTGAAAGTCACCCAACTTGCAGACAACTTTTTCCCTAGTAGGATGATTCCTATGGTTTCTTGATCAACATGAATGTTGGAGGGCATCTTCTTAGCTTTAATTTGAGTGGTATAAGTCCTTTATAGGATTTATGGAATTCAACTTATGGTTTGAACAAGACAGGGGTATTTTGGTCATTTGTCAGTCATAGGTCATTTTAGCCAATGCCTAAAACTCCTATTTCCAAGCCTCAAATGGAAAAACTCAAAACATGAAAGTTGTTCAAAATGTGATTTTAGGTCTAGAAAGAAGGTCACAAATTGTTGGAAAAACTCATAGCATGAAGTTACATGATTGGTCAAAAATGAACTAAAAATGGCATATAAGTTTGAAAAGTTGAATTTGAAAATTGGTTTGGAGGATCTAGGAATCCAAAATAGGTCATCCAATATATCATTTTGATTGGAAACATTATTTTGAGAACTTTGGTTCAAATAGATTTTTCATTTGAGGTCTAAAAAAGGGACTTTCTTTGTAAATCTATTACTTGCATTATAAGGCAATGTTGAAAAACCTTACACAAGCCAAATGTAAGGGCTGATTTCCTTCATACACACTTAATATCTCATGCAAAGACATATTCAAGGGATTTTGGCAAGGTATGAAAGAAGATATCATGATATTTCAAGTTCTCATGTGGTGATATTTTCAATACTTTCTAGAAAGATCTAGATGATTCTGGCCCCTTCCATCACTTGCTATTTAAAGAGGGCCATGAAGAGAGTTCAGAGGTTGGTGAAAGTTGAAGAATTGAGGAGAGAAGAAGGAGATTCGAGCTAGGGTTTCAAGGTGCACCATAGCTGCATTTCAAGAGCAAAGTCACTACTACAAGCTCTCATCTTCAAGGATTTTGCATACAGAAAGTAAAGCATCATTGGAAGATCATTGTAGAGGAGTTACAAGGCTTGAATCGTGCCATAGCATCACCTTCTTCTCATTCTTGACAGGTTCTTTTCCTTCTCCTTTTCACCTTAATTATGCGTAGATATACCATGTTTTAGGCATAGAATGGCTAGGCTAGGTTAGATGATGAGATCTTGAGACTTTGAGCATGATTCATGGAGGTTGAAGTTTTGACATGAAACTTTAGAGATCAAGAGCACGCACCCTAGGCTACTATATTCTTAGGTTTTTAGCTCAGCATGATCCCCTTAGCATGTGGTATAATCTTGATTAATATGAGATCATTTCATAACCATGCAAACCAGAGCATAAGAATGGAGGACAAGACTTGCAGCCTTCGTATCTTCTTCTTGAGGGAGAGTTAGAAAATTCTAACACCATGGTTGTGTAGAGGGAGAGGAGTAGATGAATTTTGATGTTTGGATCGTGAGGAATGATTGAGAGTTGAGAGAGATACGTGGAGTAGAAGTTGCTTGTATGAAAACTGGTTCTGAAACCCTAGGTTGGTTCATTGGAGAAGACATAATCACAACCGTCCATCTCCTTTGAATATTTGACTTCTCAATTGCATCTAACGGCCGAAATTGAAAGATGAAAATGGAGGGAAGGGCTGGAATGTAATACGCGGTCGTTTCACTTAAAAACCGTGTGGGCCTTAGTCTGCTTTCTATTCACACACCCCACGCACGCTGGCCCAAATGAAATGAACTGAATCCACTACTATTCTCACCCCCTCTCTACTTCCCTTGTATATTTTATTTTTCAATTTTCTTCACATTTCATTAATTTTCTAAAAAAAATCATAACTAAATGAAAAAATATTATTTTTATCTCATTCTTTTTTTAACATTTTCATTAAAATGTCTAGAAAATTAAAAAATATAAAAATTGCATTTTATATTTTAATTGGTATTTTTTGCATATTTTACAAATAAATGTACTTTTTTAACCATTCATTTCATACATGGATTTGTATATTTTTGTTCATGCATTTAGAAATAGATTTTTTGCCCATTCTTTTTTTGTGGTGATTCATATTGCATTGTAGTATTCTCTGGATTTATTACTAGATTTGTGGATTAAAATTTGATGTATTTTGATTGTTAGACATTTAGGTGCTCTAATTAGGGTTTTAGGTTGTGTACTTGAACTTCAACATTTTATTTTTGGGGTTTTTAGGACAAGTTAGCCTATGGGGAATATATGGGACTTAAGGGTAGTTAAATAGGATCCCCTAGAATTTATATTAGGAATTTGTATGGTATTTTAGTATTTTTCATTGATTTTTGAATGTATGGATAGTATGTGTGTTGCTTAAAGGCATAAGTTGTATTGTTGTGTTTTCTTTTCTTCTCTTTTGAGTGTGTGAGCTTTGAAGATTGAGTTGAAGACCTTGTGGATCATCATGGAAGCTTTGAAGACCTTGAAGAGGAGTTTAGCATAGCTTTTGTTGTTTTGTTTATAGGTTTATAGGCGCATAGGCAGAGCCCTAGATAGAATACTTTGTTCAATAAACAAGGAGTGTCTTGTTCACTTCCTTTCTTCTCTGTGACATAGAGTCCCTTAAGGGTATTCACCTCTCTCCTTTGGAGGGATTAGTGACCTTGCCCTATAAGGTAGAACTTTGAGAGAGCCTTTCCTTTGATGTTAAGTTCTCAATGGCATCCTTTGGAAGTCAGTGAGCACTGCAACATTCTCACCTCATCTTATTGACTGAATCTTGTTTGCTGGAGCATTTGAGCCATTGAAGATAGAAGCTGAAGCTTTGAAGAGGATGATTCCTTGAAGATTGTTGAAGTCTGAAGACTTTGTTGATGCCTGAAGATCCCTGGAGATAGTAAAGCCTGAAGGTGGAGCTGGTCAAAGGAGCTGAAGCTCAAGGGAGAAGATGAGTTGATACTCATGCTGTAGGTTTGATACCTGGAAAGCAAGTGATCTCTGAAGTCTGAAGACTGGGTTGCTGCTGGAGGAGCTGAGGCTTTCTTCTGTTTTCTTTGATGTATTGTGTGTTTTGGCTGATTTGTCTGCTGCATTAGACTAAGCCCATTCAGAATAAGTTCAGTCTAAGAGCACGAGTGCATCTGATTGTATTGTTATTGCTTGGCTTTGCTTGCGGGTATTCGGTAGAGCCTAGCTCCCTTGCCCATGTGTTTATTTTGCTTGATAGCATTTCATTTCTCTTGTCTGTATGATTATAGTTTACTGTTTTTTTGCTTGATAGCATGTTGTTTATTTCAGTATGATTACTGTTATTTCATGACTGGCTTGAGGTCGAGACGAGCTTGTGGAGGCTGAAGCCCCACACACATTTCCTCCCTCACTTGCATTGCATGCATTTTACTGTTAAAGCTGATGCTTTTGTCTGTTTTGGTGTATCATTGATATGATCCCTTAGGACTCTCATTTCCTCTGATGAGGATTTGATGATAGACTTTTAGGTTGAAACCTATGCATGACAACATCTAGGAGTTCCCTGCTCAAACCTCAACCATAGGATGAATCCATGGCATGATAACAGTAGGACTTGATAGTCTCCCTCCTAGTTGGGCCTGTTCTCTTCTCATCTCGAAGCAGTTTAAGACACAGTAATCATGAATGATTTCTTTCGTACGTTACGAGCCTTAAGCTATCTGAGAAAGGGTTGTGGGAGAGTTTCTTTTCCACAGTCTGGATGTTTAGTATGGTACCCTTTGGGTGACATGCGACACATTCACTCTCAGGTCATAGTCTCTAGTGCGGTTGAAATCGCAAACATAATAAAAAACACTTCTTTTAGGAGATAACCCGTAGTTTCCCGAACTACGTTTGCTCTGATCTTTCATACCAGATGAAAGTACGTAGGCATAGGATGCGACGTCCTAGCGAGCAACCTTCACCCACCTTCACCCGTAGTTAGCCGAACTACGTTGACTCTGATTTCTAGTTCCAGACGAGAATACGTAGGCATAAAGCGCGACGCTTTGCCGAGTCATTTTTCTTTTCTTTTTCAGCCAGCCTTGATAGGTAGATAGATTATAACCAACCCGTCCAAGTAAACAAAACAAGCGAGGATCCCGTCGAGTACGACGGACGTGAGGGGTGCTAATACCTTCCCCTTGCGTAACCGACTCCCGAACCCAGACAATGGTTGCGACGACCTTGTCTTACCCTTATTCGTCAGGTTTTTTCCGATCGTTTCCTTTCCCGCTCTGAGGGATAAATAACGAAAGGTGGCGACTCTTCTGTTTTGCCGGCACCTTATTTTCGCGCAAGCGACAGCTGGCGACTCTGCTGGGGACTCCAACGGTTCCCTGCGAGTCAATCCTATCGTTTGTGCGTTTGCTTGTTGGGTTGCGTTTATTTATCGCATTTTCACTTCTCGCACTTTATTTCCCGCATTTTATATTCAGTAAAATATGATTATTTGTGCTGTTGTGGGATGGGAGTTCTGATTGAGTGAGAAGCCAGACCCAGGCTTGAGTGCACCATAGACTTAGAGTGGAAATTAGTGGGCGCGTGCTTGCTTTGCAGGCACTAGTGTCTCATGAAATCCACGCTCAGACGAGGTTCATCCGGTTGGCTTCACTTTCAACCCTTTGGGTTGAGACGGTTGCTGGTTTGGTGGATTGTCGACTCTGGGGACCGATCATTTGTGATTCAGCTAAGTGAGGCCTCTTCAGGACTTGATGATGCCACTCCTTCTGGGAATCGTATCATCAGTTTTGAAAGTCTGTGACGCTGATGAACGCATAGGATGCCGTACCTTGAGTCAGTCTAGGTTCATACCTGTGAGTGGGACTGGGTTTGTTGCAGGAAACTTAGACCTTCAGACTACCTGGTTTTCTTGACAGCAAATCAGTTATGTTGGGTTCTCAGTTACAGATGTGTTCTTGATAGAGCAAGAGTTTGGTCAGAGGATCTTATCATCGGGTGTTCGTCTGTTCTTGATAGAGCAGGCTTTGATCAGTGTATTATCGTCAGTGGTTTGTTCTGGACGGAGCAGATTTTGAGTGAGGTCTGAAGACCTCATCGGCAGATGTTATTTGTTCTTGATAGGGCAGATTTTGAGTGAGGTCTGAAGATCTCATCAGCAGCTGTGTGTTTGTTCTTGATAGGGCAGATCTTTGATTTGGGGTCTGAAGACTTCAACAGATGTTCCTTGATCTTGCGCCCGGGGTCCTTATTATCATGCACTTACTCTTGGCAGAACAGAATTTTGATCTCGGTCCTATCAGATGGTTATTCTCAGCAGATCAGATCAGTGGTTTACACCGGGGTTTCCTTCTCATCAGTGACTGTTGATACCAAATCTCCACAGCGGCCACCTGGATATATTATTGCATACCTGCATTCTGCATTAGTTTACGCATTCATCTGCATTCCATTAACGTGTGTCTGTGTTGCAGGTACCGTTTCCCCGATCCAGGATTTCCCGTCTCCTACTGTTGTTATGGCTTCTCTCAGGAAGACTGTTGCGTACAAATTCCCGACCCCCGATGTGTCGAAGCTGACTGGTTTGATAGCCCTGGCAGGGAATTCTGTGAAGGATAGGTTCAGGAAGTCTTATGGCAAGTTGCTTAGTCTGGTCTACAAACCTTCTGCGTCCGAGTTGAATGGGTTACATGCTCTTCTGCAGTTTTATGATCCTCCCTTGAGGTGTTTTACTTTTCATGACTTCGTTCTCGCGCCGACATTGGAAGAGTATGCTGATATGTTGGGTGTGCCTATCAAAAGGCAGATGCCTTTTGTCCACATGGATGCTGAGCCTGACCTGGTTAGCTTGGCTTCCTCACTCCATTTGAGCGCCTCTGAGTTAGTGGTAACGAGTTGGAACAAGGTCCCAGGGTTCTCCCTGCAGTTTCTGATAGCTAAGGCTCAACAGTGTGCTAAGGACAAATGTTGGGACGCCTTCAGCGCCATCCTTGCTTTATGCATATATGGCATCATCCTATTTCCCAGCATGCCTGATTTCGTAGATTTTGACGCATTCCATATCTTTGCCTCAGGGAATCCAATCCCTACTCTGATCGGAGACGTTTACCATTCAGTGCATTACAAGAATGAGAGCCGGAGAGGGAAGAATGTTTCATGCTGCGTACCGTTGTTGTACAGGTGGTTTGATAGTCATTTGCCCAAGAGGGGTTCTTCTGTCTTGTCTGCAGCCACAGTTGAGTGGCCTGAGCGTCTGATGAGCTTGTCGGTAGAAGACATTGTTTGGTTCGTTGACAGAAGCAGGTTAGGCACCGAGATGATCTTCAGTTGCAGTGGGTTTCCTAACATACCTCTGATAGGTAGGAAGGGTTGCATCAACTACAACCCATCATTGCTAGTTCGTCAGTTTGCATATGCTTTGAGGAATCCACCGAAGGAAGAAGAGGTACGGGAATCTCTGTACCTCACGGGTATTCTAGAGGGGGAGTTGTTGTCCAAGCTTCAGTATGCGTGGAACAATATCAGCACGAGAGGAAAGTCTTTTCTGGGGAAGAGCGACAACCAAGCTTATCCTCCTTATTCAGATTGGATCAGAGCCAGAGCCAGCGCTATAGGGATGCCATTCCCTCATGTCAGACCAGAGAGTCCTCCACCAGTCGAAGAGCCTACCACTGTGTCCATTCATCAGCACAACCAGGTATTAGCTGAGCGCGATGAACTGAAGAAGGCGAATGCAGAATTAGAGAAGGAGTTAGCTCAGCTTCGAAGTGAGAGGAACGAAGCCGTGCATGCTCTCAAAAAGCAAACAGAGTCGGTGAGCCAGCTGAGTGCAGACTTGGCAAAGCAGATTGCTGATCGGGAACGCTTAGGTCAAGACTTCAGAGCTGCTAATGATGTGCTGGCTACGAAGAAGACGCATTTGGAGGAAGCATACCGGAGAATATCTAAGTTCGACCAGCATTAGAAGACTTCCATGGCCACCAGGAAGGAGCGAGAAGACAAGCTGATGCTGCAGATTTCTAAGCTAGAGACTGAAGTGAAGGACAGTGAGCGGAGGTTTGATGAAGAGACCGCCCGCAGGTACTCCGCTGAAGCACGTCTCAACAAAGCCATTGCTAGCCTGAAGGAGCACAAGCTGATGTTTGAGTCTAAGAAGCGGAAGCTGGAAGATTGTTTTGGCGAAGGCGCTTGGGAGAGTTCAGTTCAGGGGCTTCAGCATACTATCAGGCAGAGGGAACTACTCGTCGAGGGGTTGCTCACTTCGCCAGATCATTCGGAGACAAAGGAGTTATTAGCAGAGTATCGCGCCCGTGGCCGCACTTGACTAGTTATATCCCTGTTGTTTTTGATCTTTGGTGTATGCTGACCATCACCAGACTTGTTGGCTGAGGTCATGCTGTTGATTTGTACTCGCTGATACTGTGTATTGCCTTGACAGGCCTTTCCATATATATATATATGAGATTGATGTTTCCATGATTGGGCTCGGATTTCTTCTTCCTCTTGTCATTATCAGCACCGTCACTGAGGCACTAGGATCGGGGGAAAATCTCCCACGCACACAGACACACGCATGCATCTGCATGAAGCATATTTGCATGGGGTATATCTTATTGCTCTTCCTAACCTTTATTCTTGACAGGTTTTTCAGGTTCCGCGCTGCTTTCGATCTCCAGGATTGATCAAAGACCCATCCACCGCTACTCAACTCGCGCTAATCAGACAAGAATCATGGACCAGGTACAGTCAGATGTTCAAGAGCTCCGTGAGCGGATGGATCGTTTTATGGAGCTGATGCAGGTGGTCGCGAATGGTCAAGATCAGCTTCGTACTCTGGTTCAACCTCTGATCTCTCGGGTTGACAGTAATGGCATACTTCATGGAGGGGCCGTGCCTACTCCTCCTCAAGGGGATACTCCACAGAACGTTGTTCCTGCTGCCGGGGGCAACGGCAGTGCTAACGGCAATCTGATGACTAATCTCGGACTCAACGCGGCTGGCGCCGTCAATGGTAGTTTGGGAGCCAATGTTAACATGGGGCCGGTCAACGGCAATGCTGGTGCAGGAAATTTGGTGGTGCCTCAGTCGTGGCTGGAGGACCATCAGGATGATATATTCTCTCAGAGAGGTATAGAGGCAGAGTTGAATGCCGAGGCTCGACTCAGGTTCAAGGCGCTGGAAGACAAGATGAGGAGCATAGAGAATCAGAACACATTGGGCGTTGACATGTCCAACCTCGGGTTGATTGCTGACTTTAAAGTACCCCACAAGTTCAAGGTGCCTACCTTTGAGAAGTATAAGGGCACCACTTGCCCCCGGGTCCACCTCCGATCTTATTATAGAAAGATGTCCGCTTATTCTGACGATGAGAAGCTGCTGATGCACTTCTTTCAGGATAGTCTTTCTGGGCCATCGCTCGAATGGTATATGGGCTTGGAGCCCGCTGCTGTGCGCACCTGGAAAGAGCTTGCAGAAGCGTTTGTTCTCCACTATCAATATAATAGCGACTTGGCTCCCAACCGAGTTCAGCTTCAGAATCTCTCACAGCGGAACAATGAAAGCTTCAAAGAATACGCCCAGCGGTGGCGTGAATTGGCTGCCCGGGTTCAACCGCCGATGGTTGAGCGTGAGTTGGTGCAAATGTTCGTGGCTACCCTTCCCAGAATCTACTATGAAAAGCCGGTCAGTGGCATGTCTGGAACATTCTCGGCTCTCATCACTTTGGGAGAGCATGTTGAGAACGGTATAAAGATCGGAAAAATTCAGGGCGAGTCATCCTCAGCTGGAGGAGGTAGCAAGAAACCCTATACTGGCAAGCGTCGAGAGGGAGATGCCAGTGCTGTCACTAACGCTAGGAGAAAGGGCAAGGGCCCTCAGCCTCAGATTGCTAGCATAAACATTCCAGCTGCTCCGCCGCAGCCGCAGCAACCTCAGCAGCAGAATAATCAGGGGTTTAAAAGATATCAGAATCGGGCTCCTATGGCAAGCCGTCAGTTTGATACTCCACCTATGTCATATGCGCAGCTTCTGCAAACTTTGCTGCAACTTCAGCTAGTTCAAAAGAGGACGTTGGCTCCCTTAACAGGGGCGCCACCACCGGGGTATGATGCCAGTGCTACTTGTGAGTTCCATACTGGGGCACCTGGCCATACGATTGAGAATTGTAAAGCTTTTAAGCACAAAGTCCAGGACTTGGTGGACGCCAAGGTTATCAACTTTTCTGACAACGTGCCCAACGTCACCAAGAATCCGATGCCTCATCATAAAGGGGGCGGGGTGAATGCTGTCATCACCGAGGAGAGTGCGGACTTGCTGACTGATGTCAGAGATTTGAAAACTCCACTCAGTTTTGTCAAGGCTAAGTTGCTGAAGAGGGGCTTCTTTCCTGGATGTGGAGAATTATGTATGGCTTGTGCTACGCTTCCTGACGGGTGTGAGCAGCTGATCGAAGGTATCCAAAGTCTGATGTCCGAGGGTATTTTACAGTTCAGCCGGAGCGTTGAGAGTGCATCAGGGGAAGTTGTGCTGAAGCAGGCAGACGAAGTTGCTACCATTACCATTCCTCGCCACCCTATTACTATCTCGGCGCCTCGTCCGCCTACCATCACCATCACCAGGGCCGGACCAATCCCATTCGAGAGCACCAATGTCGTTCCATGGCATTATGGCGCCGAAGTTTATTGTAATGGTCAGAAGATAGAGCTTGAGCCGTGTGGATCGACTGTGCAGAATCTTACTGAAGTCAGTGGCATCACTAGGAGCGGTAGAGTGTTCGCACCAGCAGAGTTTGCAGCAGAGAAAGTGGTCCAAGCTGACGCTGTGGATAAGGGTAAAGGTAAAGCTGTCGAAGAGGTCCCTGCAGGGGCAGAGAAGGACTTGCTGGTTAAAGATGCTGAAGAGTTCATGCGACTAATCAAGAAGAGTGACTACAAGATTGTAGATCATCTTCATCAGACTCCGTCAAAGATCTCGATTCTTAACTTGTTGCTGTGCTCTGAGGCGCACCGCAATGCATTGTTGAAGGTATTGAATGCTGCATACGTGCCGCAGGAGATATCAGTGAATCAACTCGAGGAAGTAGTAGCCCATGTCAATGCTGGTAACGGGCTGGGATTTACAGATCTGGAGCTGACTCCTAAGGGAAGAGATCACAACAGCGCCTTGCACGTCTCAATAGAGTGCAGAGGCACGATTATGTCACATGTCCTAGTGGATACGGGTTCCTCGCTTAACGTGCTTCCGAAGAAGGCACTGATGAAGTTGGATACCCGTGGACTGCTGTGCACGCCCAGTGATCTGGTCGTGAAAGCCTTCGACAGAACCAAGCGCCACGTCTTCGGAGAGTTGACCCTGCCCATTCAAGTTGGTCCAGAGACGTTCAATGCAGTTTTCTATATCATGGATATCATGCCCGCCTATAGTTGCCTCTTAGGTCGGCCATGGATCCATTCTGCTGGTGCCGTGACGTCCACGCTGCATCAGAAGCTTAAATATGCTGTTGGGGGCAGCATAGTGACAGTCTGTGGAGAGGAGGACATCATGGTAAGCCACCTGTCGTCCTTCAAGTACGTTGAAATGGATGGTGAGATCCATGAGACTCTTTGCCAGGCATTTGAAACTGTCAGGGTGAAGGAAGTGGCTCCTGTTGTCGCAGAGAGGCAAGAGTTGAACCTCTCCTCGTTTAAGGAAGCTAGGGCCGTTGTCGAAGCCGGTTCCACCCCAGGCTGGGGGCATGTTTTGGATATACCCATCAAGCAGGATAAGTTTGGATTGGGATATTCTCCGGAAGCTGAAGCTTCATCTTCTTCTGGCAGCTCGTCTCGTGGGAAAGGGCCGATCCTATTCACCAAGGGGGGAGTAATTTTCGAGAGTATCAACGCTGCATCGGAGGACAGCGGAGACAGTGATTGCGATCTTGACGCCTGGATTCAACCGAGCAAGCCGGGCGAGCGCCTCCACAATTGGACCATCAAGGAGATTGTCAAGCTGACAAGTGAAGAGTAATGATTTGCTTTTTACAATCTTTGTACAACCCTATGTCCTGCCCGGGGCATAGTAGTTTTACTGTCAGGGCCTTGTTGGATTATGTGTATGCATTTTGTTAATAAATAAAAGGCGTTTTCTTCGTAATCAAATATTGTGTTCTCTGTTATTTTATGTTTATTTCAAAAAACAGCAAAATGGCAACGAGGTGCGTGCTAACCTGCATATTCCTGCTTTAAACTTAACCCTTGTTATTGCAGGATCCACGTAACAGATGACATCGACTCTGGACCCTCTACGGCTCACTACGACTTTGATTGCCCGATCTATCAAGCCGAGGATGAGATTGATGAAGACGAAGACCTTCCGGAAGAATTGGCCCGCTTGTTGAGACAAGAGGAGAAGGTTATTCTGCCTCACGAGGAGGACATTGAGATTGTAAATTTGGGTTCGGAGGAGCTCGTCAGAAATGTCAGAGTTGGGGCTGCGCTGCAGTATGACGTCAAACATAGACTGGTCGAGATGCTTCGAGAGTATAGCGACGTCTTTGCTTGGTCGTATGAGGATATGCCCGGACTCGACACTGATATCGTGGTTCATCGCTTGCCGTTGCGAGAAGATTGCCCTCCAGTCAAGCAGAAGCTCAGGAGGACGAGACCAGACATGGCTGTAAAAATCAAAGAAGAGGTCCAGAAGCAGTTGGACGCAGGATTTCTAGCTGTTACCACTTACCCTCCGTGGGTCGCCAACATAGTGCCTGTACCGAAGAAGGACGGTAAGGTACGCATGTGCGTCGATTATCGGGATTTGAACAGGGCGAGCCCTAAGGATGACTTCCCGTTGCCTCATATCGATGTGTTGGTCGACAATACAGCCCAGTTTTCCGTGTTTTCGTTCATGGATGGCTTCTCCGGTTACAATCAGATTAAGATGGCACCGGAGGACATGGAGAAAACGACGTTCATTACCCCCTGGGGAACATTTTGCTATAAGGTAATGCCCTTCGGTCTGAAGAACGCAGGGGCCACTTACCAGCGAGCAATGGTAACTTTGTTTCATGATATGATTCATCATGAGATCGAGGTCTATGTTGATGACATGATTGCAAAGTCCCAAACAGAGGAAGAGCATTTGGTCAACTTATTGAAGCTTTTTGAAAGGCTTAGGAAGTTCAGGCTGAGGCTGAATCCTAACAAATGCACTTTTGGAGTGCGGTCTGGAAAGTTACTGGGGTTTATCGTTAGTGAACGAGGTATTGAAGTTGATCCTGCGAAAATAAAAGCTATCCAAGAAATGCCAGCGCCGAAAACAGAAAAAGAAGTTCGTGGTTTCCTGGGCCGAATAAACTACATTGCAAGGTTTATCTCTCAGCTCACGACCACTTGTGAACCGATGTTCAAGCTTTTAAAGAAGGATCAAGCGATTACTTGGAATGAGGATTGCCAGAAGGCATTCGACAAAATAAAGCAGTATCTTCAAGAACCTCCAATCTTGATACCCCCAGTGGCTGGACGACCATTAATCATGTACCTGACGGTTCTGGAGAATAGTATGGGGTGTGTTCTCGGTCAGCACGACGAGACGGGCAGAAAGGAGCATGCCATTTATTATTTGAGTAAAAAGTTCACTAAGTGTGAATCTCGATACTCGATGCTGGAGAAGACGTGTTGTGCATTAGCTTGGGCCGCCAAACGTCTACGACAGTATATGCTCAACCACACCACTATGCTAATTTCGAAGATGGATCCGATCAAGTACGTCTTCGAGAAGCAGGCTCTTTCGGGCAGGATTGCCAGATGGCAGATGGTGTTAACAGAATATGATATTCAGTACGTCTCTCAGAAAGCCATTAAGGGAAGCGTATTGTCAGATTACCTTGCCGGACAGCCAATCGAAGACTACCAGCCAATGAAGTTCGAGTTCCCTGATGAGGACATTATGTTTCTCAAAGCAAAGGACTGCGATAAGCCATTGCCCGATGAAGGGCCAGATAGGAAATCTCAGTGGAAGTTGATATTCGACGGAGCGGTTAATTCCTATGGAAGTGGCATCGGGGCTATCATCACGACTCCTCATGGATCCCACATCCCTTTTACTGCGAGACTGACGTTTCCAGTTACCAACAATGAAGCAGAGTATGAAGCGTGTATTATGGGTCTAGAAGAGGCAATTGATTTGAGAATCAAGAATCTAGACATATATGGTGACTCAGCGCTTGTAATCAATCAGATTAAAGGGGAGTGGGAAACTCGTCAAGCGAATCTAGTGCCGTACATGAATTATGCCAGGAGGCTGCTTTCGTTCTTCGACCGAGTGGAACTTCATTATGTACCCAGGGCTGAAAATCAAATGGCTGATGCCTTAGCCACGTTGGCTTCCATGTATAAAGTCAATTATTGGAATGAGGCTCCAAGAATTGTACTTTCACGTCTTGATAGACCGGCATTTATCTTTGCAATCGAGGATGCCACTGACGGCAAGCCATGGTTCCACGACATCCAGACCTTCCTTATGACTAAGGAGTATCCTGCGGGTGCGTCCACCCAGGATAAGAAGACTCTGAGGAGGCTATCTGGAAACTTTTATCTCAATCCTGATGGGGTGCTGTATAAGAGAAACCACGATCTCGTGCTACTCAGATGTGTGGATGAAAAAGAGGCGAGTATGCTCATGGAGGAAGTCCATGAGGGCACATTTGGTACGCACGCCGGCGGGCACGCCATGACAAGGAAGATCCTGAGAGCAGGGTATTACTGGCTGACTATGGAGTCGGATTGCTTCAGATTCGCGAGGAAATGTCACAAATGCCAGATTTATGCTGATAAAGTTCATGTACCGCCGTGCCCATTGAATGTCATGTCTTCCCCTTGGCCGTTCTCCATGTGGGGCATCGACATGATAGGCAAGATCGAGCCCACCGCATCCAATGGTCATCGTTTCATTCTGGTAGCTATCGACTACTTCACCAAATGGGTGGAGGCAGCCTCGTACGCTAATGTGACCAAGCAGGTGGTGGCTAAGTTCATAAAGAGGGACATCATCTGCCGCTATGGAATTCCCGAGCGGATCATTACTGATAATGGTTCGAATCTGAACAACAAGATGATGAAGGAGCTGTGCCAGAGCTTCAAGATTGAACACCACAACTCATCTCCTTACCGGCCGAAGATGAATGGCGCTGTTGAAGCGGCCAACAAGAAAATCAAGAAGATTGTTCAGAAGATGGTTGTGACGTATAAAGATTGGCACGAGATGCTGTCGTTTGCCTTGCACGGTTATCGTACGACGGTGCGTACGTCGACCGGGGCAACTCCTTTTTCCTTAGTGTATGGTATGGAAGCTGTCCTACCGTTAGAAGTGGAGATTCCCTCTTTGCGAGTTTTGGTTGATGTAAAACTCGACGAGGCAGAATGGATTACGAATCGCTTGAACCAACTCAGCCTGATGGACGAGAAGAGGTTAGCATCGATCGCATTTGGTCGTCTGTACCAAAGCCGAATGAAGAAAGCTTACGATAAGAAGGTGCGTCCCAGAAGCTTTCAGACGGGTGATCTCGTCCTGAAGAAAATTCTTCCGCCACACTCCGATCACCGGGGCAAGTGGACTCCGAATTACGAAGGGCCGTATGTCGTCAGCAAGGTCTTCTCGGGAGGAGCTTTGTTGTTATCCACGATGGATGGTGAAGATTTTGCATCCCCGGTGAACGCGGACGCAGTTAAAAAATACTTTGCTTGAAAGAGACCCGCTGGACAAAAAAGAAAGAGTCCAGGCAAAAAAGGGGCATCCCAGCGAACCAAAAACAGAATAAAAGGTTCGGGCAAAAATTAGGGATATATTGAAAAAATGTACACCCGCGAAGTCGAAAACCTACACTGGGCGGCTTCGGCAAAAAGGGGTATCCCGGTGAACTGAAAACCCGAAAGGGCGGTTCACGCAAAAGTTAGGGATTTGAATAAGCAAATGACTGCGTTCCGCGTATGGACTTTCATTGTTTAGTGGTTCGGAAGACCTGAGGGCCGTTTATCTGAATCAATCTCTTCCAAAGCTGAAGCGTCGGAGAGGTATCAAAGTCGAGTGGGTCTTAGAGGGATCAACTCATGGTGTTCGTCTACGCCTCGATTGCCAACATTTGTATATACTGATGTATATTTATGTTTTCTTTTTTCGTGCGGCTTCCTCATTCCAGGAGCTTGCCTCCGTTGTAAAACATTTTTGCCCATTCAGGGGTTCATCATCAATAAAATGCACATTATTCAGCAATTCTACTTGTCTGTTTAGCATTTATCTGTTTTGTTTGCGAATGAAAACGCCGATGTTTTTGATAAAATGCGCATACATAAACTTACGGGCCTAGGCCCATTGATTGTTGAAACAATTGATTAACTGAATATTGTCACGAGATAATAACCTGGATAGGACCCTTTGAGCAGGGAGTCTTGTCTTGCTTGTGTTGTTGCAGGTGTAACACCTTCCGGAAGATGTGCAGAGCGCACCCCCGAAGCAGGATTCTTCCCCAGCACCGGGTCACAAGTGCAGATTTCATAGAAGGGTTCGGGTGCCGAAGCCCGTGTTTCCCTCAGTAAAGTCGCCGAAGCAAGTATCTTCCCCAGCACCGGGTCACAAGTGCAGGTTTCGTAGGGAATTGGTCGTACACCGAAATATGCAGTAACTAATGGTGTCAGACTAAAGTCTCCAGTGGAATTGAGATTCCCCACCAGAGTCATGTCCTCTCCTGAAGTTGGATGATTCCCTCTCCCCCAGTAGAGTATTGGAACAACCGAGGTTGTAGTCCCCCTGCAGAGTTGTACTCTCCCCCGAAGTCAGATGATTCTTTCTACCCCGGCGAAATTGAAGTTCCGCACCAGAGTCGTACTCTCCCGTGAAGTAGAATGATTTCTCTCCCCGGCTGAGTCCGCAGAAAAGCAGAATCCTTGGAAGCAGTTGGGACCATGAGTGGATTTTCCCCAGCAGATGTTGAACAGCTGATACTATATCCCCCCAGGGTAGCGCTCTCTCCAGCGAAGCATAATGACTTCTCCTTCCTCGGCCAAGTTTGCAGATGTCCAGGAGGGCCGAGTCCTTGAAGGTTGATCAGATCATGATTGGTCTTTCCCCAGCGGAGTGTGGAGCAGCTGAAGTTGTTTCCCCACAGAGTGATCATCCCCAGAAGAGTTAGCCGAGACGGCCACGCAGTTCACTCCCGCGATTGACATTGCTTTCCTTCAGCAGGTTCGGGTTCTCGTAGAGCTTCGTCCCCTGCAGCAGTCAGCTGAAGTTGTTTGCCCTGCAGCAGTCAACCGGAAGATCATTTCCCCAGGCGGAGTCCAATTGATATCGGCGTGCCCACGATCTCCTCAGCAGGATGATTCCTCTATCTGAGTAGCTCTTTCTCCTTGACAGGAGAATTCCCCTTCGGCATTTATTTTGCTGACGGGATTGCATCATTGTGCATAGCATTGCATAGCACTGTGCATGATTACATAGCAGTTAGTATAGCATCTAACGTTGTATAACATCGTGCATGATTGCACAGCATTTAGCATATCATTCCCACCGTGTGGGGCATAGCGCAGAAGCATATGCATCATAAGCATGATCTAGGTCATTATTATTCTTGCCTTACAGGTTTTCAGCCGAAGGATCAGTTGCTCAGGAGGATTCCTGACATTCTCTCCAACAAGGTCACTCTCTTGAGATGATTCCCAGGACCCCGGTGTAATCCCCACGGTCGCTCGCTCAAGACGATTTTTGAGATCCCCAGCGAAGTCTTCAGTTCGAGACGATTCTGGAATTCCTCAGCAGGGCCGTTTGCTTAAGGTGATCCTTAAGACCTCAACGCGGCTTCCCGATTTGTTTGCTTAGGATGATTCTTGAGCTCCCCAGTAGCGTTCCCAGCAAGAGTTGCCCAGAAAGATTCCTGGAATGCCCAACAGAATAAAGTCTCCAGAATGGTTATCGGTCCAGGATGATTCTCGAAAGTGCCCGACGGAGTTGTTTGTTCAAGATGATTCTTGAAGTCCTTAGCAGCATGATATGTCTGCTCCAACAGTGATGTCTAGTCTGAAGATGGGATTCGTAAATGCCTGAGGGCGATACCAGAAGGTTCCTGTGAGCTCAGATGTCCTTGTTGATGAATCAACGTGTGGCTGAAGACAGGGTTCCAAAGTTTGTAGATATAACAAGATGATCCGTGTTGGTCTGAAGACCAAGTCAGTTGTCCTGAGGAGATGATTGATTGCGATCAAGTGGGTAGTCTTTCTTTAGACTGAAGTCGAAGATACCTCCTGCAGAGTGGCCGACGGGCAAAGTTTACATCTTTGAAGGTCAAGGATGTTTATCTTCAGAAGTACTTGAAGATCTTTTCTAGCTGAAGCTGGAATCGCCGACGGCCAGGGTTTCGTCTATCTTCAGAAGAACTTGAAGATTCTCCAGCGGATCTGGAGTGGCCAGGGGCCAGGGTTTCATCTATCTTCAGAAGAACTTGAAGATCCTCCAGCTGAAGCTGGAATCGCCGACGGCCAGGGTTTCGTCTATCTTCAGAAGAACTTGAAGATTCTCCAGCGGATCTGGAGTGGCCAGGGGCCAGGGTTTCATCTATCTTCAGAAGAACTTGAAGATCCTCCAGCGGATCTGGAGTGGCCAGGGGCCAGGGTTTCATCTATCTTCAGAAGAACTTGAAGATTCTCCAGCGGATCTAGAGTGGCCAGGGGCCAGGGTTTCAAATATCTTTAATGTTGAAGTTCTACGGTGGGCAGTGTGCAGCAGTATCCCGATGTTCGTTATGGTTCTGAGGGTGAACCCCAGATCAGAGCGTGCTCGGTTAAGTCTCTCATTCCCAGCGGAGTAGTTTCAAATACGCAAGTGTGCCTTTTGTTCCATTCACCAGGGGTAAACCCCAGGTCAGAGTTGTTCAGGATCATATTTTGTCCGGCGGCGAGGTTGGATATTTGTTCGACGGCGAGGTTGAACGTTTGGATTTGACGGCGAGGTCAGATCATATTTTGTCCGGCGGCGAGGTTGGATATTTGTTCGACGGCGAGGTTGAACGTTTGGATTTGACGGCAAGGTCAGATCATCATTTGTCCGGCGGCGAGGTTGGATATTTGTTCGACGGCGAGGTTGAACGTTTGGATTTGACGGCGAGGTCATATCATCATTTGTCCGGCGGCGAGGTTGGATATTTGTTCGACGGCGAGGTTGAACGTTTGGATTTGACGGCGAGGTCAGATCATATTTTGTCCGGCGGCGAGGTTGGATATTTGTTCGACGGCGAGGTTGAACGTTTGGATTTGACGGCGAGGTCAGATCATCATTTGTCCGGCGGCGAGGTTGGATATTTGTTCGACGGCGAGGTTGAACGTTTGGATTTGACGGCGAGGTCAGATCATATTTTGTCCGGCGGCGAGGTTGGATATTTGTTCGACGGCGAGGTTGAACGTTTGGATTTGACGGCGAGGTCAGATCATCATTTGTCCGGCGGCGAGGTTGGATATTTGTTCGACGGCGAGGTTGAACGTTTGGATTTGACGGCGAGGTCAGATCATCATTTGTCCGGCGGCGAGGTTGGATATTTGTTCGACGGCGAGGTTGAACGTTTGGATTTGACAGCGAGGTCAGATCATATTTTGTCCGGCGGCGAGGTTGGATATTTGTTCGACGGCGAGGTTGAACGTTTGGATTTGACGGCGAGGTCAGATCATCATTTGTCCGGCGGCGAGGTTGGATATTTGTTCGACGGCGAGGTTGAACGTTTGGATTTGACGGCGAGGTCAGATCATCATTTGTCCGGCGGCGAGGTTGGATATTTGTTCGACGGCGAGGTTGAACGTTTGGATTTGACGGCGAGGTCAGATCATATTTTGTCCGGCGGCGAGGTTGGATATTTGTTCGACGGCGAGGTTGAACGTTTGGATTTGACGGCGAGGTCAGATCATCATTTGTCCGGCGGCGAGGTTGGATATTTGTTCGACGGCGAGGTTGAACGTTTGGATTTGACGGTGAGGTCAGATCATATTTTGTCCGGCGGCGAGGTTGGATATTTGTTCGACGGCGAGGTTGAACGTTTGGATTTGACGGCGAGGTCAGATCATCATTTGTCCGGCGGCGAGGTTGGATATTTGTTCGACGGCGAGGTTGAACGTTTGGATTTGACGGCGAGGTCAGATCATCATTTGTCCGGCGGCGAGGTTGGATATTTGTTCGACGGCGAGGTTGAACGTTTGGATTTGACGGCGAGGTCAGATCATATTTTGTCCGGCGGCGAGGTTGGATATTTGTTCGACGGCGAGGTTGAACGTTTGGATTTGACGGCGAGGTCAGATCATCATTTGTCCGGCGGCGAGGTTGGATATTTGTTCGACGGCGAGGTTGAACGTTTGGATTTGACGGCGAGGTCAGATCATATTTTGTCCGGCGGCGAGGTTGGATATTTGTTCGACGGCGAGGTTGAACATTTGGATTTGACGGCGAGGTCAGATCATCATTTGTCCGGCGGCGAGTTTGGATATTTGTTCGACGGCGAGGTTGAACGTTTGGATTTGACGGCGAGGTCAGATCATCATTTGTCCGGCGGCGAGGTTGGATATTTGTTCGACGGCGAGGTTGAACGTTTGGATTTGACGGCGAGGTCAGATCATCATTTGTCCGGCGGCGAGGTTGGATATTTGTTCGACGGCGAGGTTGAACGTTTGGATTTGACGGCGAGGTCAGATCATCATTTGTCCGGCGGCGAGGTTGGATATTTGTTCGACGGCGAGGTTGAACGTTTGGATTTGACGGCGAGGTCAGATCATCATTTGTCCAGCGGCGAGGTTGGATGTTTGTTCGACGGCGAGGTTGAACGTTTGGATTCGATGGCGAGGTCAAATTATGTTTGTTTGACGGCGAGGTCAGACTCTTTAAATCCCCAGTAGAGATGATGTTTGTGCGACGGCGATGTCGAGTGTCTCTAAGAGGATGTTTGTTTCCGACGGCAATGTTGGGCGTGTCAAGGTGATCTAGTCTTCCGACGACGATGTTAGGTGACGCAGATCCTTTAGTTCTCCAGCGGCGATGCGGGGTATTTTGTTCATTGTTGTATTTGCTCCAGCGGCGATGTTGGATATTTTGGTGATTCAGGTTTAGGTCTCCGGCGGCGACGTTGGGCGCTTGTTTCCCCGAGTTATGGGTGTTCTTGACAGTGATGTCAGATGATTTGGTGTTCCAGCGGCGATGTTAGGCGTTCCTCAGAATCTTGTTCGACGATAATGTCAGGTGGTTTAGTCTTCCAGCGGCGATGTTGGGTGATGTGGTTGTCTGAAGGCAATATCAGAAGAAGTTAACGAGGATAACTGGCGGCGATGTCAGATCAGTATCTCTCCAGCTAGCGGTCGTGCAGCTAGCATTGCAATATTCGAAGATTTGTTCCCCGCAGAGTACCGTGTGCTCGTGCAGTTGGCAAATTTTCGGGTTTACCGGTATTCAATCGCCTCGCACCTTGATTGGGTGAGAGCCGTTCGCTTCTCATCCAGTCAGGTTCAAGCCGTTTGAATAGGGGCAGCTGTTGCACCCCAAAATTTGACCAACAATTATTTATCCATCTAGTGTTTGAAAATGGATACCTTCATCAGACAGTTCAAAAGATCTTCGGAGGAATTGGGTGAAACCAAGGATGTGTGACTCATAGCTTGAGAGTTGTGGGAGCTCCTCAGATGATTCTGAGACTCTGAGAGTGAACTTGAAGCTTTGAGAAAGCCTATGAGATGTCTTGATAGCCATCATGAAGCCCAGAGAAGTCATTGTGCAAGAATTCAGAGGATTCAACCATGAATGATAGAATTAGGGTTTTGATTGAGTCAACCCTAGATCAGCTGAAGATTTGGAGAAGGTTGAGACCCAATCCAAGGGCCATGAGATCATGGAATGATGTATAGAGATGTTATAAGGATGATTCCTAGACCAACTCATCATGATTGAAGAGTTTGAGAAGTTTTGAGTTAGGGTTTCTGAGGATTGTCAGTGGAAAAACCCTAATTTGATCCCTATCTTCCAGGCAGTTTTAGCTCTAGATGTGATTGATATCTCATCTTCCCCACAACATGAATGTTGTAGAGCTTGTTCTTAGCTTTAATTTGAGTGGTGGAAGTCCTTGATAGGAGTTACAGAGCTCAAGTTATAGTTTTGACAAATTACAGGTCAGCAGAAGTATGTGAATCTGGGTCCTTGAAAGTCACCCAACTTGCAGACAACTTTTTCCCTAGTAGGATGATTCCTATGGTTTCTTGGTCAACATGAATGTTGGAGGGCATCTTCTTAGCTTTAATTTGAGTGGTAGAAGTCCTTGATAGGATTTATGGAATTCAACTTATGGTTTGAACAAGACAGGGGTATTTTGGTCATTTGTCAGTCATAGGTCATTTTAGCCAATGCCTAAAACTCCTATTTCCAAGCCTCAAATGGAAAAACTCAAAACATGAAAGTTGTTCAAAATGTGATTTTAGGTCTAGAAAGAAGGTCACAAATTGTTGGAAAAGCTCATAGCATAAAGTTACATGATTGGTCAAAAATGAACTAAAAATGGCATATAAGTTTGAAAAGTTGAATTTGAAAATTGGTTTGGAGGATCTAGGAATCCAAAATAGGTCATCCAATATATCATTTTGATTGGAAACATTATTTTGAGAACTTTGGTTCAAATAGATTTTTCATTTGAGGTCTAAAAAAGGGACTTTCTTTGTAAATCTATTACTTGCATTATAAGGCAATGTTGAAAAACCTTACACAAGCCAAATGTAAGGGCTGATTTCCTTCATACACACTTAATATCTCATGCAAAGACATATTCAAGGGATTTTGGCAAGGTATGAAAGAAGATATCATGATATTTCAAGTTCTCATGTGGTGATATTTTCAATACTTTCTAGAAAGATCTAGATGATTCTGGCCCCTTCCATCACTTGCTATTTAAAGAGGGCCATGAAGAGAGTTCAGAGGTTGGTGAAAGTTGAAGAATTGAGGAGAGAAGAAGGAGATTCGAGCTAGGGTTTCAAGGTGCACCATAGCTGCATTTCAAGAGCAAAGTCACTACTACAAGCTCTCATCTTCAAGGATTTTGCATACAGAAAGTAAAGCATCATTGGAAGATCATTGTAGAGGAGTTACAAGGCTTGAATCGTGCCATAGCATCACCTTCTTCTCATTCTTGACAGGTTCTTTTCCTTCTCCTTTTCACCTTAATTATGCGTAGATATACCATGTTTTAGGCATAGAATGGCTAGGCTAGGTTAGATGATGAGATCTTGAGACTTTGAGCATGATTCATGGAGGTTGAAGTTTTGACATGAAACTTTAGAGATCAAGAGCACGCACCCTAGGCTACTATATTCTTAGGTTTTTAGCTCAGCATGATCCCCTTAGCATGTGGTATAATCTTGATTAATATGAGATCATTTCATAACCATGCAAACCAGAGCATAAGAATGGAGGACAAGACTTGCAGCCTTCGTATCTTCTTCTTGAGGGAGAGTTAGAAAATTCTAACACCATGGTTGTGTAGAGGGAGAGGAGTAGATGAATTTTGATGTTTGGATCGTGAGGAATGATTGAGAGTTGAGAGAGATACGTGGAGTAGAAGTTGCTTGTATGAAAACTGGTTCTGAAACCCTAGGTTGGTTCATTGGAGAAGACATAATCACAACCGTCCATCTCCTTTGAATATTTGACTTCTCAATTGCATCTAACGGCCGAAATTGAAAGATGAAAATGGAGGGAAGGGCTGGAATGTAATACGCGGTCGTTTCACTTAAAAACCGTGTGGGCCTTAGTCTGCTTTCTATTCACACCCCCCACGCACGCTGGCCCAAATGAAATGAACTGAATCCACTACTATTCTCACCCCCTCTCTACTTCCCTTGTATATTTTATTTTTCAATTTTCTTCACATTTCATTAATTTTCTAAAAAAAATCATAACTAAATGAAAAAATATTATTTTTATCTCATTCTTTTTTTAACATTTTCATTAAAATGTCTAGAAAATTAAAAAATATAAAAATTGCATTTTATATTTTAATTGGTATTTTTTGCATATTTTACAAATAAATGTACTTTTTTAACCATTCATTTCATACATGGATTTGTATATTTTTGTTCATGCATTTAGAAATAGATTTTTTGCCCATTCTTTTTTTGTGGTGATTCATATTGCATTGTAGTATTCTCTGGATTTATTACTAGATTTGTGGATTAAAATTTGATGTATTTTGATTGTTAGACATTTAGGTGCTCTAATTAGGGTTTTAGGTTGTGTACTTGAACTTCAACATTTTATTTTTGGGGTTTTTAGGACAAGTTAGCCTATGGGGAATATATGGGACTTAAGGGTAGTTAAATAGGATCCCCTAGAATTTATATTAGGAATTTGTATGGTATTTTAGTATTTTTCATTGATTTTTGAATGTATGGATAGTATGTGTGTTGCTTAAAGGCATAAGTTGTATTGTTGTGTTTTCTTTTCTTCTCTTTTGAGTGTGTGAGCTTTGAAGATTGAGTTGAAGACCTTGTGGATCATCATGGAAGCTTTGAAGACCTTGAAGAGGAGTTTAGCATAGCTTTTGTTGTTTTGTTTATAGGTTTATAGGCGCATAGGCAGAGCCCTAGATAGAATACTTTGTTCAATAAACAAGGAGTGTCTTGTTCACTTCCTTTCTTCTCTGTGACATAGAGTCCCTTAAGGGTATTCACCTCTCTCCTTTGGAGGGATTAGTGACCTTGCCCTATAAGGTAGAACTTTGAGAGAGCCTTTCCTTTGATGTTAAGTTCTCAATGGCATCCTTTGGAAGTCAGTGAGCACTGCAACATTCTCACCTCATCTTATTGACTGAATCTTGTTTGCTGGAGCATTTGAGCCATTGAAGATAGAAGCTGAAGCTTTGAAGAGGATGATTCCTTGAAGATTGTTGAAGTCTGAAGACTTTGTTGATGCCTGAAGATCCCTGGAGATAGTAAAGCCTGAAGGTGGAGCTGGTCAAAGGAGCTGAAGCTCAAGGGAGAAGATGAGTTGATACTCATGCTGTAGGTTTGATACCTGGAAAGCAAGTGATCTCTGAAGTCTGAAGACTGGGTTGCTGCTGGAGGAGCTGAGGCTTTCTTCTGTTTTCTTTGATGTATTGTGTGTTTTGGCTGATTTGTCTGCTGCATTAGACTAAGCCCATTCAGAATAAGTTCAGTCTAAGAGCATGAGTGCATCTGATTGTATTGTTATTGCTTGGCTTTGCTTGCGGGTATTCGGTAGAGCCCAGCTCCCTTGCCCATGTGTTTATTTTGCTTGATAGCATTTCATTTCTCTTGTCTGTATGATTATAGTTTACTGTTTTTTTGCTTGATAGCATGTTGTTTATTTCAGTATGATTACTGTTATTTCATGACTGGCTTGAGGTCGAGACGAGCTTGTGGAGGCTGAAGCCCCACACACATTTCCTCCCTCACTTGCATTGCATGCATTTTACTGTTAAAGCTGATGCTTTTGTCTGTTTTGGTGTATCATTGATATGATCCCTTAGGACTCTCATTTCCTCTGATGAGGATTTGATGATAGACTTTTAGGTTGAAACCTATGCATGACAACATCTAGGAGTTCCCTGCTCAAACCTCAACCATAGGATGAATCCATGGCATGATAACAGTAGGACTTGATAGTCTCCCTCCTAGTTGGGCCTGTTCTCTTCTCATCTCGAAGCAGTTTAAGACACAGTAATCATGAATGATTTCTTTCGTACGTTACGAGCCTTAAGCTATCTGAGAAAGGGTTGTGGGAGAGTTTCTTTTCCACAGTCTGGATGTTTAGTATGGTACCCTTTAGGTGACATGCGACACATTCACTCTCAGGTCATAGTCTCTAGTGCGGTTGAAATCGCAAACATAATAAAAAACACTTCTTTTAGGAGATAACCCGTAGTTTCCCGAACTACGTTTGCTCTGATCTTTCATACCAGATGAAAGTACGTAGGCATAGGATGCGACGTCCTAGCGAGCAACCTTCACCCACCTTCACCCGTAGTTAGCCGAACTACGTTGACTCTGATTTCTCGTTCCAGACGAGAATACGTAGGCATAAAGCGCGACGCTTTGCCGAGTCATTTTTCTTTTCTTTTTCAGCCAGCCTTGATAGGTAGATAGATTATAACCAACCCGTCCAAGTAAACAAAACAAGCGAGGATCCCGTCGAGTACGATGGACGTGAGGGGTGCTAATACCTTCCCCTTGCGTAACCGACTCCCGAACCCAGACAATGGTTGCGACGACCTTGTCTTACCCTTATTCGTCAGGTTTTTTCCGATCGTTTCCTTTCCCGCTCTGAGGGATAAATAACGAAAGGTGGCGACTCTTCTGTTTTGCCGGCACCTTATTTTCGCGCAAGCGACAACAAGATCAGATATTGAAATGTCATTTAACGAATCATTACTACAACCATTAAAAAGAGAAAGTTTTCGAATTTGGTCTGTACCAAAGCAGAAATCTAATCAACGCTCAAATCCACATTCAAAGCAGCAATCATTTTTCAATCAACACATTTGATTCTCGGTAAAGCCTATAAAAGGAGACTACAGAAAGAGGAGAAGGTCGAAAAAATTATCTCAGAAGGACAATCATCACAAAACCCTATTTTCGAAAAAATAAGAGAGTGAGGGAAAAAAAGCTTATCTTCTTCAACCATCAGTGGAGTTGTCATCGTTCGATTTCGCCACCGAAGTTTCGCCGCCGTCACCAACTTTCGGTAAATTTCTGCTCTTATCAATGTTATTGAATTACTGATGTTTTCGGTTTGATCTCAGGTCCGAAAATGGAGGAAAATGATGAATGAAGGAGAACGAAGGGCAATCTGGAGAGAGGGGAAAGGATCGAAGAGAGGCGATTCGGGTTGGGACGAAAGGGATTAGGGTTTTTTCGCTTTCGTTGTTTCTGTATTTTTGTTTATGTTTGCAAACACATATCTGCTCACACACAGACACATCATACACCTCACACCAATCCATCGCCCCCCCTCTAATTATCTCATTTAAACCTTAATCAACCTGTTTTAATTTAATTTAATCATTTTCAACCTTATTTTATTAATTAATTAATTCTTTATTTAAACCAACTAAAAAATCTATATTTATTTAAAATCAATTTAATTAATCTTAACTTAGTCTTTTTTAACTAGTAAACCTTTTTTGGATTAATATAATAACTCAAGTTTATCTTTACTAATTACTAATAATTAATCTTTATTATAATCAGCTTTTTTAATTTAAAAACAATTAGTAAACCTTTTATAACCCTTTTTTTAACTTATTTATTAATTATTTTTTTTATTCAATAACTTAACTTTTTATCAATAATTAATTATTTGTTCTAAGGCTTATCTCATAATAACCTATTTAATTTATAGTAATAATAATATTTTGTTTAAATTAACTTTTATTTGGCAAACAACTAAAACTTTTTATTAAAAAACCAATCAACTTATAATTCGCATTTATAATTTAAAATTAATATAACTTTTTTCCTTACAAATCAATTCACATAAGACTAAATTACAACTTTTTTAACTAATCTCACTACAACATAATATATTTTCTTATTAGTCCATCCCGCCATTAATAATCAAATACAACTCTTTTTACTAAAATCAGTTAATCTCGCCTAAAAATAATCTACATCATAATAAATCTAATCGTGCACACTCACTTCACGACACAAGACACTCTCACACACTTCAGCGCTTTCATGCGTATGTGATTGTTTTACTTATTTGCCCTTTATTATTTCTGCAATTTATCCTTCCGCAATTTACATTCATCGCATTTATATTATTGCATCGCATTCCGTCCAAAGGAAAAACCTACACATGATTCAACGTTGTGTGTAGTGCACATCATTTGCATCATACTCCCCCATGATCCTTGATCCCATTCAAGTCGATCTTAAGATAGAACCTATCCCATAGGAAGGACCGTGTCTTCTATCTTTACAACATAGGAAAACAAACAACACAACAATACAAACAACTCAAATACAATAGAGAAAAGATGCCAAATCATCTTAAGCGAGATAGAATCTCCACCCCACAACAATACAATCAAGCCGTAGGGACTTTGCCTTAAGAGAAATAAAGGCATACTCATCAAACAATCCGAGTACTTAAGCCCTTTTCTTAAGACGATGCAAAGACTATTTTCCTACACCTTGTGGTGGTTACATCTCTCTTAAAATGAAGACACATCTCTTCTCCTAAAATCAATCAACCAACTACCCTTAACCCGTAGGAACTTTGACCACAGTCAAAGAACTCCTCAAACCCTTTAGGGGAACTACAGATACTCTGATTCCACTCTCGTAAGGATATGTAGGCATAAGATGCGATGTCTTATCGAGTATACTTAGAAATAAACCACTACGTCTTTCAACCATTAAGCAGATAAATACATAGCAATAAACAAACATAAAACAAGAGGTTCCTGTAGAGTACTACAGAAACTTAGGATGCTAGTACCTTCCTTAAGTTTAACCAACCCCCGAACCTATAACTCTCTAGCTTGCATTTGCATTGCATTGTGGGAATTTCGATCTTTATCCCTTCCTTTGGACAAATCAAAGTTCGGTTGCATAATGAACTAAAGATTCAAACTAATCAATAGTTTGGTATCCAAATTTCACCGCAACAGAAATGGCGACTTCACTGGGGATACTCAGTGGGTCTCCCTATCTTGTTTTTCTTTATTGCTTTACATATTTGCTTATTTGTCTACTTGCTTATTTGTTCTTTATTTCTTTGGGGCTATTATCCTTGAGTGGTGAGACAAAGTCCTACACCCGGACTTGAGAGAAATTATGATAGGATGGTGATATATTCGATGAGGCTTATAGGGAGTGAGTCCCGACTAAGTTGACTCGAGAATCCCACTTAGTTGAGACTCTTTTGAAAATAGTTCGGTTGAACGAGTTCAGTCGTGAAAACTTTTACTATTCTCAATTGGAGTCCATGATACTAAGGATCGTAGTTACCTTTAACCCCACTTTGACCTTTATTAGGGCGTAGTGCGAGGCTATAAGGGAATAAGTCCCAAAATAGTGCTACGCGAAGCTACACTCAAAAGAAGTTCTCTTGAGAATATTATTAATCCTCGAGTTAGTTGAGAAATTGATAATATCCGATAGATGGACTAATGACTTTGGGACCCTTTTTTATAACCCAATTCTGCAGGTACCATCCACCTTTAGTCCTTATCCTTTGGGAATGGGTATACCCTTGGCTCCATGCTCGTTGCAAACCTAGGGCCTTTGTTTGCTTATCCTTGTGTGCCCTTATGTGCTTACTTGTGTTTGTTGCATTCATATAGCATCATAATACATTGGACTTCATGGGACTTACCCTTTATTTATGAACATTGTAGGACATTATGGATAGATGAAATACTCTAAAATATACTTTTAAGAGTCCCAAATTGGATGACCTAAGGGAGTTGGGAGCTTTGATTGAAGACCAAGAGAAGTTCAAGAGTAAATATGGGAAGTTACTATCTTTGTTGAGACGTAAGGCAAATGAAGACCTACTTTCCGCTTTGTTATAGTTCTATGATCCGATGAATCACTGCTTTACTTTTCCAGATTATCAGTTGTTGCCAACTTTGGAAGAGTACTCTTTTTTTGGTAGGGTTACCCATTCTAGAAGAATCCCCTTTTCCTTTCTTAGAAAAGGATCCTGAAGAAAGAGACATCGCTAAGGCCCTTTATCTCAGGGTATCCGATGTTAAGGACAACATGGTTGTTAAAAATGGGACTTTCGGTTTGACTACATATTTCTTATTTGAGAAAGCTTCATTTTATTCTGACTTTATGAACAAGGCTCCATTCGAGGCAATCTTCGCCTTACTTGTCTATGGGGTATTTCTATTTCCAAGTTTTGAGGGGTTTATGGACCTTAACGCAATTAAGATCTTCATGAAGAACAATCCAGTGCCGACTCTATTAGGTAATACCTACCACTCTATACATCTCCGAAACTTTCGTGGTGGAGGAATGATCACGTGTTGTATGCCTTTATTATATAAATGGTCCCTTACCCACTTGCCCAAATATGTTTCCTTTTGGCACCTCAATGATAAGCGTTGGTCAGAAAAGATTATGGCTTTGACTCATTCTGACATCGATTGGTATAGCCGCGAGTATGATGGAATTTTAATTGTTGATGGATGTAGAGATTTTGCTAATGTACCATTACTCAGCTTCGGTGGAGGGGTCAGTTACAATCCGATTTTAGCCCGCCGACAGTTGGGATATCCATTAAAGGAACCACCTAAGAGCATACAAGTTGAGAGTGTCTTCTTCGAGGATAATCAAGAACTCCGAGAGAAGATCGTGGAAGCTTGGAAGCATTTACATAAGAAAGATATGAATAGTTTGGGAAGGCCCAACTGTGTGTCTATGGAACTGTATCTCCAGTGGGTAAGGAATAGGGCGATCAAGCTGAAGATGCCTTACTCTCACCAAGACCCTATACCTCCAAGAAGGGAGTCCACTTATGTTTTCATGTCTGAAACTGAGAAGTTAGAAGTTGCTTTGAAGAAGTCGCAACATAAGTTAGAGTCTTGAAAGAACAAGTATCTAGTGTCCGTCGCAGAAATTGACGAACTTCAGAAACAGCTACAGTTGAAGGATGAAGAGCTACTCCCCTGCAAGAAAAGGAAGATCATGGAGGATTTATTTTTCTCTGACCCACAATGTACTATTTGGAAGCTAATTGTGGACAACCTTATCCGTGAGAAGACACAACTAGAAGAGCAGCTCAAGCAGCAGAATTCGAAACTTCTTTAGTGTCTTTACTAGCTTTTATTTAGCTTTTATTTGGGACTTTTAAAAGTAATTATTTGTATCCCGTTTCGAAATTAATAAAAAAACGTTTTCTTTTACTACAATGTTTATAAATAGTTAGGATCCCATGAAGTCCTACTCATCTTGCATTGCATTCTTTCTTTACTCAAGAAACTCAATTTTATTTCTCAGGTATTGTAACCATGGATTTTAAAAGAGAAGCATTGGAGTACACTTTCCAGAGTCATAACATTGAAAGCTTGAGAGAACTAGCGGATCTCATCGAGAATCGTTACGCCTTCGCAGCAGAATATGGGGAAGTCTTCCGTTTTCTCGAACTCAAGATGAAGGAAGGTTTGCTGGAGACCCTCGTTCAATTTTACGATCCGTTGTATCATTGTTTCACTTTTCCGGATTACCAGTTGATACTGACACTGGAAGAATATTCTGATTTCCTGAGGATGCTCGTAACGGCCCGTCCCATATTCACCGGCCAGGAAGACGCACCCAGTCACCAAGAAATTTCTAATGCTACTCATCTCAGTTTGGCAGATGTACAAGCACACCTAATCACCAAGGAAGGAGTCCTTAGATTCCCCGCTGACTTTTTGATTAAAAAAGTTCGCTACCATGCTGAAAGAAAGGAGGTCCTTATCGTGGAAGCCACATTTGCTCTGTTGGTTTATGGGATTTTCTGGTTCCCAAAGATCGATGATTTCGTTGACATGGATGCGATTAAACTATTCATACTCAAGAATACAGTCCCTACTTTGTTAGCTGACACATATTACTCAATTCATTCAAAGAATGTTGAGGGAGGGCGATATATCGTTTGTTGTACCGCTCTGCTGTATTCATGGTTCATTGCTCGCCTAACTTGGCACCCATCCATTTGGGAAGAGGAAGAGTTGCCCCGTTGGTCTGAGATAGTCATGGCCCTTACCCACTCTGACATTGTGTGGTACGACCCTACCTATGGAGGTATATGTATGATCCATAGCATCGGAGGATTTACTAACATACCACTCATTGGGAGAGAAGGATGCATAAGTTACAATCCTGCCCTAGCTCGTCTCCAATTTGGGCATCCCATGATTGAAGTGCCTGACCAGACTCTGTTAGAAGGAATCTTTCTCCAAGAAGAAGAAGACCCAGACATGAAGACCGTCATAATCTATGCATGGAGATACATCAACAAGGAAGGAAAAGCTGCTTTAGGATACCCCAATTGTGCTGTCTCTGAAGAATACCTACATTGGGTGCGAGCAAGAGCTCTCGACCTCAAGATGTTGTTCCCTTTCCATGAACCTATGGTATTGGATTTTCACGATCCGGATTGGTTTGACGTAAGCGAAGTAGATCAGCTGAAGACCGCCTTGGACGAGGCTCGGAAACTGAAGGCCGCTTGGAGGAACAAGTTTTTCACACTCAAGGTAGAGAAGGAGAAATCCCAGAGGTTGCCAGAAGTAGAACTTGCAAGGAAAAGAAAGGCGCGAGAGGATTTATTTTCCTCTCACACCTCTTCAAGAGCTATCACCCGTGACGATCTTCCCCCAGATACTGTGGCTTGGAAGGAATGTGTCGACTGACTCATCAGAGAGAATGCCGAGTTGCAAGAACGCATCAGTCAGCTAGAAGGAGAACTTCGCACACAGAAGAAGCATAAGGAGTAGATCTCCAAGTTTCTTTTTTGCTTTTGATTCAATGTAATAAACTCTTAAAAGAGTATTCCGTTTTGTAATGCTTCGATCATCAAAATAAAATAAGTTTTTCTCCAAGATTACAATACCGAAATAATTTGAGTTTCTTGAAAGTTTCATACTCATTTGCATTTTGCATAAGCATAGCATCGTTTGCATTCCAGGGTCTCACTCTTGCTTCATCTCCGCAGAACAAGCTGAATCACCGATACAACACTCGAGCTAGTCAACGCCAGAAGATGGATCAACTAGAACAAGAGAACATAGTGCTCCGTGATGAAGTCGCAAGTATGAAAGAAAGTTTGGAGAGGTTGAATGGTCTAGTGGAAGCTTTGTCCAATCAAGCCTCGATTAACAACCAAGAAGTTCCAAGGACTGTGATCTCCGAAGTGACGCCAACACCGATCCCAGTGGTGTCTTTTGTTGCTGAAATATCCTACAGTATGCCTCAAGGTTTCCCGTGGGGATTGTCTCCTAATTTTTTTTCGGCCGGTTACCGCCCGTCTGTGTCTGAGATCCCTGTTGTGACCACTGTTCAAGCTGCTCCTGTAGTTTCCGCTGTGATGACTACCGCATCTCCGCATGTGAATGTTGTTCCGTATATTCTGGATGAACCAATTTTACATGGGTCGCCAACCGAAACTGTGGGCTTAGAAGAAAGGATAGATGGGTTTCAAGACCAGTTTTCTGAAATACAAAAGGAGTTGAGAGCCCTTCGTGGAAAATATTTGTTCAGTAAGAGTGCTTCTGAGCTATGCTTGGTTCCAAATGTTAAGGTCCCACCGAAATTCAAGGTCCCGGACTTTGAAAAGTACAAGGGGAATACTTGCCCTCAGAGTCATCTCATTATGTACGCCAGGAAAATGTCTGCCCAAACTGATAATGATCAACTACTCATTCACTACTTTCAAGACAGTTTGACAGGCGCCGCACTCAAGTGGTATATGGGGTTGGATAGTACAAAGATTCGGACTTTCAATGATCTGGGAGGAGCCTTTGTCAAGCAGTATAAGTACAATGTGGACATGGCGCCCGACCGAGACCAGTTGAGAGCAATGGCACAAAAAGATAAGGAGAATTTTAAAGAATATGCTCAGCGTTGGCGCGAGTTGGCCGCGCAAGTCACACCACCATTAGAAGAAAAAGAGATGACCAAGATTTTTCTGAAGACACTTGGTCCTTTCTTTTATAAGAAGATGGTAGCCAACGCGCCCAGTGACTTTACTGAAATGGTCAATATGGGAATGCGTTTAGAAGAAGGTGTTCGCGAAGGAAGATTGACCAAAGAAGAGAGTGCTCCTAAAAGGTATGGGAGCAATTTTGTGAAGAAAAAGGAGAAAAGTGTATATACCATTCAAAAGGGACAATTCAGAAAGAGGTGCATGCCACCACACCAAGTTGCAGCGGTATCGCCAGTGTTTAATGCTTCAGCTTATCAGCTACAGTCTCCACAACCCTATCAGCAACCTCAGTCTCCCGTTGCTCAACAACCCCAACTTCAGCAAAGTCCACAGTACCCTCAGCAGAATCGGCCATCCAGCAATCAGGGTTGTGTGTATAGAAAAATAAATTTTGATCCGATCCCAATGACATATGCTGATTTATTCCTCGCTTTGATTAAAAAGGGTCACATTCAGACGAGAGCTCCACCCCTGGCTCCCGCGAATCCTCCCCCTTCTTATAGAGCTGACAAGTTTTGTCCTTACCATCAGGGTGCTCCAGGACATGATATTGAGAGTTGTTTCGGTTTGAAGATGGATGTCCAGAGGCTCATTAAAAATGGAATCTTGTCTTTTAGGGATTCCGACCCTAATGTACAGAAGAATCCATTACCACCACATGGTTCACCCTCTGTCAATATGATTGAAGATTGTTTGGAAAGTGATGATCAAGAAGTTTCAAATGAAGAGGCTGAAGAAGTTTGTGTCATAGTACCCCACTTTAAGGAAGTGGAACGTATAGAGATTGTTTACAATAGCAAGAAGCCAACTGTTACTCCTTTGGTAATCAATGTGCCTGGACCCGTCCCTTATACTTCCAGTAAGGCTATCCCCTACAGGTACAACGCTACGATGTTGGAAAATGGAAAAGAAGTGCCTTTGCCCACCATGCCTTCAGTAGTTAACATCGCAGATGTTAGTAGGGTGACAAGAAGCGGTCGAGTCTACCCGACTGCGCCACCGAAAGAAAAAGAAGTTTTGTTCGAACCATCAGGCTCAAAAGACCCAACTGTGGGGCAATCTGGTGGGTCTAATTTATCCAACTCCGATGAATGTTTGAAAGTAATCAAAAGAAGCGAGTATAAGGTTGCAGATCAGCTTCTGCAAACCCCGTCGAAGATTTATATGCTACAATTGCTGATGAGTTCTGAGGCTCATAGAGAAGCACTTCAGAAGATTTTGGAACAAGCCTATGTCGAGCAGGATGTGACTATGGAACAATTTGATAACATCATTGGTAGTATTACTTCGAGTGATAATCTGGGTTTTAATGAAGACGATCTCCCAGAAGAAGGAAGGAAACATAACATGGCTCTACATATTTCTGTGAACTGCGGGAACGACTCTTTGTCCAGGGTGTTGGTTGATACTGGATCGTCTCTAAATGTAATGCCTAGAACTACTCTATCTAAGCTGTCGTACCAGGGACCGCCGATGAGGCCAAGTCGCGTTATTGTCAAAGCTTTCGATGGGTCAAGGAAAACGGTAATTGGTGAGGTAGATTTGCCCATGACTATCAGATTACAGACTTTCATGATCCCGTTTCAGGTCATGGACATTCGTGCCGCCTATAGCTATTTGCTAGGGAGGCCATGGATACATGAAGCTGAAGCAGTTACTCTTACCCTGCATCAGAAGTTGAAATATGTTTTTGAGGAGAAAATAGTTACAGTTTATGGAGAAAGAGCTTTGGTGGTAAGTCACTTGTCATCATTCTCATACGTCGAGGCTGAGGAAGAGGTCGGCACGCAATTTCAAGCTTTGTCTATTGTGGGTGAGGGTGTCCAAAGATCTCAGGCATCCATGTCATCATTTAAAGACGTGCAGCGAGTAGTGAACAGTGGTCATCAAACAATATGGGGAAAGGTGTTGTCTTTGCTAGAGAACAAAAATAAGGAGGGTCTCGGTTTCACCAGCAGTTTTGCTCAACAAGGCACCAAGAATAAAGGGTTTTCGCTAATCAATGAAGTGTTCCATAGTGGAGGAGTCGAGTCGTCCATCATCCTCAGATTAATGTTGTGTCAGAGGACGAACTTGAGGGCTACATATCATATGGTTCTACAAGGTCCTCCATTCCTTACAAAGACTACGAGCCCTATATGGAAGATCCAGGCTATGTTTCGGATGAATTTGACTATACCTTTGGAGTTTATGCCGTCACCAAGGAAGATCCAGATGAGGACATACCAAACTTTGTGACCCTAGGCGTTGTAGTCAAGAATTGGAGTGCGGTTGAAGCCCCTACTGCCGTTCATATATCTAAGTAAAGCATTTGTTTTAAAATTTTTTGCTCTGCCCAAGGCGAAACTGCATTTGTTAGGCTTATTTCCAATAATTCCCTTTGCTCTGCCCAAGGCAAAGGTGACTTTGTTGGGCGTGTCTTTTTGGTTTTGCTATCATCAATAAACTACTTTCATCTACATTTGTGTTTTATATTTATTCACGATGTTGGAAAATAATAAGTAGCATCTCGCGTACACATGTTGCACCCTAATTTTTGACCCTAAGACGCCGCCTCTTTTTGCGTTTTTTTTTCCTATTATTTGACTTTATTTAATATTTATGCGACTAACCAATTTGTGCCGACGCGGTAACATCGAGTGGAGATGGAGTTCATTCTCGTGACCAATCATCCACATATAATTAACTTATTCAACTGTTTTATTTGTTTTCTTTTGTGAAGCTAGATTTGTGGCTTTAAGTCAAAGAAGTACAAAGCAAATCTTCTCTAAGGAGTCACACCTATTTGGTTTCAAAGATGTCTTTTCAACTTGGTTGGACTTGTGGGGTGTATTTGTGTGGCAAGAAATATCTTCAGCGTCAAAGGAGCCCAAGTTGCATTTTACAAGCTCAAGTAAATCTCAGCATTCGAACTCAAATTGTTCAACGGAGGGCTCAGTTTGCTTAGTCGTTCGATTTCAAGGTTGATTTGGTATAAGGCTAGCATTAATCAAGGATTGCTAATCCAATGGGATTATGCCAATCTAAGTGACAGCTACATTTAAACGTTATCGCCGACAGCATACCGACCACTTTTTGCATTTTAAAAGACATTACAATGAAACACAATGAGCGCATAAATTCAAATTTTATCACATGGGTTGTTTTAGGAGTACATGAACATTGAACCATTCAAGCTTACAAGACAAGTCTAGGAATATCATAAGATTCCAATCCACAATTCGTTACAAGTTGTTGTTAAGGCCTAAGACAATCTAAATGAGGCACCGTGGCTTAAAGAAGAGGTAGATTAGAAATCCAATATGTGATTACAATGAGGAATCATGGTTGGATAATTATGGAAGTTGGCTCCCTAGTTTCTACATATGCCACTACATGGTTACATTATTAACAGCGCAAGCCACGTTGGTAATGGATTTTGAAATCTGAAGCAAATAAGTTTGAATCTGAGCAACAGTGCAGTCCTCAACTTCTGCCACAGCCCATCTCACATTTTCTCTACAACTCCTATGGCAACCAGACGATTTTGGCGATCACGCGTCGAACGCATTATTCTTCAGCTCTATATTTCATATTCCATCCGCCGACTTCAACCTTTCTTATCTTCGCCGGTGAAAGCAATCTTCGAGAGTCTCCACTCCATCAAGGTGATGATCGGGTACCATGCCACATCAAGGCGAACTGTCATGGCGGGTGACTCTAGTTATAACAGCATTCCTGGCATTCAAGACAATGTATTTCGAAATTGTCAGTACAAACCAACACACGAGAAGCATAACACGGGCATAATATTTGCTACATTCATAGCACAGAACTCACAGTTTCATAGACAGTAAACACCATGTGCTAATCAAGACGAGAAATTGAAAGAGAAAGCGTTATGTATCAGAGTGGCAGGGATTCACAAATACAACAGCAACATGCATACATAAGAGAGAAGAAGAAGATCACACATAAAGGGAGCGACACTCATCTGCAAAAACGGTCAACGCCGCCGACACGCCGCTATGTTGAAGGAAAAGCACCTCAATTTCGGTTCACGCCGAGAGTTTGTTCACTATCATCAAACAAAGCTTCTCCATCACCGTCGTTCATATTAGCCTGCCATGCGAGTTTTGTCAGTAGTAACTTAATGAAGATAAGTACACAAATTGATGTTCTAAAACGGCGATTTGAGGAGCTTACCCGAACATCATAACGGCATACGAAAGCGTCCTTTATTTTTCCTCGAATCTGCTTACTTTGAAAGGATGAATGAGCGGTCATTTAGCTTTCAAAATCCTACCCGGTGCAGCAGCCACGAATTCACCAATTCCATGTTAGTTCTCAACTCTCCAGACCCTTAGCAGTCTGCCGTTCACATGATTCTAAGGACATTTCTGGGACTTCTTCTACATTTATCCGGCTTGTAGTACATCGCACCAGAACTGTAACAAGAAATTAAAAACATAACAAAGCCGCAGCAACTCGGACACAAGGTTCACCGTCAATTTCGTGATTCACCTACATCATAACAGAAGGAAATCGGGATTAAAGGGAACGCCACACATTGCTAATACATACTTGAAGCGAAAACAAAACGCTGCAACTTCCCCTCAATCATGTTAAACAAAATCAGCAAACACCAGAACTCTCGAGCAAGAATGTAAACATGTCATCCATTCAAGTCTTCGCGTGATGCCTCCAGGTCGTGCAACGCCGTTAACGAAACCCTGTAGTTTTCACAACGACTAATAAGATTTGAAGCCAGCATTATGTTCAAACCACTCCACGACATATCAATGCAATGCTCAGAGTTATTCTGAAAATGAAGGAAGTTTTCATCGAGAATTTTACCTCCGGCAAAGTTATCTGAGAAAGACTGGGTCGACCAAACAAGCGTAACAGGGGCTCATTCTGAAGAAACAGAATTGAAGTCACGGCAACTTCTGCGGTGTTTTTCTCCCTGCATCATAAGCGAGCCAAAGTAATTAAAACAGAGCCATAACGGTAAACCCAACATTAATATGAATAAGAGGAATATTTTTTCAAGTCATGGCAATAGTCACTTGGAAGCAATCGGACCAAATGCGATGAATTTTAACGGCCGTTAATGAGGAATTACTAAGCATCAGCAAATTTAAACAACTTCCCAAAATAGGATGGAACGAAAATGGAATTGATTCAAATTCCCCAAGAAAGAATAATTGCCATCAATTTGTTCCCAACTGGCCTAAGCATGCTCAAATTGGAAAGAAATTATCCTCACCGACAGTAAAGCTGTGACCTGCTAAGATAAAAGAGAAAAATTAGAAACAACTCAAAAACAGGTTCTGACCAAAACGAGAAAGTTTTATTGCCATGAAGAGGTATTCAACTGCCTTCCAAAACAGGTTTTCGACATGTTTGGACAGACATGGAAAGTATTCATCACAATACTCAATTCAAAATCAAAACAGCCTATAAAGAAGGTTTGGAGAATCAGCAGAAAAGAGACAGGACATACACGATGAAAACCCACACAAACAATCACAGATAAAAAATCCCCCAAAATCCCAAATCAACAGAAAGATAACACTTATCTTTTTCAAAACTACTCCGTGAACCTCCGTTACCTCACCGTTAACACCTTTGACCTACACCAAATCACAAACAATTCACAGACATCAAAAATCCACACGAACAACATACAAAAAAATCAAAAGAGAGACAACGCTCACGAGAGAGATCCCTAATCAGCAAAAACGCCCTTCACAAAAAAACCCCAGATCTTGAAACCCCAAAATCCAACAAAAACCTAAATCGTAAAAGAGATTTACCTTCTGAAACTCCACCGCAAATCCCCCTCGCGTCCACCATTTTCTTTACTCGGACGCCACCGCGAAGTCACAATCCGAGCCTTCGCCCTCAACCGGTCGCCGTGAGCTACGAATCGCCACAGTTCCACCACTTTTCGTGAACCATCGTCGCCGTCTTCGCAAAATGCAACCACCGCCATCCATAGCCCTCGGTGAGCCATCTATTTGCACCAAATCCATCGAAACTTTTGATTTGTGTGTTTATGTTTCAGGTGTGAAACACGAAGAGGAGGATGATCAAAGAGAGGGAAAGACGAAACAGAAACGAGCGATGGGAGAAATAGAGAAAAGATCGAGTGGAAGAGGAAGAGGATCTCGGTTCAGAAAGAGGAATTGGGGAAGGAATTAGGGTTCATGTGATCTTTTTTTTTTCTTTTGTTTTACTGTAACAATGTTAATCACACACATCACACACACTAATCATCCACTAAACGCCACTTAACCCTTAAATTCTTTAATCCGTGATCTTAACCAACTTTTTAAAATCAAATTAATAACCTAATCGGCTCTTTAAAATTAATTAACTATTAGTCTTTTCTCTAATTAGTTTTAAAAATAAAATAACTAAAACCTTGTATTAACCATTTAAGTAATCACTATATTTAAAACTTTATTTTATTTAAAATAATTTGATAACCTTTTATAATGATATATTAATAAGAAACCATTTTCATAATTTACTTAATTAATATTTATTTATTAATAATAACAAAATCACTTTACTCTAATAATATTTATTAATTTGGATTAAAGCTTTCAATATTAGAAATAGATAACTTATTTAATTTGAAAAACAATAACAACTTCTAAATGGATTAAAACTATTATAATAATCTCTTTATCAATTTAAAATTAACTTTTATCTTTTGCGATAATAACTAAACAAACTTTTCATCCAAAAATCAAATCAACGTTTTATTCAAACCGAACTCAATCTCAAACCATTTCAACTTTTCTCAAAATAATTCAACCTCGTCTAAAAATCAAGTCAAACAGTTAAAATCCATTAACATCGTAATACAATCAATCGTGCACTCACAACACACTTGTACACCTAGCGCTTTCATGCGTACGCTTTATTATTTCCGCTTTTTATCTATCCACAACTCACACACTCGCTCAGCGCTTTCATGCGTATGTGTATGGTTTATATTTCTGCAATTTATTCATTGCAATTTACATTACCGTCATTTACATTATCGCATCGCATTCCCGTCCAAAGGAAAAACCTACACATAATTCAACGTTGTGTGTAGTTGCACATCATATGCATCATATTCCCCTCGATCCTTGATTCTTCAAGTTGATCGCTTAGGATAGATCCTACCCCATAGGAAGGACCTTGTCTTTATCTTTACAACTTAGACAAACATAAAAAACAATACAACTCTCTCAAACACAAATAGAGAATAGATGTTAATCATCTTAAGCGAGATATAACTTGTCACGCCCCACAACAATACAATCAAACACGTAGGGACTTTGCCTTAAGAACAACAAAGGCATGCTTGGCGACCATCCAAGTATGTAAGGCCTTCTCTTAAGACGATGCAAAGACCATTTCCTACAATCCTTTTCTTTACATTTGTGGCGGTTATATCTCCCTTAACATGAAGACTCATCTCTTCTCCTAGACCCAATCAATCAACTACCCTAAACCCGTAGGAACTTTGACCACAGTCAAAGAACTCCTCTAACCCTTTAGGGTGAACTACAACATACTCTGATTCCACTCCCGTAAGGATATGTAGGCACAAGGTGCGATGCCTTATCGAGTATACTTAGAAATAAACCCCTAGGGTCTTTAAACCTTTAAGCAGATAACACTTAGCAATAAACAAATATAAAACAAGAGGTTCCTGTAGAGTACTACAGAAACTTAGGATGCTAGTACCTTCCCTAAGTTTAACCGACCCCCGAACCTAAAACAATCTAGCTTGCATTTGCATTGCATTGTGGGAATTTCGATCTTTATCCCTTCCTTTGGACAAATCAAAGTTCGGTTGCAAAATGAATTAACGATTCAAACTAATCAATGGTTTGGTATCCGATTTTCACCGCGACAGAAATGGCGACTTCACTGGGGACCTCTCTAGTGGGTTTCCCTATCTTATTTTATTTGTTTACCGCTTTATATATCTGCCTACTTGATTATTTGTTTACATGTTTTTTTTCTTGTATTTCTTTTGGGATTACTGCTCTTGAGTGGTGAGACAAAGTCCTACACCCGGACTTGAGTGAACTTAAGATAGGATAGTGATATGTTCAAAGAGGCTTATAGGGGGTGGAATCCCGACCAAGCTGACTTGAAAATCACGCTCAATTGAGGCCCTCTCGAAAATTGTATTGTTGAACGAGTCTTTAATCGTGAAAACATGCACTATATTCGATGTTGGAGCCTATGATATTGAGGACCGTAGTTACCTTAACCCCACTTTGGCCTTTATTAGGACGTAGTGCGGGACTATGAGGGGGTACCCCCAAAATAGTGCTACGCGATGCTACACTCGAAAGAAGTTCTCTTGAGAATATTATTAACCCCCGAGTACTTGGGAAGTTGATAATATCCGAAAGATGGGCTAATGACTTTGGGAACCTTATTAGAACCTTGTTTTACAGGTACAATCAACTTTTAGTCCACAACCTTTGGGAATGGGTATACCTTGCTCCATGCTCGTTGCAAACCTAGGGCGCCCCTTTTGTTTGTTTACCTTTATGTCCTTATGTGAATACTTGTGTTTATTGCATCCATATAGCATCATTAAGTTTCATGGAATTCTTAGTTTATTTATAAACATTACAAAACCAACATAGATTACAAATAGAAAATATTTTTGAAATATTATTTTAAGAGTCCTAGCTTGGATGACCTAAGGAAGTTAGGGGCATCAATTGAAGAATTAAGAAACTCCAAAGGACAAATACAAGAGACTTCCTTATCATTAAAGATCAATAGAAGGCTTCCCTTAACATGGAGGATCATTAGAAGTTCAAAAGACTCTCATCATCATCAAAGATCCAAGTAAACAAGGGATCCATTTCTCATTTTTCAACAAGAGCAAAAGAAGGGATGGAGGATTTATTTTCCTCTATCAAACTACTCTTTATACTTTGATCATGGACAAGCTTACCTTCAAGGAGATCCAAGCGGAGGAACAAATCACTAAACAAGATGAAGGACTTCCTTAGGACTTTTTTTAGCTTTTATTTAGCTATTATGTTAGGACTCTTAAGAGGATATTTATTTGTAATCCGATAAAATAAAAATATATATGCATACAAATGTTAAAATGATTTTACTTGGTAACTCTGTAATGTTTATAAAGAACTTGAGTTCCATGAAACATTTCATCCTTACATTCTTGCATTAGCATTATGCATTCTCGCATCATGCATCTAGCATTTACATGTGCATGAGTCTTTTCTCCTCTGTGTCCTCATTCAGTTTTCCGTCTTTGTCTGTCAGCTGACATCTCGATCGTCTGACCAAGCTTGAAGTATTATTGAAGGATAACAAAGAGAATAAAGATATAGATTCCATGGACGGTTTCAGGGTTGTGACTAACCCGCTATTTGATCTTCCTTCTGATGACGTTGTTCAACAAGTGGGTGTTCCTACGCAACCTCATCCTGTGCAAGACAACTTGGTGGTTCGAGCTTCCCAGCCCCTACAAAATGTACCTAATCTTCAGAATGTTCGTACTAAGATGAAGGTGGATGTAATGGAGAAAGAACTCTGTGATCTCAAAGAGCAATTAAAGATGACAAAAGGAGCTGATACATATGATTTTAATGCTCGTGACTCATGTCTGGTTCCAGGTGTAATTATTCCTCCAAAGTTTAAGATGCCTGTCTTTGAAGTGTACAAGGGTACTAGTTGTCCAAGAGATCATTTGACGATGTTCTGCCGGAAGATAGCTGCTTATGTTGACAACGACGAGTTGATGATTCATTGCTTTCAAGAGAGCTTATCTGGGGCATCCTTGATGTGGTATACGAAGCTACAAAGGAGTCGTATTCAGTCTTTTGAAGATTTAGCTGATGCTTTTATAAAGCAATACAATTATAATTTGGACGCGGCTCCAGACAGCGATCAATTGATGGACATGAGTAAGAATGACGATGAATCTTTCAAGGAATATGCCCAACGATGGAAAGAGTTAGCATCTCAAGTTCATCCACCACTTCCCGAGAAAGATTTAAACAAGATGTTTCTGAGAACACTGCCAGACTCTTATTATGTTAGAATGGTAGGAGCTGTACCATTGGATTTCCCCAAGATTATAGAAGTTGGAGTAAACATCGAGAATGCACTCAAAAGTGGAAGAATTCAAGATAATTTGAATAACCAAACTGACGAAGAGATTTCAGTTGATGATTCCCAAGAGGAAGGAAATGTTGACGTCAATGCAATTCAGGACTCCCATCAAATCCTGTTAGATCCAGATCCAGTACCTCAACATCAATATGCAGCGCCTGCTCAGCGCGAGCAGCGACTACCTCATAAACGAAGATTGACTCCTCCAAATCAACATCAGAATCGACAAGTTCGGAGACGGTTTCAGAATCAGGAGGTACCTCTAAGCGCTCCGAAGGAAGAAACTCGATGGTTTGATCTTATCCCAATGACTTACCGCCAGCTATGGTCTTACTTTGCCAGAAACTCAGTGATGACACCCAGAAAGACTAGAATCATGAAGTCTCATCCACCGTGGTTCGACCCGAACGCCAGTTGCGAATTTCATGATGGAGCATTGGGGCATTCGATTGAAGAGTGCAAGGTTTTTCAAGGAAAAGTTCAAGAGATGATTGATAATGAAGAACTGACTTTCAAAGGAGGAAGCCCAGTCTTGAATGGAACACTTTTATGTTGATCGGCTGTTTATTTGCTCTTGTTATTTTCTTTGGTTAAAAGCATAATTAGCATGTGAGAACTTGTTTATTTTGAATAAGTAGTGCAATAAATGTTTGTCTTGAGGAAACCCATTCGTTTCACTCTTTAAAAATGTTTTTTATAATGCCAAAATCACCCGTTTTCTTTCTCACTTCGGTGAAGAATTGGGAGGAGGAGGATGAAGTAAAACGTAGGATCTCTCGATGTATGCTTTCGAATAGAACCTACTAATGATGTAAGGCACTGTTTCAAACCTCCTAAACACCAAAGACATAAAAAAGTTAATCCATTTTAACTCCTTCAAACCTTGATTGAGGATCTGCTTTATTTCTCCCAAACCCTTTCCAACTTCAGGGAAATTTTCAGTCAGCTCGATTGAATACTTAAAACTTCAAAAATTGGGTGGGCACAAATAAGCTTTTGACCTTTATTCCTTTTGTTTTACAAAACGTAAACTGAACCTCGATATAACCCTTGAAAGTCCTAATTGAAGTAATGTTTACTTCGAAAGCATACTCAATGAGACGACGTTTCCTGACTCCTATGAGCTATGCTCAACTATTTATATTGGCTTATAAATTAATTCATGTCCTAACTAGTGACTTTGTCACAAGTGGTCGTGATATCTCTTTTTCAAAAACTTCAAGACAGACACATATGTTGCATTAACAGTTTCAGGAATAACATTTCACGCATGTTAATTCGGCCTGATATCATAGAAAATTACATACAAGCGTCATCATCAAGTTTGTCCTTGTGGAATTCGAAGACTCTGCTAAACTGGGGCAAGTTATTCCCAAGTGGTTCGTTCGGTGCAAATTTGACTTCACCTCTAGAGCAAGATTGAAGACTCGCCATATTGTCAATCAGGGTCCGTTACGTCGAGATTCAGCGAATCTCTAAGAGTTTGAAAATAGTGGGACGCCTTGTTTTCTGTAAAATCCTCTTGGAATAACTTCTTCTCATATCCATATGACTTGGGGCAATTGAGACGCGAAGATTATCTTCCCCACTCAATAAGTTTTTATTCAAAATGGCAACTACTACACAATTCATCAAGCCCGAATTACCTTGTTCTTATAGCATTCTTCATGTCCCCAATAAATTTTATTTTTGGTGGTCATGACAATTCTCCGATGGAGCTTTTCGATGCAAGAACACCTAGTGATTTGCTCAACTTCACTTCCCCAATGAAGTAGATGCTATTTTAATCCTCAGTGAATCTTCTCCAACTTCACCTTCCTCAGCGAAATGGACGTATTTTACTCCTCAATAGATCTTCTTGAACTTCATCACCCCAGTGAAGTGGTTGTTACTGTACACCCTAGTGGATCTCTACAATGTTAATCTTCTCCAGCGAGGCGGATGTTTATTTCATCCACGTGAAGTTTTTACGACATATTCAACAACCATGTTATCCGGCAAGATTAAGTTGTTATATCCCCGAATGGATTGATCTCTATTCCCTAATAGAGGCTTTTGAAACTTTGAAACAGGATTGAGATCCTATATCTGGTTCTCCGCATATCCCCAGTGATACTTCTATCTTTGAAGATTGGCCGGATGTTTATCCCACCTTCAGTCGTTGCTTTCGTCTGTTTTGTCAGCATAAGCATACTCATATCATACAAGTAGATAGCATAACATTTGCATTTGTGCATCCTTTGTATGTTTTACTCTATCTATTCGATCGCGTTTACCCTTGGGTATTTGGGCGTGTCTTACTCCTTCCAAATAGAGTTGTCAGCCCTAAGCACAAAAACTCAATATTTCTACTTCCCCACGAAGTTCGATCCTCGTGGAAGACAGTTGTTTCAGTACATTCCTATTGGAGTTTATACCTCTATGGTTGAGTCTTGCTTGACAGTTTCTCTTCGGTTATTTCCCGAATTGAACTTCGGTCTTTGACAATCACACTATGAATATCTCCAAACTCTTGAACATGGATCAAGTGTGCATTTATTTTGCACTGTTCTCCCCAGAAATGGTCTTCATGAAGATAATTATTGAAGACGAATATTTCTCCAACAATATTACAAGACATAATTCCAACAATCTACATCTGGTTTGCAAGTAACCTCTTTATTTGAGCAACTCGTTTTGGTTAAAACGACAAATGACAGTCTCCTCAAGGCAGTTTGTACATCCCCAATGGGTTGTCAAGATTATCAACTCATGGCATCTCTCCAGAAATCCATCAGAGTGGTGTATCAAAGACTTCACAGATGTTTCCTCTTTATCTGAGAAACGGTCACCTCAAGGAGTTCACATACTTACAACTACAACAAGATACTCTTCAGGAATCTATTCCCCAGTGAGCTCATTACACAAGTTTACTTCCGTCAAGTGACATCTCCCCGAAGAAGTCGAAGAAGTTTATCACAATAGTCTCTCTTTATTTGAGAAGACGTACATTACAACTCAACCGGTTTACAACTCCTTTGAGGATCCCCGGTGAAGCTTTATAAACTACAGTCTACAAACGACATCTACAGATTACACCAACAACATTTACATCAACATTTCTACAATCTATATCAACATCTACACTTCCATATACAATCTACGATGACATTATGGCTTACAGCCAAAGCTCCAGTTACATCTACAATCAACAAATTTACAACCCCTCTTTGAAGACGCTCTCACGAGTTTCCATCATTTTGGGTAGAAACCGAGACCAGCTCATGGTTCCCATACCATGGAGCAAGGGGAAGTTTGACATCAGAAACCGAGACCAGCTCATGGTTCCTATACCATGGAGCAAGGGGAGGTTCGGCATCAGAAACCGAGACCAGCTCATGGTTCCCATACCATGGAGCAAGGGGAAGTTTGACATCAGAAACCGAGACCAGCTCATGGTTCCCATACCATGGAGCAAGGGGAAGTTCTACATCTACAACAACAATTTACAACGACAATCACTCGAACATCTTTCATTTTCTGGTTAATCTTGACAGTAGATTCCCAGAAGACCTCGGCAGTAGGTGGTTCTATTTCATCTCCTGGTTAATCTCGACAGTAGATTCCCAGAAGACCTCGGCAGTAGGTGGTTCTATTTCATCTCCTGGTTAATCTCGGCAGTAGATTTCCAGAAGACTTCGTCAGAAGTATTTCTCCAGCAGACTTCAACATAGAATCTCGGCAGTAGATTCCTTACAGACTCTAACAGTAAATATTTTGGCAAAAATATTCCCAGTTACAGTTACAAGCCTTGACATTAGACTTCTCAAGATGATGTCTTGAAGCAATTACATTTTGACATATACAGTAGATTCCTCCAAAGAATTTCTTTTCCCAGTTCTTTACGACATATTTACAGACACTTTGTGATTGTCAATCTTCCCCCGTGGAGTCTCGCTCTGTTGAGCTTATTCTTCCCGCGTGTTGTGTTTCTCCCTTTGTGATGCCATTTCTCCACAAGATCCTTTGTCTTGCATTTCCGTATCATCGCATATCATGTGCATTTCGGTGGCTTCTTAAGGCCAAAAATCCGCGCAATGTTTGTATTTAAGTCCCTCCTATCTCGTCGAGATGAAGATTTCAATCTCCATATCTCCGAATAGGAGTAACTTAAATAGGGGCATCTGTTGCACCCTAATTTTTGACCCTAAGACGCCGCCTCTTTTTGCGTTTTTTTTTCCTATTATTTGACTTTATTTAATATTTATGCGACTAACCAATTTGTGCCGACGCGGTAACATCGAGTGGAGATGGAGTTCATTCTCGTGACCAATCATCCACATATAATTAACTTATTCAACTGTTTTATTTGTTTTCTTTTGTGAAGCTAGATTTGTGGCTTTAAGTCAAAGAAGTACAAAGCAAATCTTCTCTAAGGAGTCACACCTATTTGGTTTCAAAGATGTCTTTTCAACTTGGTTGGACTTGTGGGGTGTATTTGTGTGGCAAGAAATATCTTCAGCGTCAAAGGAGCCCAAGTTGCATTTTACAAGCTCAAGTAAATCTCAGCATTCGAACTCAAATTGTTCAACGGAGGGCTCAGTTTGCTTAGTCGTTCGATTTCAAGGTTGATTTGGTATAAGGCTAGCATTAATCAAGGATTGCTAATCCAATGGGATTATGCCAATCTAAGTGACAGCTACATTTAAACGTTATCGCCGACAGCATACCGACCACTTTTTGCATTTTAAAAGACATTACAATGAAACACAATGAGCGCATAAATTCAAATTTTATCACATGGGTTGTTTTAGGAGTACATGAACATTGAACCATTCAAGCTTACAAGACAAGTCTAGGAATATCATAAGATTCCAATCCACAATTCGTTACAAGTTGTTGTTAAGGCCTAAGACAATCTAAATGAGGCACCGTGGCTTAAAGAAGAGGTAGATTAGAAATCCAATATGTGATTACAATGAGGAATCATGGTTGGATAATTATGGAAGTTGGCTCCCTAGTTTCTACATATGCCACTACATGGTTACATTATTAACAGCGCAAGCCACGTTGGTAATGGATTTTGAAATCTGAAGCAAATAAGTTTGAATCTGAGCAACAGTGCAGTCCTCAACTTCTGCCACAGCCCATCTCACATTTTCTCTACAACTCCTATGGCAACCAGACGATTTTGGCGATCACGCGTCGAACGCATTATTCTTCAGCTCTATATTTCATATTCCATCCGCCGACTTCAACCTTTCTTATCTTCGCCGGTGAAAGCAATCTTCGAGAGTCTCCACTCCATCAAGGTGATGATCGGGTACCATGCCACATCAAGGCGAACTGTCATGGCGGGTGACTCTAGTTATAACAGCATTCCTGGCATTCAAGACAATGTATTTCGAAATTGTCAGTACAAACCAACACACGAGAAGCATAACACGGGCATAATATTTGCTACATTCATAGCACAGAACTCACAGTTTCATAGACAGTAAACACCATGTGCTAATCAAGACGAGAAATTGAAAGAGAAAGCGTTATGTATCAGAGTGGCAGGGATTCACAAATACAACAGCAACATGCATACATAAGAGAGAAGAAGAAGATCACACATAAAGGGAGCGACACTCATCTGCAAAAACGGTCAACGCCGCCGACACGCCGCTATGTTGAAGGAAAAGCACCTCAATTTCGGTTCACGCCGAGAGTTTGTTCACTATCATCAAACAAAGCTTCTCCATCACCGTCGTTCATATTAGCCTGCCATGCGAGTTTTGTCAGTAGTAACTTAATGAAGATAAGTACACAAATTGATGTTCTAAAACGGCGATTTGAGGAGCTTACCCGAACATCATAACGGCATACGAAAGCGTCCTTTATTTTTCCTCGAATCTGCTTACTTTGAAAGGATGAATGAGCGGTCATTTAGCTTTCAAAATCCTACCCGGTGCAGCAGCCACGAATTCACCAATTCCATGTTAGTTCTCAACTCTCCAGACCCTTAGCAGTCTGCCGTTCACATGATTCTAAGGACATTTCTGGGACTTCTTCTACATTTATCCGGCTTGTAGTACATCGCACCAGAACTGTAACAAGAAATTAAAAACATAACAAAGCCGCAGCAACTCGGACACAAGGTTCACCGTCAATTTCGTGATTCACCTACATCATAACAGAAGGAAATCGGGATTAAAGGGAACGCCACACATTGCTAATACATACTTGAAGCGAAAACAAAACGCTGCAACTTCCCCTCAATCATGTTAAACAAAATCAGCAAACACCAGAACTCTCGAGCAAGAATGTAAACATGTCATCCATTCAAGTCTTCGCGTGATGCCTCCAGGTCGTGCAACGCCGTTAACGAAACCCTGTAGTTTTCACAACGACTAATAAGATTTGAAGCCAGCATTATGTTCAAACCACTCCACGACATATCAATGCAATGCTCAGAGTTATTCTGAAAATGAAGGAAGTTTTCATCGAGAATTTTACCTCCGGCAAAGTTATCTGAGAAAGACTGGGTCGACCAAACAAGCGTAACAGGGGCTCATTCTGAAGAAACAGAATTGAAGTCACGGCAACTTCTGCGGTGTTTTTCTCCCTGCATCATAAGCGAGCCAAAGTAATTAAAACAGAGCCATAACGGTAAACCCAACATTAATATGAATAAGAGGAATATTTTTTCAAGTCATGGCAATAGTCACTTGGAAGCAATCGGACCAAATGCGATGAATTTTAACGGCCGTTAATGAGGAATTACTAAGCATCAGCAAATTTAAACAACTTCCCAAAATAGGATGGAACGAAAATGGAATTGATTCAAATTCCCCAAGAAAGAATAATTGCCATCAATTTGTTCCCAACTGGCCTAAGCATGCTCAAATTGGAAAGAAATTATCCTCACCGACAGTAAAGCTGTGACCTGCTAAGATAAAAGAGAAAAATTAGAAACAACTCAAAAACAGGTTCTGACCAAAACGAGAAAGTTTTATTGCCATGAAGAGGTATTCAACTGCCTTCCAAAACAGGTTTTCGACATGTTTGGACAGACATGGAAAGTATTCATCACAATACTCAATTCAAAATCAAAACAGCCTATAAAGAAGGTTTGGAGAATCAGCAGAAAAGAGACAGGACATACACGATGAAAACCCACACAAACAATCACAGATAAAAAATCCCCCAAAATCCCAAATCAACAGAAAGATAACACTTATCTTTTTCAAAACTACTCCGTGAACCTCCGTTACCTCACCGTTAACACCTTTGACCTACACCAAATCACAAACAATTCACAGACATCAAAAATCCACACGAACAACATACAAAAAAATCAAAAGAGAGACAACGCTCACGAGAGAGATCCCTAATCAGCAAAAACGCCCTTCACAAAAAAACCCCAGATCTTGAAACCCCAAAATCCAACAAAAACCTAAATCGTAAAAGAGATTTACCTTCTGAAACTCCACCGCAAATCCCCCTCGCGTCCACCATTTTCTTTACTCGGACGCCACCGCGAAGTCACAATCCGAGCCTTCGCCCTCAACCGGTCGCCGTGAGCTACGAATCGCCACAGTTCCACCACTTTTCGTGAACCATCGTCGCCGTCTTCGCAAAATGCAACCACCGCCATCCATAGCCCTCGGTGAGCCATCTATTTGCACCAAATCCATCGAAACTTTTGATTTGTGTGTTTATGTTTCAGGTGTGAAACACGAAGAGGAGGATGATCAAAGAGAGGGAAAGACGAAACAGAAACGAGCGATGGGAGAAATAGAGAAAAGATCGAGTGGAAGAGGAAGAGGATCTCGGTTCAGAAAGAGGAATTGGGGAAGGAATTAGGGTTCATGTGATCTTTTTTTTTTCTTTTGTTTTACTGTAACAATGTTAATCACACACATCACACACACTAATCATCCACTAAACGCCACTTAACCCTTAAATTCTTTAATCCGTGATCTTAACCAACTTTTTAAAATCAAATTAATAACCTAATCGGCTCTTTAAAATTAATTAACTATTAGTCTTTTCTCTAATTAGTTTTAAAAATAAAATAACTAAAACCTTGTATTAACCATTTAAGTAATCACTATATTTAAAACTTTATTTTATTTAAAATAATTTGATAACCTTTTATAATGATATATTAATAAGAAACCATTTTCATAATTTACTTAATTAATATTTATTTATTAATAATAACAAAATCACTTTACTCTAATAATATTTATTAATTTGGATTAAAGCTTTCAATATTAGAAATAGATAACTTATTTAATTTGAAAAACAATAACAACTTCTAAATGGATTAAAACTATTATAATAATCTCTTTATCAATTTAAAATTAACTTTTATCTTTTGCGATAATAACTAAACAAACTTTTCATCCAAAAATCAAATCAACGTTTTATTCAAACCGAACTCAATCTCAAACCATTTCAACTTTTCTCAAAATAATTCAACCTCGTCTAAAAATCAAGTCAAACAGTTAAAATCCATTAACATCGTAATACAATCAATCGTGCACTCACAACACACTTGTACACCTAGCGCTTTCATGCGTACGCTTTATTATTTCCGCTTTTTATCTATCCACAACTCACACACTCGCTCAGCGCTTTCATGCGTATGTGTATGGTTTATATTTCTGCAATTTATTCATTGCAATTTACATTACCGTCATTTACATTATCGCATCGCATTCCCGTCCAAAGGAAAAACCTACACATAATTCAACGTTGTGTGTAGTTGCACATCATATGCATCATATTCCCCTCGATCCTTGATTCTTCAAGTTGATCGCTTAGGATAGATCCTACCCCATAGGAAGGACCTTGTCTTTATCTTTACAACTTAGACAAACATAAAAAACAATACAACTCTCTCAAACACAAATAGAGAATAGATGTTAATCATCTTAAGCGAGATATAACTTGTCACGCCCCACAACAATACAATCAAACACGTAGGGACTTTGCCTTAAGAACAACAAAGGCATGCTTGGCGACCATCCAAGTATGTAAGGCCTTCTCTTAAGACGATGCAAAGACCATTTCCTACAATCCTTTTCTTTACATTTGTGGCGGTTATATCTCCCTTAACATGAAGACTCATCTCTTCTCCTAGACCCAATCAATCAACTACCCTAAACCCGTAGGAACTTTGACCACAGTCAAAGAACTCCTCTAACCCTTTAGGGTGAACTACAACATACTCTGATTCCACTCCCGTAAGGATATGTAGGCACAAGGTGCGATGCCTTATCGAGTATACTTAGAAATAAACCCCTAGGGTCTTTAAACCTTTAAGCAGATAACACTTAGCAATAAACAAATATAAAACAAGAGGTTCCTGTAGAGTACTACAGAAACTTAGGATGCTAGTACCTTCCCTAAGTTTAACCGACCCCCGAACCTAAAACAATCTAGCTTGCATTTGCATTGCATTGTGGGAATTTCGATCTTTATCCCTTCCTTTGGACAAATCAAAGTTCGGTTGCAAAATGAATTAACGATTCAAACTAATCAATGGTTTGGTATCCGATTTTCACCGCGACAACACACACTTCCCCACTTTACAAAAACTTATTAAAAATCACATCACATGCGCAGATTGCTACATAAAATATATCCTGGGAATAATGATCCACTGCCTTCTCCAAATTTCGAGTTTCCTGTGTACGAAGCCGAGGAAGAAGAAGATGATATCCCAGAAGAAATTTCCAGACTGCTTGAGAAAGAAGAAAAAGCTATCCAACCTCGTCAAGAGCCGGTGGAAGTAATCAACTTGGGATCAGAAGAAATCCGTAGAGAAGTGAAAGTTGGGGCTCTGCTTAAACCCGATGTGAAGAAATAGCTGATTGATTTGCTTGGAGAGTTTGTCGATGTGTTCGCTTGTTCATATCAAGACATGCCCGGATTGGATACAGCTATAGTCGAACATCATTTACCATTAAAGCCAGAGTGCCCGCCAGTAAAACAAAAGCTCAGAAGGACTCGACCTGACATGGATCTAAAGATTAAGGAAGAGGTACAGAAACAGATTGATGCGGTTTCCTTGTCACTGTCGAGTATCCGCTATGGTTAGCTAACATTGTACTCGTTCTGAAGAAAGATGGTAAGGTTCGCATGTGTGTAGACTACAGGGATTTGAATAAAGCCAGTCCGAAAGATGATTTTCCATTACCTCACATTGATATCTTGGTGGACAGTACTGCAAAATATGAGGTCTTCTCCTTCATGGATGGTTTTTCAGGTTACAGCCAGATTAGAATGGCTCCCGAGGACAGAGAGAAGACTTCATTCATAACACCCTGGGGCACCTTTTGTTATAAAGTTATGCCATTTGGATTAAATAATGCAGGGGCAACATATCAGAGAGCTATGACTACTTTGTTCCATGATATGATGCACAAAGAGATCGAGGTGTATGTGGATGATATGATAGCTAAGTCGAAGACCGAAGATGATCATGTTAAACACCTGGCTAAGCTGTTTGGTCGTTTGAGGGAATACAAGCTTCGTTTGAACCCTAACAAGTGCACTTTTGGAGTACGATCAGGGAAACTATTGGGTTTTATTGTCAGCCAAAGAGGGATTGAAGTGGACCCTGACAAAGTGAAAGCTATCCGGGAAATGCCAGCTCCCGCCACCGAGAAACAAGTTAGAGGATTCTTGGGACGTTTGAAATACATCTCCAGGTTTATATCTAACATGACCGCTACGTGCAAACCTATATTCAAGCTTCTGAGGAAAGAACAAGGGTATGTTTGGACCAAAGATTGTCAGTGGGCTTTTGATAGTATCAAAGAGTATTTGCTTGAACCACCTATCCTGATACCGCCAGTTGAAGGACGACCTTTGATTATGTATTTGACTGTTTTAGAAGATTCAATGGGTTGTGTACTCGGCCAGCGAGATGAAATAGGAAAGCAAGATCATGTCACTTATTACTTGAGCAAGAAATTTACTAATTGTGAAACAAGGTACACTATGTTAGAGAAGACTTGTTGCGCTCTAGCATGGGCCGCCAAGCGTTTGCGCCAGTATATGTTGAACCACACTACTTGGTTAGTTTCAAAGATGGATCCTATCAAGTATATTTTTGAGAAACCCGCTTTGACTGGGAGAATTGTGAGATGGCAGATGTTGTTGTCTGAATATGATATCGAGTACCATACTCAGAAAGCTGTTAGAGGAAGTATTTTGGCTGATCATCTGGCTCACCAACCCATTTTGGATCACCAACCCTCAAACGACAACTTTCCTGATGAAGATGTTATGTTATTAAAGATGAAAGATTGTGAAGAACCCGTACATGGTGAAGGGCCAGAGCCAGGTTCTCAATGGGGTTTAGTTTTTGATGGGGCTGTCAACGCTCATGGAAAAGGGATAGGTGCGGTTATTGTGACTCCTCAAGGGACCCACTTCCCATTTACCTCCAGATTAACATTCCAGTGTACTAATAATGAGGATGAGTACGAAGCATGCATTATGGGTCTTGAAGAAGCAATCGACTTGAGAATTAAGAATTTAGATGTGTTTGGTGATTCTGTAGTGGTAATCAACCAAATCACTGGAGAGTGGATAACTCGACATGATAATTTGGTCCTATACAGGGATTACGCTAGAAGACTGTTACAGTTCTTTGATAGAGTTGAGTTTCATCATATCCCTCGTGATGAGAACAGAATGGCAGACGCATTGGCAACTTTGGCCTCAATGATTGTGGTAAACTTTTGGAACGAGTGTCCTCGGATTAAAGTAAAACGTCTTGACAGACCTGCCTACATTTTTGTTGTCGAAGAAGTTGAAGATGGCAAACCCTGGTACCATGACATCGAAGTGTTTCTTAGAACTCAAGAATATCCTTTGGGAGCTTCCAACAAAGACAAGAAAACTTTGAGAAGGTTGGCTGGAAATTTTCTTCTGAGTAACAATGTGTTGTATAAACGGAATTTTGACATGGTCTTGCTGAGATGTATTGACAAGCAAGAAGCAGATATGTTAATGACGGAAATTCACGAAGGATCTTTTGGCACTCATGCCAACGGACATGCTATGGCTAAGAAGCTTTTAAGGGCTGGTTATTATTGGATCACAATGGAATCAGATTGTTACAAGTTTGCTAGAAAGTGTCACAAGTGTCAAATTTACGCAGATAAGATTCACGTACCTCCGACTTTGTTGAATGTTATCTCATCACCGTGGCCATTCTCTATGTGGGGAATTGATATGATTGGAATGATAGAGCCGAAAGTGTCTAATGGACATCGATTCATCTTACTAGCCATTGATTATTTTACCAAGTGGGTCGAGGCGGCTTCCTATGCTAATGTAACGCGACATGTGGTTGTCAAATTTATCAAGAATCAGCTCATTTGCCGATATGGTGTGCCAAGTAGAATTATTACAGATAACGGTTCCAATTTGAACAACAAGATGATGAAAGAGTTGTGCGAAGAATTCAAGATTAAGCATCATAATTCTTCCCCTTACAGACCAAAGATGAATGGGGCTGTTGAAGCCGCCAACAAAAACATTAAGAAGATCATTCAGAAAATGGTTGTCACTTACAAAGACTGGCACGAAATGCTCTCATTCTCCCTACATGGGTATCGTACGATGGTACGCACATCGACTGGGGCAACTCCATTTTCACTTGTCTACAGTATGGAAGCAGTACTCCTGATAGAAGTTGAGATTCCTTCTATGAGGATTTTGGTGGAGGCAAAGTTATTAGAAGCTGAATGGTGTCAGAACAGATATGATCAGTTGAACTTAATCGAAGAAAAGAGGATGGTCGCGTTATGCCATGGGCAGTTGTATCAGCAGAAGATGAAGAAGGCATTTGACAAGAAAGTTCGACCTCGTGCGTTCAAAGAAGGTGACCTCGTGCTTAAGAAGATTCAGTCTTTCCTCACCGAAGTCAGAGGAAATGGGCCCCGAATTATGATGGACCATATGTAGTAAAGAAGGTTTTGACAGGAGGCGCTTTGATGTTAGCAACAATGGACGGAGAAGAGATCACTCGCCCTGTTAACACGGATGCTGTTAAGAAATATTATGTCTAAGAGAATCGAGACATTATTCCCTTTCTATAATCGCTATTGTTTTCCAACACTTTTTCTGCTGACCTCCGTTCAATAAAAAGTTGTTCATTGATCACAAATCCATATTATTGATAGCAAAATCCAGATTGACTTAAACTTTTTCAAAACTTTATGCTCTACTTGATATATGAATAACAAGAGGATGACCATGGACGTTTACTTTCGTCCGAGGAAAAACAACAACATTATATGCTTCTCCAGGGCAAAAGGATTTATTTTATCTAGACACGAAGGTTGCCTCTGTTCAAAGACTTTCTTCGCAGGCGACAAAGGATCTATGGAGATTTTGCTTGAGTACCCTTTCGTTTGAGGCGTTTATTTCGTTTCTCCCAAATTTGTCGGCATACGCATAGCATATAAGTAGACAACGTGGCATGTGCATTTTTCGCATTCTTTGTATTTGTTTTATTCTATTGCTTTGACTATAGTTATCCCTAAGTGTCTGGGTGCGTCTTATCCCTCCGCGTAGATTCGCCTACCCTAGGCAGAAAGAGCACGATGTTTCATTTTCCCCATGAAGTTCAACCCTCATGGAAGATGGTTATTTTAGTACAATCCCATTTGAGTTCGTACCTCAATGGATGAGTCTCGCTTGATAGTTTCTCTTCAGTTATTTCCTGAATGGAACTTCGGTCTTTGGAAACCGCATCATGGACATCTCCAACTTTCAAGCATGGATGCATTTATTTTGCACCCTAGTCCCCAAGAAGAATACCCACAAAGTCAAACGCATCACAGGATTTTCTCGAACATTTATCTCTTTATTTGAGCAACTCGTTTTGATCAGGATCTTATTCAAACCGACAAATGACATCTACAAGACAGTTCATCACCAAATCATCGCTTCATAAATTCATCAAAGAAGCTTACCGAAGACATCACAAGACATCTCTCTTTATTCGAGAACCTATAGAATATTTTACAATTACAACAAAGATACTCCGCAGGAATGCACTCCCCAATGAGTTTATTTCGCCAAGTTTATCTCCATCAAGCGACATCTCCCCAGAAAAGTTTGATGAAGATTATTACAATAGTCTCTCTTTGTTCGAGAAGGCATACATCACAATTCAACCGGCTCACATCTCTCCCGAAGACCCCCGGTGAAGCTTTACAACTACATCTATAATTACATTTACAAATTACATCTACAAGCCTAGACATTTACAGTTCTACAACAACGACTCACATTTGCAGTTCTACAACAACGACTCACATTTACAGTTCTACAACAGAAACTGAGACCAGCTCATAGTTCCCATACTATGACGCTCGGGGAGGTTCTACATAAGAGACTGAGACCAGCTCATAGCATCCAGACTATGATGCTCGGGGAAGTTCTACATAAGAGACTGAGACCAGCTCATAGCATCCAGACTATGATGCTCGGGGAGGTTCTACATAAGAGACTGAGACCAGCTCATAGCATCCAAACTATGATGCTCGGGGAAGTTCTACATAAGAGACTGAGACCAGCTCATAGCATCCAGACTATGATGCTCGAGGAGGTTCTACATCAAGAGACTAAGACCAGCTCATGGCACCCAGACCATGATGCTCAGGGAGGTTATACATTTTACTATTTTCAGTTGGATTACAAAATAATAAAATAATAAAGAAAAAAGAAGAAAAAAGGAAATAAAAAAAGAAGAAGAAAAAGAATGCGAAATAAAGTTGGTTTGACCCCAATCAAGAAAATTCATTTGGTTTCGCTGCTGACCACCACTCTGGTAGTAAAAGTATCTCTCGATCACAATTTGCCTAGATTTCCACATCCTTGGTGTATGAGTGATTGTTGCACTTCTGGAGATGTCCCATTAGTGATTGTTTCCTGTCTTCATAGAGTCCCGCCTCGTTAGGTCTGTCGCTCTGTCGTCTAGCGTGTTGTATCCCTGGGACCTCATCTCCTCACGGAACTCTTGTGTCTTGCATCTTCATGTCATTACATATCATTTGCATTCGGCGGCATCTTACGGCAAAAAATCCATACAATGTTTGTATTTAAGTCCCTCCCATCTCGTTGAGACGAAGATTCCGATCTCCATATCTCCGGATAGAAGTAACTTAAATAGGGGCATCTGTCACATCCTAAATTTTGACCTTAAGATCCCACCTTTTTCTTTTATATATATATATATATATATATATATATATATATATATATATATATATATATATATATATATATATATATATATATATATATATATATATATATATATATATATATATATATATATATATATATATATATATATATATATATATATATATATATATATATATATATATATATATATATATATATATATATATATATATATATATATATATATATATATATATATATATATATATATATATATATATATATATATATATATATATATATATATATATATATATATGTATATTTCATTACGAATAACAAGTATGCGCAGGTGTATTAAAAAAAACACAAGCAGAGATGACACTCATAACCTAATCCCTCTGGACAAGGTCATTTGATCCTTATTCAAGTTGATTCTAAGGCTAAAGAGTTCTTTTCAAAATCACCAATTTAAACAATGGAAGACAAAGCATACAAAATACTTGTCGAGTTTGATCAACGCTTATGGAATATCACAAACTCAGGACTTCTTAATCGGTTACTACAAAAGCATTGCAAATTATTGGAGATAAAAGGTCATTCATATGAAGTTTAAATTACTTGATGATTAACGGCTCATAGAAGTATATAAAGTGGTGGATAATGTCATATAACTTTTCTTACAACTCTAAGCTTTGTGATAATGAGCACGGCTGAATCACGTGACAATCTCGCAAAATTCTAAGTCACCTTTACAGCAGCAATACGCTTTGGGAAAAAACAAGACACCAAGTCACTTTGGGTGAAGACTTGTCCAATTTCAAATTCTTAAGAATCTAAGGATACAAGTTTGCATTGAATAAACAAGTGATAACAAATGTTGGACTCAACCCATTCATCACTGAAAGCAGGAATAAGCCCTTTAGTATGTATGTCTGCAAATTACTAAATACTCCAAGAATGTTGCAAAGATGCATTACAAGAATATTTTGAAAACGAAAAAACGCCAGGTTGCAACAATACATCAGTTCTAAATTCCGCAGCATCGCACTCCAATAGCATTTGCCCCGAGATTCTGCCACGCCGTCTAAACCCGCAGCACATAAAGGATGCTCCCTCAATACTCGCCAACAGCTCCAGCTACCGCTTTCAACGTCCCTGCATCCAAAGGAATCATTGTCATCAGTTGATTATTATGAGAACATTGAATCTGCAATCCTTTCCCACCTGTCAAAGCAAATAGTTAAGCAAATACCATTGAAAAAGCAAAGTGAAGGCTAAAGAAATTAATTTTAAGCTCAGCCCTCAGTTTAAGCTCATCATCGGGCGAGGCTTCGAGCGGCCGGAAGGGTGACAACAGGAGTCGCCGCCAACGTCCTACCAAGCATCGAAGCTATCGCAAATTTGGACAGGCAACATCGACTTTCTGAACAGTTTCTAACACATCTCAGAACGCCGTAAATAATCCCTCTTGGTTCAGACATAAGCCATCATCACCGATATACCCTTCTCGTCTATGGCACAAGACCGGCAGCCTCCAGACTTGATTTCCCCCCTGAAAGAAGAAGAGGAAAGTCAGTGTTTCTAACAGCTCAAGATTTTGCCCCAGAGAAATCGAAAACAATAACAGAACCAGGTATCTCAGCACAAGTTCGCAACAAGCCATGAGAAGCAAACTTCAGACTGCTACCAACAACAGCAGCGCAACCATACCAGGTACAAGCAACGGGTATATCAAACACAAGCATCAACACTTCATCATCTGCAAACAAATGGCAAACAGCAGAAAAGAGCAACATCAATAAGCATCGCAGTGAGTTACGGGACCAAAGACGACAAGCTTTTGGAAGAGGTCATGTCACACAAAACCAAAACAAGCATACATCAACCATGGTTGCAACATTCACGATGACACTTGCAAATAGGTATACGCATAAGAGCTGCAAACTCCAAACGAGCTCACCTACAAAACAAAGATCAAGAGTTACTCGACAAGTTTCCCTCAAAATGAAGTTCAGAGGCGAAGATTGCGTTAGCATACCGGTTATACCCCCTTTACAGGAAGCTATAAATCAAATGCTATCCAATGTCAGTGGCCACAACATGTTCAAGGTTTAAGGATCTTTCCCAACGCCTTAAACTCCAAGATGAAGTCATTGTCTCTGACGCAGAAAGATTAAGTGTAACCCAAAGCAATGTTAAAATACTCCAAAGACATTTTCAAGCTGATACTCTTCCTTGGATTCAAAGATTGAAACAGAAAGAACAGATTCTTCAGCAAGGCATCTTAAGAGTGATGAATAGTGGAAACGCTGGAGAGCCAAGACCACCCCAATTTCTCATCCTGCAAAATCTATACAATCAGCATAACAAGATTGCTATTCTCAACAACACATATTTGGCCAACATCAAAAGTAGAGACAATCAGAACCAGCAGCTGCGAGCACCAGGCAAGGCAATTGAAAACAAGCATTCACCACGACGATGTGATATCAACAATATCATCACCGACTACAGACAACGACTATACAAGGCACAAACATCTGATACAAAGCCCAAGAACAGAAAATCAAAATAAGGCCAATGGCACCAACGACACAGCCTCAAGCACGCGAGTTCGGACCATCAGGTCATCACTACTGTTATACATTTCCCAGCACCGGAGCTAAGACCAAGTGGACTCTGAACCAATCATCAGCAACCTGAAGAAAGAAGAGAAAAGTCAGCAATGCAATAATGCTAAACATTCACCACAGATGAACGACAACAACCAACTTAAAGCCAGATGTTTCCTACACCAGGGTTCACCGCCAACAACAATCACTCATGTACAAACAAGGATTCATCTCTCAGCATAGGCTACTCATATGAAACTTCAAACAATCAAATGGAAAGCCTCGATCCTCATCGACTTCATAAGATATCCTTTTGCACTCTCAACAACGGTATCAGCAAAACTCACAGTCGAAACTACGCAATCAACGGTCTCAACACCTAGTCAGCACAACTTGTCAAAGCAACAGAGTAGCAAGCTATTTCACGTGAAGAAATTTGCAAGCTCATGGCTATCACCAACGTTGAAGCTTTGGGCCAACTAGCTCTATTACCGTATTCACTTCGGGCTGATATAATCCCTTGGCCCAAATAATCACTACCCACACCTGCCAGATTGCAAATTCAAGTTAGTAAAAACCGTTAGAGAATATTCACTGGAGAGTAGAAGATTCCATTCAGAAATCAAATCCAATTTCGAATTAATACACAAGATCAGATATTGAAATGTCATTTAACGAATCATTACTACAACCATCAAAAAGAGAAAGTTTTCGAATTTGGTCTGTACCAAAGCAGAAATCCAATCAACACTCAAATCCACATTCAAAGCAGCAATCATTTTTCAATCAACACATTTGATTCTCGGTAAAGCCTATAAAAGGAGACTACAGAAAGAGGAGAAGGTCGAAAAAATTATCTAAGAAGGAGAATCATCACAAAACCCTATTTTCGAAAAAATAAGAGAGTGAGGGAAAAAAAGCTTATCTTCTTCAACCATCAGTGGAGCTGTCATCGTTCGATTTCGCCACCGAAGTTCCGCCGCCGTCACCAACTTTCGGTAAATTTCTGCTCTTATCAATGTTATTGAATTACTGATGTTTTCGGTTTGATCTCAGGTCCGAAAATGGAGGAAAATGATGAATGAAGGAGAACGAAGGGCAATCTGGAGAGAGGGGAAAGGATCGAAGATAGGCGATTCGGGTTGGGACGAAAGGGATTAGGGTTTTTTCGCTTTCGTTGTTTCTGTATTTTTGTTTATGTTTGCAAACACATATCTGCTCACACACAGACACATCATACACCTCACACCAGATCCATCGCCCCCCCCCCCCCCCTCTAATTATCTCATTTAAACCTTAATCAACCGGTTTTAATTTAATTTAATCATGTCAACCTTATTTTATTAATTAATTAACCTAATTAATCGTTTCTAATTCAGTTCTTTATTTAAACCAACTAAAAAAATCTATATTTATTTAAAATCAATTTAATTAATCTTAACTTAGTCTTTTTTAACTAGTAAACCTTTTTTGGATTAATATAATAACTCAAGTTTATCTTTACTAATTACTAATAATTAATCTTTATTATAATCAGCTTTTTAAATTTAAAAACAATTAGTCAACCTTTTATAACCCTTTTCTTTAACTTATTTATTAATTAGTTTTTTTATTCAATAACTTAACTTTTTATCAATAATTAATTATTTTTTCTAAGGCTTATCTCATAATAACCTATTTAATTTATAGTAATAATAATATTTTGTTTAAATTAACTTTTATTTGGCAAACAACTAAAACTTTTTATTAAAAAACCAATCAACTTATAATTCGCATTTATAATTTAAAATTAATATAACTTTTTTCCTTACAAATCAATTCACATAAGACTAAATTACAACTTTTTTAACTAATCTCACTACAACATAATATATTTTATTATTAGTCCATCCCGCCATTAATAATCAAATACAACTCTTTTTACTAAAATCAGTTAATCTCGCCTAAAAATAATCAACATCATAATAAATCTAATCGTGCACACTCGCTTCACGACACAATACACTCTCACACACTTCAGCGCTTTCATGTGTATGTGATTGTTTTACTTATTTGCCCTTTATTATTTCTGCAATTTATCCTTCCGCAATTTACATTCATCGCATTTATATTATTGCATCGCATTCCGTCCAAAGAAAAAACCTACACATGATTCAACGTTGTGTGTAGTGCACATCATTTGCATCATACTCCCCCATGATCCTTGATCCCATTCAAGTCGATCTTAAGATAGAACCTACCCCATAGAAAGGACCGTGTCTTCTATCTTTACAACATAGGAAAACAAACAACACAACAATACAAACAACTCAAATACAATAGAGAAAAGATGCCAAATCATCTTAAGCGAGATAGAATCTCCACCCCACAATAATACAATCAAGCCGTAGGGACTTTGCCTTAAGAGAAATAAAGGCATACTCGTCAAACAATCCGAGTACTTAAGCCCTTTTCTTAAGACGATGCAAAGACTATTTTCCTACACCTTGTGGCAGTTACATCTCTCTTAAAATGAAGACACATCTCTTCTCCTAAAATCAATCAAAAAACTACCCTTAACCCGTAGGAACTTTGACCACAATCAAAGAACTCCTCAAACCCTTTAGGGGAACTACAGATACTCTGATTCCACTCCCGTAAGGATATGTAGGCATAAGATGCGATGTCTTATCGAGTATACTTAAAAATAAACCACTAGGTCTTTCAACCATTAAGCAGATAAACACATAGCAATAAACAAACATAAAACAAGAGGTTCCTGTAGAGTACTGCAGAAACTTAGGATGCTAGTACCTTCCCTAAGTTTAACCAACCCCCGAACCTATAACTCTCTAGCTTGCATTTGCATTGCATTGTGGGAATTTCGATCTTTATCCCTTCCTTTGGACAAATCAAAGTTCGGTTGCATAATGAACTAAAGATTCAAACTAATCAATAGTTTGGTATCCAAATTTCACCGCGACAGACGTGAGGGGTGCTCATACCTTCCCCTTGCGTAACCGACTCCTAAACCCAAGATTTGGTTGCAATGACCTTGTATTTTCCCATTCTTAAGGTTTTCTTCGATTGTTTTCTTTCCCTCTCTTTGGGATAAATAACATTCAGTGGTGACTCTGAAGGTGAGAAAATACTTAGAAGGGGGGTTGAATAAGTATGACAGAAAATAATCAAAGATAAAAACTCAAGTATTTTTATCCTGGTTCGTTGAACTCAACTACTCCAGTCCACCCTTTTCAAGAGTGATTTGCCTTTCTCAACAAGGACTTAATCCACTATTCAAATCAACTGATTACAAATAGCAACACCTAAGAACAACTGTTCTTAGTCTTCTCAAGAGCTGCTGATCTAACCTAGATCCTCTTAAGGAAAACTTCCTTTACAAATTAATGTAATACAATGTAAGAGTAATAAATTGCTTCTATGAAAGCTATAAACACAACTGTGTTATTTCTCTAAGTTTAGAACAAAGTATGAACTATAAAGAATATGAGAGCTTGAGAGTTTCTTCGCTTGAGAGTAAGTTTTTCAAACTTCGTCTTTTTTTCTTTTCTTTTTTTTCTCACTGAAGAAAGTGCTATGATATCCTTTATATAGCCACTTGAATATTGGAGAGAATATAATACCGTTGGAGAAGATATTTCCAATATCAAATAGTACTGTCCTTTGTACTATTGCAGCAGAGAGACGGCGCACAAAATGTGGGTGTAGCAATTGTCTGCTGAGCTGTGAATTTACCATATATGGAATGTATCAGAGGAATAATATTCTTGCAAAGATTTATGTCTATCCCAATTAAGGAAAGATTTGCTGGCATATTCCAACGGATATATTAAAATAATCTTCTTCAAATAATTCTTCAGATAGTTCAGATCAACAATCAATATCAGAGTCTTCAGTCTTCAGAATCTTCTGGAAACTTCAGAGCCTAAGATGTTCTTCAGATGTTGCTGAATCAGAGTCTGGTGCAGCTGTGTGCTTGAAGCGTAACATGCTCTTAGATCAGAGTCTTCACTCAGATCAGAGTCTTCTCTCATTCAGAGTCTCTTCACTCAGAGTCTTCTTTCATTCAGATTCTTGATAATATATGCAGCGTGTTGTATCTTCAGAATCTTGATGACTAAGCTCTTATACTTCAGATTCTTCTAATCTTCAGATGCTCTTGAGCCATTCAGAATTTATTGTACACATCAAATTTGCTCTTTAAGATTAAAATCTTTTGTGCCTGTAGAAAACAGTTTAGAACAAATTTAGAGAGTATAATTCTTGTATACAAATTATCATTAATGTTATCATCAAAACATAGAGATATTACTAAGACACAATCTGTGCTCTTACAATCTCCCCCTTTTTGATGATGACAAAACATGAGAAATTTGTTCAATAAAAATATGAATTAAAATTACTCCCCCTGAGATTAACAATCTCCCCCTGAAATGAATACTCTAATGGAATTAGATACTTCCCTTTCTGGTTGAGTACATTTCAGATTCAGAGCCTGATTGAAGCCTGGTTGACATATGTTTGACTTCTAGAGTCAAAGCTTGATGCCATATTAAAGCTTGATGCCAGATGAACAACTTCAGAACACCTGGTTGTTTATCTTGCCATTTCCTGTCTTGAGTTATCTTTTAGATCATAGTACTCAAGGTTAGATATCAGAGTCTGGTCTACTCAGATTTAGCTATTTTTGATCAGGTTCTGAAAAGATAGATCTCAGGAAAAACTTCAATGAAATTTGTCAGATTTTTTAATAATATCTGGGACACTTAAATTCAAAGAATGTTAGTAACATGTCTGACTTAGTTCAGATAATTGCTTATAGATTTGAACAATCAGATTCTATTTTGTTTCTCCCCCTTTTTGTCATAATCAAAAAGAATTTTAAAAGACAGTAAAGATGCAGAAGAAACACATATCCAGATAAGCAAAAAGATCATTGTCATTAAGTCAAGAGAACATCCAGATTCAGATAAAAGCATACAAAACATATCAGAAGAAAATCAAAACAAAGCAAAACATGAAAAACTTGTGCAAAACATCAAGTAGGTTTAGCAGATGAGGCTTGTTGAGAAGCAATGAGTTGCAGCAGTGTTGTAATCCTTTCTGAATTTTCATCTTGCTTAGCCATCCAAGTTTTCATTTCTTCATTTGTTTTCTTTTGATCAACCATAAAATCCTTAAGTTCTTTGACATCCTTCTGAAGATCTGTAGATTCTGAAACAGTAGATTCTGAAACAGTCTGAGTAACATCAGGTGCAGGAATTTCTGGAGGTGGAGGAGCTTCTAGAAGAAGAATAGGAGGAGTGTTTCTCTTAATTCGTTTTTGATAAGCAGCAAACCTTACTTTTGACAATCTAAGACATTGAGTCCTGATTTTCAAAGCCTCCCTATTCAGTCTGTAAAGATATTTCTTCCAAACAGCGTCAGCAGCCTCTTTGTCCATAGTAGTCATGCAAACATCCATAATGTCAGCAAAGTCTGAGACATTATCCTTATCAAAATCTCTTAACAGAGTATAAACACGTGATCCCAATTCTGCTTCATCAGGGATTCTGGGTTTTCTTGGTTGGGTTAGTTGTGTTTGTGGTGTTTGTTCAGAAGGTTGAGGTTGTGAAGATGGATGTTCAGAAGTTTGTGGTTCAGAAGGTTGAGGATTGATTTGTGGTTCAGATGTTGGTTGGTTGGAATGTTGTGGTTGAGGTATTGAGGGAATTGGTTGGGTTTCTGTTGGTTGTGGAGTGTTTGTTGAGTTTGTTGTGGAATTTCTGTTTGTATGTTTGTTGGTTGCTTGGATTGTGGTGTATGAGGTGGGACAGAAGATGGTTTAGAGATAAAAGTTTTAGAAGGTCTGGATCTTCTAAATCTAAGTGGGGAGTCAGAGGGTGTGGGGGTATCAGAATGATGAACAGGATTAGAATCAGTGTTAAATACCTGTTTCAGAGTATCTCTTGTTAGACTAAGGCACGGATCTAGAAGGGGGGGTTGAATAGATCCCTTTTAAAAATTTGAGTGGCGCTACCAATAAAATTGGTTTTCAAAATTGTTTTCAAATGCGGAAGCGGCCTTGGAAAATATAGTCTAAAACGAACAACTATTGGAGAGCCGGATATGCGTCAAGCAGATGAATTTAAGACGATAACGGATAGTAAATCACTACACACTTTTATGCAAAACTCAGATGTGATTCACTCGAACTATTTCCTTATTCCAATGATCAAAAAATTACACCAAAACTAGCAGCAAAATTAAGGCAATTTTAGTTCAGCACTTTTGTCGAACAGTTGGTGTGCACAAATACCTTAAATGATATTTGTGTTGAATGAGTGATTGAAAAAGCCTTAGTACAGTATTTCTATTGTACTTAGTAGTTAAAAAACAGTGTTTCACCAACTCACTCAATCAATACTACAATTTGACAAAATCACTTATTCTAGAATCACTTAATTTTTAAGCTGTAATTGAAAATGCAGAAAATAAAGGAACACAAGATTTGATGAGGCAGTTCCCCCAGTCGTCCTCGCGTTGGGGTACGTCTGCCCTCAATTCTACAATGAGAATTGAGATATGTATTGAATAGATATCACCTGTTTGGTAGAACAGTTATACACAAGAATCGATAGACAATTGATACAAACAATCTCAATGTTGCTGATAATTTCTACCACTTCTTGCCCCTTGATTCAAGATGAATCAAGTCCTCCAATTTGATGTGAATGACCTCCGATTGCAGCCACCTTATTGACAACTCTTCCGTTGATCAAACCTTCGGCACGGCTGATCTTAGACACACCCAAATTGAACCCGGAACGTCTTCAACCTTTCAACGCCCTAGCTACTAGATTGATCAACCTTCCGCTAATCAATCACCTTCGCACTCGCTTGATTGTTGAACCGACGATTCCGTAACAAAAGCCTTCAAAACCTGTAGTCTTGATAGGTAAAACCTCAAAGGTTTTCTCCCAAGAAACACCTGCACCAGCTTCCACTCGAACCGGATCTTCAATCACGCGTTCGAACCTTATCACCGTCGAGCAAACCACAAACCGCAGCAAAAAATTGATTATCTGTAATTTGAGGATTTGTGAGTTGATTGAACGATGAAGATGAAGAACACTGATGCACCTCTTTCACGTTTCTTGACCTGAACACTTTCTCACAATGCTTTCAAAAATGTTAGTTGTTAAAATTGAAAAGACAGCTATTTATAGTAATATACAAAACAGACAGTTGACAGATCAATGAAACATAGCAGAATTTCTGTTTCTGCGCGCGAACGGTCGACCATAGGGTCGGCGTGCGCTGAGCCGTGTGACACTCAAACTGTCATGCGCTGAGCCGTCTGATTCTTAAACCTGCATGCGCCAAGTTAACGGTCGACGCATGACCTTCATGCGCTGAGCCGTGTGAACTGAATGAAACTGTGTGCTGACGGTATGGTCGGCTCATGGTTCAAAAATCTGCAAAAACATAAATTTCTACAGCTTTTTGTGCATTACGTCATTGTAAAAATTGAATCATAAGTAGCGTGAATGATTTAAACGAAAGAAGGATATCTCTTAGCAAGTTGTCATCATCAAAAACCAGAGGCACGCTTGTGTTGGTAGATACTTTGCCTTCACATCTCTAATTTCTTCAAAAGTTGCTGCAGGAGGATTTGGTTGAACCTTCTTCAGCTTCTTTCTTTTCTTCTTCTTTTCAGCATCTGAATGCTTCCTTTTCTTCTGATGACCTTCACTATCAATTTTTCTCTTACGTCTTCTTTCCCTTGTCAAATCAGGAAGAACTTGGCCTTCCTTCTGCAAAAGATTGGCAGGAATCTCATCACCATCTATTAGGCAGCGAGCAACATACTCAGCAATAATTTCTCTAGGTTCATCTGAGGTGAATAAAGGAAAATCCTTAACAGGAATCCTTCTTCCCCTAACTTCTTCAGAGTTAGTTTTCCTTGGTTTCTCAGATAAATCATCAACCAGTTTCATCCTTCTCAAAGTTAAACCGTTTATTTCAGAGCCAATGATATAAGTCAGATCTTCTGTCAACTCAGCCTCTTGCAGATGCGCCACAAGTTGGTTTTCTATCAGAATATCTGAAATCAGCCTTCCCATAGGGATCCATGTTCTGACTTTTCCAGATTTATCTCTGGCTGTTTCCCTTGTTTCCTTGACGTGAGACACCAGATGATTAAACAACAAATATGGAAGATCAATCTGAATGTTTTGGTGTAAACAATACATGAAGTAAAGTTGTTCAGCATTAACATAATCAGAAGAGTTTGAAGAGGGTCTGTGAAAGATGGTGCTCATGAAAATCTTAGCCCATATCTTGTAAGTGGGTTTCAAGAACTTAACCTTCTTACAAGGTTCACCAGTAGTACAGATTTCTTGACATACATCTTTCAGGTCTTCACGCGCAGAAGACAGAGAGGTTACTCCATCAGTTGCCTTAAAACCTATGAGTTTCCTTATCAGGTTTTCAGTGATAACTATCTTTTTTCCCAGCACAGAGGAGTGAATGAACTTTGGAGTAGCATATGCATGGATCCAGAACTCCTTCACTAACGTTGGATACACAGGACCCATAAGCCTGTCAAAGTAACCGTCCCAGCCTTGTGCTTTGATTGAAGAAATCAGATCAAACCCATTTTCAGCAAGATCTTCTAAGTCCACGAAACTTTCACACAGAACTTCTAGTGAATCAACAGCAGTTAGGAGAGTGCGTACTGGTTCTTTGACAGTGGTAGCATTTTTGGTAGTAACAGCGTTTGAAGTAGATGCCATTGTTGACGATGATGAAGAAGATGAAGGTTTCTGTGTTCTTTTAGGGTTTGCAAAGAGAGAGAACAACAAACAAAAGCGCATATGTGTTTGAGAATGTGAAAAGTGTGAATGTGTTATGAGAATGGTTTATATAGACAAATAAAGCAAGCATGGGAAACACAACAGACACACATAGGACACATACGCACGTTTGCATTAAATGAAAAGTAATCATTTTTAATTATGATATGACATTTGGGGGAAAATCAAGACAGATTGAGATTTTCAAAGCAATACCTTAAACGTCATAATCAGTAGGTGTACTCCATCTTTTCAGATTCTGAGTGACACGTGTTTGCTTGCATGTGATTCTATAACTCTTAAGAAATGAAACGTTTTCAACTTTCAGATCCTCTGAGATGGTCAGTTCAGAGTTTCACACAAAAAAAAAAATTCACAGATAAATTAAACAAGCAAGACAGATGAAATACTTCAGAGTGTTAAACACTTAGCATCTGAGAAGTTGACTCTGAGAAATATTACTCTGGACAAAAATCCATACAAATATTTTTCAGAATAAACTTAAACCTATCTTCAGCAAGGGGTTTTGTGAAAATATCTGCCCATTGATGATCTGTATCAACAAAGGCTAAATTTATTACACCCTTCTGAACATAGTCTCTGATGAAATGATGTTTAATCTCTATATGTTTGGCCTTAGAGTGTAAAATTGGATTTTTGGATAAACATATAGCAGAAGTATTATCACAGAAGATAGAAAGATTACTCTCATAGATTTGATAATCTTCTAGTTGACTCTTCGTCCAGAGCATCTGAGTGGAACATCCAGCAGCAGCAATGTATTCTGCCTCTGTGGTTGATAGTGCAATTGTTGGTTGCTTCTTGCTGTACCACGAGATCAGATGACTTCCAAGAAACTGACAGCTTCCAGAAGTACTTTTGCGCTCAACTCTATCTCCAGCATAGTCAGCATCACAGAATCCAACTAGTGAATATTCGTCAGATCTTCTGTAACACAAACCAACATTAGCAGTACCTTTCAGATACCTTAGAATCCTCTTAACAGCAGTTAAGTGTGATTCTCTAGGATCTGATTGGAATCTAGCACATAAACAAACACTAAACAGAATGTCTGGTCTAGAAGCAGTCAAATAAAGAAGAGATCCTATCATACCTCTGTAGAGTTTCTGATCTACCTTCTTACTTACCTCTTCCTTACCTAGAGTGCTTGTAGGATGCATTGGAGTCTTTGCCATTTTGCTATCCAGCATGTTAAACTTCTTCAGAAGCTCTTTAACATACTTGGTCTGATGTATGTAGGTGCACTCTGGAGTCTGATTTACTTGGATTCCCAGAAAGAATCTCAGTTCTCCCATCATGCTCATCTCAAATTCTGCCTGCATACATTTAGCAAACTCCTTTCCAAGCATAATATTTGTTGATCCAAAAATAATATCATCTACATAAATTTGACAAATCAACAAATCTTTCTTAATGGTTTTACAAAATAGTGTGGTATCCACTTTTCCTCTGATGAAATTTTTCTTCAGAAGAAAATTACTCAACCTCTCATACCAAGCTCTGGGAGCTTGTTTTAGTCCATAAAGAGATTTTTTCAGTTTGTAAACATGATCTGGAAAATTTTCATTTTCAAAACCAGGAGGTTGGTGGACATACACTTCCTCTTCTATAATTCCATTAAGAAAAGCACTTTTAACATCCATCTGATAAAGAGTGATGTTATGTTGTGCAGCAAATGAAATAAGCAAGCGTATAGACTCTAACCTTGCAACAGGAGCATATGTTTCTGTGTAGTCTATGCCTTCTTGTTGACTGTAGCCTTGAGCAACCAGTCTTGCTTTGTTCCTTTCAACTTCTCCTTTCTCATTAAGTTTATTTCTGAAAACCCATTTTGTTCCAATGACATTGAAACCTTTAGGTCTTGGAACCAGATCCCAGACTTCATTCCTTGTGAATTGATTCAGCTCCTCTTGCATAGCTAAAATCCATTCATTATCTTCTAGAGCCTCATCAACAGATGTTGGTTCTATAATTGACACTAAGCCACAGAAGGAAGATTCAGAAGTTCTGAGAAATGCTCTTGTCCTTATTGGATCATCTTTCTTTCCAATTATCACATCCTCTGGATGAGAAGCTTTCATTCTGGAAGAAGATCCTCTGACTGTTGGTCTTTCAGAAATATGCAGATTGTCAAGTTGGGAAGTTAGAGGCGTAGCATCTGGGTTTGCTTCAGAGTCTTTGTCTTCAGTCTTGTCTGCCTCTGAGCCTTCAGAGTCTGTGAGAATAACTTCTCTATCTGCAGAACTTTCAACTTGCTTTGGCTTTTCAGAGCCAAGCTTATCATCAAATCTAACATGAATAGATTCTTCCACAATCTGTGTTTCAGTATTGAATACTCTGTAGCCTTTAGAGCGTTCAGAATAACCAAGCATGAAACACTTCTGTGCTTTGGAATCAAACTTGTTCAGATGATCTTTAGTGTTAAGCATATAACAAATACATCCAAATGGATGAAAATAAGCAATGTTGGGCTTTCTGTTTCTCCACAATTCATAGGGAGTCTTTTCCAGAAGAGGTCTTACAGACACTCTGTTCTGAATATAACATGCTGTATTTATTGCTTCTGCCCAAAAGTATTTTGCTAGATTTGTCTCGTTGATCATGGTTCTGGCCATTTCTTGCAATGTTCTATTTTTCCTCTCTACAACTCCATTTTGTTGTGGAGTTCTAGGACAGGAGAAATCATGTGCAATTCCTTTTTCAGAAAAATATTTTTCAAAAAATTTGTTTTCAAATTCACCACCATGATCACTTCTGACTTTAATAATTTTGCATTCTTTTTCAGTCTGGACTTGATTGCAGAAGTCAATGAACACAGAATGAGACTCATCCTTGTGTTTTAGAAACTTTACCCATGTCCATCTGCTGTAGTCATCTACAATGACTAACCCATACTTCTTGCCTCTGATGGATGCAGTTTTCACTGGTCCAAACAGATCAATATGAAGTAATTCCAATAGTCTAGAAGTGGAAACAACATTTTTTGGTTTAAAATGAGATTTTGAAAATTTACCCTTTTGACATGCGCCACACAGAGCATCTGAATTGAACTTCAGATTAGGGAGTCCTCTGACCAGATTGAGTTTATTAATCTGAGATATACGTCTCATATTAATATGTCCCAATCTTCTATGCCAGACCCATTGCTCATCATTCACAGATAAAAGGCATTTTACATTTTGAACTTTAAGTTCTGAAAGGTTAATTTTGTAAATGTTGTTTTTCCTCTTTCCACTGAATAGGATTGAACCATTCTTTTGACATACAGCTTTGCAACATTTTTGATTAAAGATGATATCATAACCATTGTCACTTAATTGACTTATGGACAATAGATTATGTTTCAATCCTTCAACTAACAGAACATTAGAAATAGAGGGTAGGTTACCATTACCTATTGTACCAGAGCCAATGATCTTGCCCTTCTGGTTCCCTCCAAATTTCACGTCTCCTCCAGATCTAAGTTCCAGGCTTTGGAACATAGACCTTTCGCCCGTCATATGTCGTGAGCATCCAGAGTCCAGGTACCATGATTGGTGTCTGGATTTTGCTGCTAAGAACATCTGCAACAGGTATTATTTTACTTTTAGGTACCCAGATCTTCTTGGGTCCTTTGGGGTTAGATGTTCTGTGGTTTTGCCTAAACTTCTGTTTTTCAACATAGTGTTTATTCTGGCTAGCCCTTGGCTTAAACACATAAGTACTCTTTTCAGAGCTTGTATGTTTAATATCATTCAGATGACCAAACTTAAAGTGAGAATACAGAGGAGTCTTCTTGATGAAGAGTTTATCAACAGATTTTGGATTGCTTCCAGAGGAAGATTCACATCCAATGCCTCTTCTGTTGTTCCCACTAACACCATAGATCATAGAAGCCATTTTGCTTCTGTCTATGCTTTTAGTGAGGAATCTTTTAAAACTGGAGTCATATTTTTCTAAAATATTTTCACTTGACTCTGTTTCAGTATCAGATTCTTGTTGAGTTGTTTCTAAATCATTTTTGAGTTTTAAATTTATTTCTTTCTGCTCAACAAGTTCTGTTCTCAGAAGATCAATCTCAGAGTCAAGATTGCTTTTCAGCTTCTTGTATTTGAGTTTAATCTTGCTGTAGCTTTCCAACATGTCAGATAAACTTTCAACAAGTTCAGCTCTGGAGAGTTCAGAAAATACCTCTTCAGAGTCAGAGTCTGATTCTGACTCAGATTCAGATGATGACGTTCCTTCATCTTGATCATTTGTGTTGGCCATCAGCGCAACATTTGCACATTCTTCCTCAGATTCAGAAGATGATTCAGATTCATCTGAGTCATCCCATGTAGCCATCAGAACCTTTTTCTTTTTATCAAACTTCCTTTTGGGTTTTTCCTTTTGAAGTTTGGGACATTCACTCTTGTAGTGTCCAGGTTCTTTACATTCATAGCAAGTGACCTCTTTCTTGCCAGATCTTCTGTGTCCAGAAGATTCTCTCTTTTGATCAGATCTTCTGAAGTTGTTGAACTTCTTCCCTTTGTGCTTCCAGAGTTTGTTGATCCTTCTGGACAGCATGGATAGTTCATCTTCTTCTTCAGAAGAAGATTCCTCAGAGCTTTCTTCATTTACCTGCAAAGCTTTAACAGATTTGTTAGATTTAAAAGCTAAGGATTTACCTTTATCTTTCTTCTGGGGTTCATCTTCCTCCAGCTCAATCTCATGACTTCTCAAAGAACTGATGAGTTCTTCTAATGAGATTTTGTTCAGATCCTTGGCCAGCTTCAATGCAGTCATCTTCTTCTGCAGTCACTAAATACTCCAAGAATGTTGCAAAGATGCATTACAAGAATATTTTGAAAACGAAAAAACGCCAGGTTGCAACAATACATCAGTTCTAAATTCCGCAGCATCGCACTCCAATAGCATTTGCCCCGAGATTCTGCCACGCCGTCTAAACCCGCAGCACATAAAGGATGCTCCCTCAATACTCGCCAACAGCTCCAGCTACCGCTTTCAACGTCCCTGCATCCAAAGGAATCATTGTCATCAGTTGATTATTATGAGAACATTGAATCTGCAATCCTTTCCCACCTGTCAAAGCAAATAGTTAAGCAAATACCATTGAAAAAGCAAAGTGAAGGCTAAAGAAATTAATTTTAAGCTCAGCCCTCAGTTTAAGCTCATCATCGGGCGAGGCTTCGAGCGGCCGGAAGGGTGACAACAGGAGTCGCCGCCAACGTCCTACCAAGCATCGAAGCTATCGCAAATTTGGACAGGCAACATCGACTTTCTGAACAGTTTCTAACACATCTCAGAACGCCGTAAATAATCCCTCTTGGTTCAGACATAAGCCATCATCACCGATATACCCTTCTCGTCTATGGCACAAGACCGGCAGCCTCCAGACTTGATTTCCCCCCTGAAAGAAGAAGAGGAAAGTCAGTGTTTCTAACAGCTCAAGATTTTGCCCCAGAGAAATCGAAAACAATAACAGAACCAGGTATCTCAGCACAAGTTCGCAACAAGCCATGAGAAGCAAACTTCAGACTGCTACCAACAACAGCAGCGCAACCATACCAGGTACAAGCAACGGGTATATCAAACACAAGCATCAACACTTCATCATCTGCAAACAAATGGCAAACAGCAGAAAAGAGCAACATCAATAAGCATCGCAGTGAGTTACGGGACCAAAGACGACAAGCTTTTGAAGAGGTCATGTCACACAAAACCAAAACAAGCATACATCAACCATGGTTGCAACATTCACGATGACACTTGCAAATAGGTATACGCATAAGAGCTGCAAACTCCAAACGAGCTCACCTACAAAACAAAGATCAAGAGTTACTCGACAAGTTTCCCTCAAAATGAAGTTCAGAGGCGAAGATTGCGTTAGCATACCGGTTATACCCCCTTTACAGGAAGCTATAAATCAAATGCTATCCAATGTCAGTGGCCACAACATGTTCAAGGTTTAAGGATCTTTCCCAACGCCTTAAACTCCAAGATGAAGTCATTGTCTCTGACGCAGAAAGATTAAGTGTAACCCAAAGCAATGTTAAAATACTCCAAAGACATTTTCAAGCTGATACTCTTCCTTGGATTCAAAGATTGAAACAGAAAGAACAGATTCTTCAGCAAGGCATCTTAAGAGTGATGAATAGTGGAAACGCTGGAGAGCCAAGACCACCCCAATTTCTCATCCTGCAAAATCTATACAATCAGCATAACAAGATTGCTATTCTCAACAACACATATTTGGCCAACATCAAAAGTAGAGACAATCAGAACCAGCAGCTGCGAGCACCAGGCAAGGCAATTGAAAACAAGCATTCACCACGACGATGTGATATCAACAATATCATCACCGACTACAGACAACGACTATACAAGGCACAAACATCTGATACAAAGCCCAAGAACAGAAAATCAAAATAAGGCCAATGGCACCAACGACACAGCCTCAAGCACGCGAGTTCGGACCATCAGGTCATCACTACTGTTATACATTTCCCAGCACCGGAGCTAAGACCAAGTGGACTCTGAACCAATCATCAGCAACCTGAAGAAAGAAGAGAAAAGTCAGCAATGCAATAATGCTAAACATTCACCACAGATGAACGACAACAACCAACTTAAAGCCAGATGTTTCCTACACCAGGGTTCACCGCCAACAACAATCACTCATGTACAAACAAGGATTCATCTCTCAGCATAGGCTACTCATATGAAACTTCAAACAATCAAATGGAAAGCCTCGATCCTCATCGACTTCATAAGATATCCTTTTGCACTCTCAACAACGGTATCAGCAAAACTCACAGTCGAAACTACGCAATCAACGGTCTCAACACCTAGTCAGCACAACTTGTCAAAGCAACAGAGTAGCAAGCTATTTCACGTGAAGAAATTTGCAAGCTCATGGCTATCACCAACGTTGAAGCTTTGGGCCAACTAGCTCTATTACCGTATTCACTTCGGGCTGATATAATCCCTTGGCCCAAATAATCACTACCCACACCTGCCAGATTGCAAATTCAAGTTAGTAAAAACCGTTAGAGAATATTCACTGGAGAGTAGAAGATTCCATTCAGAAATCAAATCCAATTTCGAATTAATACACAAGATCAGATATTGAAATGTCATTTAACGAATCATTACTACAACCATCAAAAAGAGAAAGTTTTCGAATTTGGTCTGTACCAAAGCAGAAATCCAATCAACACTCAAATCCACATTCAAAGCAGCAATCATTTTTCAATCAACACATTTGATTCTCGGTAAAGCCTATAAAAGGAGACTACAGAAAGAGGAGAAGGTCGAAAAAATTATCTAAGAAGGAGAATCATCACAAAACCCTATTTTCGAAAAAATAAGAGAGTGAGGGAAAAAAAGCTTATCTTCTTCAACCATCAGTGGAGCTGTCATCGTTCGATTTCGCCACCGAAGTTCCGCCGCCGTCACCAACTTTCGGTAAATTTCTGCTCTTATCAATGTTATTGAATTACTGATGTTTTCGGTTTGATCTCAGGTCCGAAAATGGAGGAAAATGATGAATGAAGGAGAACGAAGGGCAATCTGGAGAGAGGGGAAAGGATCGAAGATAGGCGATTCGGGTTGGGACGAAAGGGATTAGGGTTTTTTCGCTTTCGTTGTTTCTGTATTTTTGTTTATGTTTGCAAACACATATCTGCTCACACACAGACACATCATACACCTCACACCAGATCCATCGCCCCCCCCCCCCTCTAATTATCTCATTTAAACCTTAATCAACCTGTTTTAATTTAATTTAATCATGTCAACCTTATTTTATTAATTAATTAACCTAATTAATCGTTTCTAATTCAGTTCTTTATTTAAACCAACTAAAAAAATCTATATTTATTTAAAATCAATTTAATTAATCTTAACTTAGTCTTTTTTAACTAGTAAACCTTTTTTGGATTAATATAATAACTCAAGTTTATCTTTACTAATTACTAATAATTAATCTTTATTATAATCAGCTTTTTAAATTTAAAAACAATTAGTCAACCTTTTATAACCCTTTTCTTTAACTTATTTATTAATTAGTTTTTTTATTCAATAACTTAACTTTTTATCAATAATTAATTATTTTTTCTAAGGCTTATCTCATAATAACCTATTTAATTTATAGTAATAATAATATTTTGTTTAAATTAACTTTTATTTGGCAAACAACTAAAACTTTTTATTAAAAAACCAATCAACTTATAATTCGCATTTATAATTTAAAATTAATATAACTTTTTTCCTTACAAATCAATTCACATAAGACTAAATTACAACTTTTTTAACTAATCTCACTACAACATAATATATTTTATTATTAGTCCATCCCGCCATTAATAATCAAATACAACTCTTTTTACTAAAATCAGTTAATCTCGCCTAAAAATAATCAACATCATAATAAATCTAATCATGCACACTCGCTTCACGACACAATACACTCTCACACACTTCAGCGCTTTCATGTGTATATGATTGTTTTACTTATTTGCCCTTTATTATTTCTGCAATTTATCCTTCCGCAATTTACATTCATCGCATTTATATTATTGCATCGCATTCCGTCCAAAGAAAAAACCTACACATGATTCAACGTTGTGTGTAGTGCACATCATTTGCATCATACTCCCCCATGATCCTTGATCCCATTCAAGTCGATCTTAAGATAGAACCTACCCCATAGAAAGGACCGTGTCTTCTATCTTTACAACATAGGAAAACAAACAACACAACAATACAAACAACTCAAATACAATAGAGAAAAGATGCCAAATCATCTTAAGCGAGATAGAATCTCCACCCCACAATAATACAATCAAGCCGTAGGGACTTTGCCTTAAGAGAAATAAAGGCATACTCGTCAAACAATCCGAGTACTTAAGCCCTTTTCTTAAGACGATGCAAAGACTATTTTCCTACACCTTGTGGCAGTTACATCTCTCTTAAAATGAAGACACATCTCTTCTCCTAAAATCAATCAAAAAACTACCCTTAACCCGTAGGAACTTTGACCACAATCAAAGAACTCCTCAAACCCTTTAGGGGAACTACAGATACTCTGATTCCACTCCCGTAAGGATATGTAGGCATAAGATGCGATGTCTTATCGAGTATACTTAAAAATAAACCACTAGGTCTTTCAACCATTAAGCAGATAAACACATAGCAATAAACAAACATAAAACAAGAGGTTCCTGTAGAGTACTGCAGAAACTTAGGATGCTAGTACCTTCCCTAAGTTTAACCAACCCCCGAACCTATAACTCTCTAGCTTGCATTTGCATTGCATTGTGGGAATTTCGATCTTTATCCCTTCCTTTGGACAAATCAAAGTTCGGTTGCATAATGAACTAAAGATTCAAACTAATCAATAGTTTGGTATCCAAATTTCACCGCGACAGACGTGAGGGGTGCTCATACCTTCCCCTTGCGTAACCGACTCCTAAACCCAAGATTTGGTTGCAATGACCTTGTATTTTCCCATTCTTAAGGTTTTCTTCGATTGTTTTCTTTCCCTCTCTTTGGGATAAATAACATTCAGTGGTGACTCTGAAGGTGAGAAAATACTTAGAAGGGGGGTTGAATAAGTATGACAGAAAATAATCAAAGATAAAAACTCAAGTATTTTTATCCTGGTTCGTTGAACTCAACTACTCCAGTCCACCCTTTTCAAGAGTGATTTGCCTTTCTCAACAAGGACTTAATCCACTATTCAAATCAACTGATTACAAATAGCAACACCTAAGAACAACTGTTCTTAGTCTTCTCAAGAGCTACTGATCTAACCTAGATCCTCTTAAGGAAAACTTCCTTTACAAATTAATGTAATACAATGTAAGAGTAATAAATTGCTTCTATGAAAGCTATAAACACAACTGTGTTATTTCTCTAAGTTTAGAACAAAGTATGAACTATAAAGAATATGAGAGCTTGAGAGTTTCTTCGCTTGAGAGTAAGTTTTTCAAACTTCGTCTTTTTTTCTTTTCTTTTTTTTCTCACTGAAGAAAGTGCTATGATATCCTTTATATAGCCACTTGAATATTGGAGAGAATATAATACCGTTGGAGAAGATATTTCCAATATCAAATAGTACTGTCCTTTGTACTATTGCAGCAGAGAGACGGCGCACAAAATGTGGGTGTAGCAATTGTCTGCTGAGCTGTGAATTTACCATATATGGAATGTATCAGAGGAATAATATTCTTGCAGAGATTTATGTCTATCCCAATTAAGGAAAGATTTGCTGGCATATTCCAACGGATATATTAAAATAATCTTCTTCAAATAATTCTTCAGATAGTTCAGATCAACAATCAATATCAGAGTCTTCAGTCTTCAGAATCTTCTGGAAACTTCAGAGCCTAAGATGTTCTTCAGATGTTGCTGAATCAGAGTCTGGTGCAGCTGTGTGCTTGAAGCGTAACATGCTCTTAGATCAGAGTCTTCACTCAGATCAGAGTCTTCTCTCATTCAGAGTCTCTTCACTCAGAGTCTTCTTTCATTCAGATTCTTGATAATATATGCAGCGTGTTGTATCTTCAGAATCTTGATGACTAAGCTCTTATACTTCAGATTCTTCTAATCTTCAGATGCTCTTGAGCCATTCAGAATTTATTGTACACATCAAATTTGCTCTTTAAGATTAAAATCTTTTGTGCCTGTAGAAAACAGTTTAGAACAAATTTAGAGAGTATAATTCTTGTATACAAATTATCATTAATGTTATCATCAAAACATAGAGATATTACTAAGACACAATCTGTGCTCTTACAGACTCTTCTATTTTTCCACCGGGTGTTTTCCGCAGTTGCGAGAACTGGCGGCTCTGTTGGGGACTCTGGTTCCCTATGCGAGTCAATCCTAGCGCTTGTCTGTTTTGTGTCTTTGGGTTTTTACTTTTGTGCAGTTATTTTCTTATATGTACATTATCTGTTGTATATTATTGCATTTGCATTTTACTATTGCATATTATATTATATTATGGTGTTGTTGTGTTGTTGGATGGGTTGTTCCATGAGAGATAAGCCCAATACCCAGGCTTGAATATGCACACAGGATTAGTGTGGAGAGTATTGGGAGCTTGTGTGGCGTTTGGCCATGCAATAGCTCGCGCGAAATTCACGTCCAGACGAGGTTTTTCTTTGGAGATACTCTATCCTTCGCGTCTGGTGCAGTTGAGGGAGTGTTGACTTAGAAAAACTAACGACTCTGGACACCGTGCATTGAGAAGTCAGTTGAGACCTCCTGGATTAACCATGATGCCTAACTAGAAATAGTGAACGTATCATCGTTTCTCGACTGAGAGACCGTGATACTGATGACCTGCATATGATGTCGTACCGTCAAAGACTAGGACCCACATGTGAGAGGGATGGGTTTTTGCAGGAAACTTTGACCTTCAACCAACTCGGTTTTTTGGTTTTCTTGTCAGAGCAAACCTTTGATCTTGGGTATTATGATTTTCTATCACCTTAGTGTTCTGGTTTTTTGGGTTTTCTTATCAGAGCAGAATTCTGGTTATATTCAGTCAACAACACATCAGCAATCTTGAGTATTGGATACCTTGATCTCATGTTTGCATCTGCATAATCATCCTGCATTTAACATTGCATATTTATGTGTTTTTACAGGTTCTTGTCTCCCTTTTAATTTCGGTCCTGGTTTTTTATAGAGATGGGAGTAGACAGAAAGAGGATCGTTGTGTACAAATTCCCGTCACTGGAGTTAAGACCTTTATTTGGTCTGATTTCTACGGTTGATCTTGGAGTTCTTGAAACCTTCAGAAGAGATTATGGGAGAATTTTGAATCTTGTCTGTCATACCCAAATTTTACCCTTAGATTATTAGGTTCATTTCGCATTTCATTTCATTCTGCATTGCATTTTAACTAACCGCTAACTGGTTTGCTCAGTTTGTTGTTTATGCAGGAAAATAACACTGTGTGCGCTTCAATTTACGAGGTGCAAAAGTATCATTAATTCACAGTCTGTTGACGATTACGAAGCAAAGGCCTTATCAAAGATTCCTCAAACAATTAGGGTTTCTATCTCCGAATCATGCGAGTTTTATTTGAGAATGGGTTGAATTTTATGATAATATTGACGTCAGATTCCTCTTGACACAATACATCTTTATTCGAGAACCGGGATTTAGTCGTCAGTTGGGTTTTGAAACACTGTTTGATTCATAAATCATATGGAGTTGAGGGCATTGAAATAAATGAATTTGGGGTTGAACTGGTGCGAGAATCGGTTGCAAGGAATTTATTCTAGCCAAAGCACATCTTCCTGTTTTTCCACTAGTTACAAATTGATTTTAGAGGAACAGTGGAATTTCGGTTCGCATTGAGTTTATAACAAATATCAACTGGTTTGATCACAAGTAGTAGTCGAATCGATTTAGGTTACAATGACAGGTTATTCAGGATACATACTAGATTTTTAAATGCGGAGTAAAGTTTGTTTCGCCGTTAAATTGGATTTCTCTGTTTATCTGTTCAAGGCCGTATTCACTAATTTTATTATCAAGTGTGAATTAATTTTTAAGGGGTCCGATTGAACTCAGAAGTTATGTATTTAATATTCAAGTATTGTGCAAAATGGTTAATTTGTCGGATTTAAAGTGGAAATGTTAAGTATTCGAAGGAAACTAAGGATTAAATTTAATCGGAAAATAAGAGCTTATTTTATTGAATTTATTTCTCAATATTTGTACAAATTTTCATTACAACATATTCAAGAATAATTACATTTATTGGGAATTACAAATTAAATCCTAAATGTGTTCTAAAAGCTCCTGATTTTTTCCTGAGTTATTCTCACCCGATCTTCAATCTCCGAGTCTTCGAGCCTGCAAAACCAACAACGCTAAAAAAATCGTCAATTGGGTTAGAATTAATTTAATTAAAAAAAGGGTTGGCTTTTAATTATCTCGATACCCTTAGAGTATATTCATCATCGGGTATTGCGGGAGGGCAACAAGTGAATGCCGCCAGCTCCCGACTTCACTTTCCGACCTCGGCACGACCCGACAATATCGGTTCAAGTTTGTTTTTGAGAGAGAGAAAAGGTGCTTTTGAAAAAGTGCTTAGTTCAAAAAATGATTTTCGGTCAGCCAAAGGGGTCATAAGAAAAATCCAGCATATCCAACACAATCTGAATATCCAAATCCATCCAAACCCAAACCAGTTCATGACAAGCAAACAGGATATCCAAAGTGAAAAATCCATATCCAATTCAGCCAAGAACAACAACATTTCCGAAAGTTACTCTGAACCAAAAGAAAATCAAAACAAACTCTCCAGGAAAAAACACAACAATCTCTGCTCCAACAACAACCAAAACCAAATCATCACAAAATAACAACAAATTCGCCAGTTCCTCCGCCCCAAAACTTCAAGCAACTTAAATCATAAAAATCGTAACAACGATAGCATGGATCCAGGCCCAGAAAAATAAATCAGCATCAGTATAAAAACACCATCAGAGTTCATCAGAGGGGGGAGGAGAATTTTCGAAAGATCAAACCCAGCAGTTCAACAGCAGCATCATCAACTAGAGCAAGATCCGCGAGTTCATCGAAAGGAACAACATCAAGAAATCAGACGTGAAGGCAACACTGTCATCATCGTTCATCATCCTCACGCCACCGACATTCAGCATCAGCTCCAAATTGCTTCAAACCCAGTAGAAAAGGGTGAGCAATATGATGCTAATTGTTTTTTAATTTGTGGTTGCAGAAGTTCAGAAGACGTATTAGACATGCAATGGAGAAGAAAGAATAAATGGAAGAAAAATCTCAGAGGAATGCCATGGATGCGTTGCGAGAACTCGGAGGAAGCTTCCATGGAGGAGCGTCGCACGGCCAGGGAGAAGAAGAGGGTTTCAAAACCCTAAATGTTTCAGCAAAACATTTGCCCCTTCTTGTCGCAACCGCGAAAAACACCCGGCGGAAAATAGAAGAGTCGCCACCTTTCGTTATTTATCTCGAAGAGAGGGAAAGGAAACGATCAGAAAAACCTAACAAAAAAGGAAAAGACAAGGTCATCACAACCAAGTCCTGGGTTCGGGAGTCGGTTACGCAAGGGGAAGGTATGAGCACCCCTCACGTCCGTCGTACTCGACGGGATCCACACTTGTTGTCTATCTAAGGGTGTGTTTAAACTATCTACGCTAAAGGCTCACATGACAAAAAGAAAAGAAAATAGACTCAGCAGAGCATCGTCGCTCTGTGCCTACGTATTTTGTCGTGCAATGGAAAAGTCAGAGTCAACGTAGTTCGGCTAACTACGGGTGAATGGGGGAAGGTTGCTCGCTGAGATATCGCTGTCTTGTGCCTACATATCCTCGTCTGGTACGAGAAATCAGAGCAAACATAGTTCGGGTTAACGAGAACACCGGCTGGTTCGAAAGTTTTAGGCCCGAGTATGGTTAAACCTTTGTTCTAGCAGTTAGGGGCGAAGCCTGTTTGCGGTAGAACCAAAGCTTAACAACACTCTTTTTTACGAAAAAGGTTCCGATTAATCTTGAAGGAAAAAGGTTTGAAGTTTATTGTGAGTTTTTTAATAAAGTGAATTAATTCAGTTTGTGATTCACGTTGAACTAAAGACTATGACATAGAGGCGAATGTGTCACGTATCGCCCCCAAACGGGACATACACTAAACACTCTAGACAAGCGAGAGGAGACATCTCACTCACCATTCCCCATGTAGCTTAAGGCTCATAGTGCACAATGTTCATCGCATTTATTAGATGAGTTGGAATTGTTTTGAGATGAGAAGAGAGAAAGACACACTGAAGGTCTAAGGGAAACTTGGTCCTAATGTTGTCATGCAAAGTGGACCTAAAGTTTGGATTAAAGAGGGGAAACATCTACCATAATGTTAGCATGTTTGGATTGAACACCTAATGTCTCTCCTACTCCCATCCTAAACGGAAGGACTAAGAACCTTATGGGGATCATGGCAAAAAGCACAAGAAAGCACCAGATAAATTCAATCACAAGTAAGAGATGCAAACATTCAATATAACACACAAGCAAAGGGAGGAAAAAGTGTGGGGTAATTACCTCCACAAGCACATCTCGACCTTTATTAATGCAAGAAATAAAGATGCAAAACACAAGAGGAAATGCAAATGCAAGAAGGCAATCAAACATGATTGTGCAAGTATAAAAGATGAATATCACTTTGAACGACAAACTATGAAAGTAGGCATCCAAGTGGAAAACAAACACAAGTCGATGAAGTCTCAATTAAACAACCAAAACAGCGACATATATCCCAAAACATTTCACTTCTAATGCACCATATTGAACTACAATGATTCGATGTGAAATGGTACCCAAACAAGCAAGAAAATTAGCAAAACAGACCCACTGGCACAGTGTTAATCGGTTAACGCCAGAGGTTAACCGATTAACCACTTAAAAATAGCTGAAAATCTGGAAATTTGTACATGTTAATCAGTTAACCATATGTGTTTACTGACTAACACTCTGAAAACTTTGAAAACTTTGAATATTTGAAATGGTTAATCGGTTAACCATATGTGTTAACCGATTAACATTGTGCCAACAGCAAAAAAACAGCAACAAAACAACATTTTCAGCAAATAAGCACTTATCCGATCAACCGGATGATCGCATAATCACTTAATCACGAAATTAAACCAGCAAATCATGATTCAAACAGCATGTCAACAGATTAACACAGCCAAATCATGAATCACACGGATCAAATTAACCAAAATTCAATCAAAGATAAAAATTAACATGATTATGCAAAATAAGCTAAAAACAGATTTGGATCAAGAACTTCCAACCTTTGAAGCGGAGATTTGCTTCGGTTAGTGTTGATTCAACCACAATTGAACATATCCAATGCTAGAAGTCCGAAATACTTCAAGATCCACACCAATTCTTGTAGTAGCAATGAAGATCCTTCAAGATCAATCCAAAATAAGCCAAATAATCACTTCCAGATTCAGATCCAATTTTGCACGAAAATTGGATGAAGAAATTGATTCAATGGAGAGAATGGATGAAGGTTTAGCTCTTAGAAATCAAGGATTCCAAAGAAGAATCAATGATCTCAATGAGAAGAGCTTTGGTGAGGATTTTGGAGATTGGAGAATTGAGAGAGAATGAGATCAATTCTGAAAGTGAGAGTGAATTATGAGTGATTAGATGCTTTGGTTTGGAGTAATTCAAATAAATACCCCTTAGGCTTGGATCCAAATGAAAGGTTTGGAAGATGGTTTGGAAAATTTAGTTTGGAATGAGGAATGGGAATTTGGAGGGAAAATGAAATTAACCAAATTTCAAATAGGTTCTAGATCAAACTTGCACATGACCAAAATTGGACCCCAAAGTGGTTTGTGTTGAAAATTCACGTGCAGAGGCAAAATATGCACTGCTTAATCGATTAACCATATAGGTTAATCGGTTAGCACCTTCAAAATTTTAGGTTTGACCTGATTTTGACTTGGTTAACCAATTAATCATATGCGTTAACCGATTAACACCTTCAAAAATTGAATTTTGGCGCCTTTTGGAGGGAAATCTGCCCGTTTGTCCGTTTCTCGTCGTTTTAGGCTCTGTTCAACTTCTAAAACTTGCTTTTGAATATCATAACCCTGAAAATGCTTGCGATAACCTAAATACTGCTTCCTGAACTGAAAATACCCTGCAAAATAAAATAAAATCGGTCGCCCGATCGCTGGGAAAAATAAATGCCAGAGCCTCTGATGCTCGCTGTTCAGGTTCACGCATAGAGATGAAAACTGAGCCACGGGAAAACCTTAATCCCCTGTCTCAAGAACGAATGCTATGCAAATGCAGAAATACAAAGAAACAAAAGCCAGATGCTGCCAAAGCAGAAAGGCAAATTTTGGGGTGCTACAGCTGCCCCTATTCAAACAACTTGGACCTGAATGGAGGAAAAATATTCGCTTTCAAACATTCAAGGTATAAGGTGATTGAATACAAAAGAACCCGAAAATTTGCACCCTGCGGGGATGCAAAATAGCGAATACCAACCAAGAGTCGGAATACGATACGCTGGGAATAACAATCCAATACGAACAGAACTCCGTCCAAAAGATACCAACCAAGAGTTGGGATAAACATTCCACAGGATACCAACCAAAAGTTAAGATAACGAACCCTGCTGGGGACCAAGCAAACCGCATCACGCGAGAAAATAACCTGACGACTTCCCTCCACTGGAAAAAGAGTAGACTAACCAGATGACTCTGCATGGGACAACCATCCGTCAAAGGATAATAATCGAACAATACCATCCAAAAGATGGGATAAAGGTTACTCTCTGGGGATAAAACCACATACTACCAACCAAGAGTTGGAACCACCACATCATCAACTGAAATGACGAGACGATTTTACTGAGAGGTATACTGACCAAAAGTCGGAATCAACAATTAGAGAACCAAGGGTACCAACCAAAAGTCAGAATAACGTCAACAGGGCGATCACACCAGATATTACCTCCCAAAAGTTGAGATCAAACTCCACTGGGGAACCAAAGACTACCAACCAAAAGTTGGAAAACGAACCAACGTCCAAGGCCGACCCTACCGGGGAATCAAGAACTACCAACCAAAAATTGGAAAACGTCAACCAAACCTCACCAACCAAAAGTTGGGAAAACGACTCCGCTGAGGAATAGAGGAGGACTACCAACCAAAGGTTGGAACAACAACCAACAGACCACCGACCAAAAGTTGGGATAACACCTGCAGGGGATAACATCCAACCAAAAGTTGGGAAACAAATCTACTAACCAAGAGTTAGGACGCCAAGAAAAATCCTCTTCGACCAAAAGTCGGAACAAAAGCTACTAACCAAGAGTTAAAATACCAGAAAAAATCCTCTTCGACCAAAAGTCGAAACAAAAGCTACTAACCAAGAGTTAGAATACCATGAAAAATCCTCTTCGACGAAAAGCCGGAACAAAAGCTACTAACCAAGAGTTAGAATACCAGGAAAAATCCTCTTCAACCAAAAGTCGGAACAAAAGCTACTAACCAAGAGTTAAAATAACAGCTACTAACCAAGAGTTAGAATGAGAGCGGCTAACCAAGAGTTAGGATAACATATACTAACCAAGAGTTAAAATAACAAAGATTGCCAACCAAGAGTTGGAACAAAGACTCTGCGAGGAAACCAAAATATTGCCAACCAAAAGTTGAGATCACTTTCTAGGCCAACCAAATGTTGAAATACCAAACACAACGATTTGGCTACGCTGGGGAATACCAACCAAAAGTTGGAATCCCGACCTTGCTGAAGAAAATAAGAATTAACTACCAAGAATTGGAATAACATCCAAACACCAATGGGTCACCAACCAAGAGTTGGAACAAAACAAATATTACCAACCAAAAGTTGGGAAAAGGACTCTGTAGAGGAAATCGAAGATTACCAACCAAAAGTTGGAAATCCAAGCATAATAATATGGACCACGCTGGGGAGTACCAACCAAAAGTTAGAATATCGCACCCTAAACAGGTAAGCAACTGAATCAACTGACTCACAACTTGCAAAAAGAGGTTCAAACAACCGACTCCGTCAAGGAAACAACAGTCCACCAAACAACTCTATTGGGGAAAATATACATCTGAACAACAGGCTCGACCAGGGGAAAAAACGCTCACAAGCGACTCACCTGGGGAGAACGGCGACGTTCTACCTAACGACTCAGCTGGGAAGGATCTGATAAAAAGAACCAACCCAAAGATCCGTCCTGACGCGGACAACATGAAAACCCCTGAATCAAACAGTCTCTGCTGAGAAGATATATGGTCTCAAAGATACCAATCCTGACTTATGCTTCAAATGCATATGGTTGAAAATGGCGTAATGCTCCATACGAAATGGAAATGACACGCATTTGGGAGGACGCTATGCAAAAATGCAAATGCAAAGGAACCACCTTAGCAAAATAAATGCTAAAGAGAGGAAACCAAACTCCGCCGAGGAGAAACATAGGGTGTGCCGAGTACGATCGGACTCATACCGAGAAACAAACAAGCCCTGGACGACCTCCTTGTAAAGCACCTTTCGGATACAACGATTCTAAAGAGAACAACAATACTCCAATGGGAATAAAACTCTGGTGAGGAAAATGCCCTAGACGGCCTCCCAGAAAACAACTCTTCTGGGGAATCTGAAAACTCGGTTGGGAACCAGCGCCCCTTCATTGAGATCAACTCCGTTCTATTGAGGAAACCGACTCTGCAGGAGAAATATAACTAACCGCCAAGGTTAACTTCACTCTATCCTGGAAATCAGCCTCTAATGGCTTTCCCGCAACCTTCACCCTGCTTGGGAAAGAATCCAGTTTGCTTCGGATCAGCATCCACCATGCCTGGGATCAGAATCCACCCTGCCGGAGGATACATATACTCCTATTGGGATCTCCACTCTACTGGGGAAATCTCACGCTTCTCCTAGACATCTGCCACATCGAGGGAACCAGCATTGAACTCTGCTCGGAAAAGAAACCCTGAACACCGATACTACCGGGAAAACACCAGAAAGTCAACTCTGTTGAGGAGAGGACGTCTAAAACGTTGCCTCTGCTGGAGAATCAATACACACTCCCGCTGGTGATACCTGACCTGATAGCGAGACTCTGTGGGTACGACAAAATCTCTGCTAGGGGAGAAACGAATCTGTATTATAATTTCAATGTCGTGGAGGAACACATCTGCTGGAGAGAGCTTTCGTCCTGCAATAAAACAAAAGAAAGCATACATGAGAAATGGTTACCTCAGTTACCACTCATGACACTTACCACGTGAGCAAAGTCTTTTGCTTTTGTTATGCTCTGTAAAGCCTCCTGTTTTCACCTGCAATGTTTATCAAAATATCGAACGTTTTTGTAAACAAAACAGTAAAAGTAAAACACGAAAAGGAAAACTTTGTGACTGAAGTGAATATTTTATTGATAAAAGGCTTGTAAATAGGAAAATTATAATTCAGATGCAATTCCTGAAAAGAGTCAATTGCGAAAAAGCAAAAGAATATATACAAATGTCGGCAACGTGGAAACAAACAACCACCATGTGTCGATTCACCTATGACCTGTATGTCTTCGATGTGTCCAATGTTTTGCCTTCTGAAAAGACTGACTGAACTGATTCCTTTCCTCTGAGATAACGGCTCGCAAGCTCACAGATCGAACACAGACCGCAGTCGTTTACTTTCAAATCCCTAACTTTTGCTTGGATCGCCCTTTTAGGTTTTCAATCCACCGAGATACTCTTTTTTTACCAAAGTCGCCTTTTCAGGTTTTCAACTTTGCGGGTTTACCTCTTTCCCCTTTTTTTTTTGTCCCTAATTTTTGCCTGAACCTTCTCTTTTTCCATGGTTCGCCGGGATGCCCCATTTTTGCCTGGACTTTTCTTTTTCTGTCCAGCGGGTCTCTTTTAAGCAAAGTATTTTTTTAACTGCGTCTGCGTTCACAGGGGACGAAAAATCTTCACCATTCATGGTAGATAGTAATAAGGCTCCACCAAAGAAAACATTTCTTACCATATACGGACCTTCATAGTTAGGAGTCCATTTTCCCTTGTGATATGTCTAAGGAGGAAGGATCCATTTCACCACCAAATTACCCGTCTGGAAGCACCGAGGACGCACTTTCTGATCAAATGCTTTCTTCATCCTACCCTGGTATACCCGGCCATGAGCAATAGCCGCCAATCTCTTCTCGTCGATCAAGCTCAACTGATTCAACCTAGTTCGCACCCACTCAGCTTTGTCAAGCTTTGCATCCGACAACACCCTTAAAGAAAGAATCTCAACTTCTAATGGCATGACTGCTTCCGTACCATACACCAGTGAGAAAGGAGTTGCCCCGATTGATGTACGCACCGAAGTACGATAACCATGAAGAGAAAAGGGCAACATCTCGTGTCAGTCCTTGTAGGTTACTACCATCTTCTGCACAATCTTCTTGATATTCTTGTTAGCTGCCTCAACAACGCCATTCATCTTTGGACGATATGGAGAAGAATTGTGATGCTCAATCTTGAAACTCTGACACAGTTCCTTCATCATTTTGTTATTCAAATTTGAACCATTATCGGTAATAATCCTTTCAGGAATACCATAATGACAAATGATGTCCTTCTTTATGAATCGGGCTACCACTTGTTTTGTGACATTAGTATAGGACACTGCTTCTACCCATTTCGTAAAGTAATCAATCGCAACCAAGATGAAGCGATGTCCATTAAAAGCAGCCAACTCAATCTTTCCGATCACATCGATTCCCCACATCGCAAAAGGCCAAGGAAATGTTAACACATTCAGAGGAGCCGGTGGCACATGCACCTTACCCGCATAAATCTGGCATTTTCTGGCATATTTGAAGCAATCGGATTCCATAGTCATCCAATAATACCCAACTCTCAGCAATTTTCTAGCCATTGCATGTCCATTGGTATGAGTACCGAAAGAACCCTCGTGGACTTCCTCCATCAACAGGTTTGCTTCAAGCTCATCAACACAGTGCAGAAAGACCATGTCGAAATTTCTCCTATAGAGCACATCGTCTTTGTTCAGATAAAAGTTACCGGCTAACCTCCTCAAGGTCCTCTTATCTTTGTTGGATGCCCCAGATGGGTATTCCTGAGTCTTGAGAAAATGCTTGATATCAAAATACCAAGGCTTTCCATCTGATGCTTTCTTAATTGCAAATACAAAATCAGGTCTATCAAGACGCATAATGGTGATGGCTGGAGTTTCGTTCCAGAAGTTCACTTTGTACATCGAAGATAGTGTGGCCAAGGCATCTGCCATCTAATTCTCGACTCTTGGCACATGATGGAACTCAATTCTATCAAAGAACGACAACAGTCTTCTTGCATAATCCATGTAAGGCACCAGGTTAGCCTGACGAGTTTCCCACTCTCCTTTGATTTGGTTAACGACTAACGCAGAGTCATCGTACACATCCAGATTCTTGATCCTCATATCGACGGCCTCTTCTAAACCCATAATGCAAGCTTCGTACTCGGCTTCATTATTGGTGCAGGTGAAAGTCAATCGGGCAGTGAACGGTATATGAGAACCGTGAGGAGTAGTAATAATAGCCCCAATCCCATTGCCATATGAATTAACCGCTCCGTCGAAAACCAGTTTTCACTGAGATCCGATCTCAGGACCTTCGTCGGGTAAAGGCTCATCACAGTCTTTCATTTTCAAAAACATGACATCTTTATCTAGAAAATTAAACTTCATCGGCTGATAATCCTTAATTGGCTGTTCCACGAGATATTCCGACAGGATGCTTCCCTTAATGGCCTTCTGGGAAACATACTGAATATCATACTCCGTTAAAACCATTTGCCATCGGGCAATCCTTCTGGAGAGTGCTTGTTTTTCAAAGACGTACTTGATCGGATCCATCTTCGAAATCAACAGGGTTGTATGGTTTAACATGTAATGTCTCAAACGCTTAGCGGTCCAAGCGAGTGCACAACATGTTTTTTCCAACATCGAGTATCTTGACTCACAATTAGTGAATTTCTTACTCAGATAGTAGATGGCGTACTCTTTTCTACCTAACTCGTCTTGTTGACCGAACACACATCCCATTGAATTCTCAAGAACCGTGAGATACATGATCAATGGTCTCCCTGCAACTAGAGGCATGAGTATTGGAGGTTCCTACAAATATTCTTTTATTCTTTTGAACGCTTTCTGGAAATTTTCATTCCACCTGACCGTTTGATCTTTTCTTAGCAATTTGAATATTGGTTCACAAGTGGCTGTAAGATGAGATATAAACCTTGCAATGTAGTTTAATCTCCCCAGGAAACCACGAACCTCTTTTTCTGTTCTCGGCTCAGGCATATCTCGTATAGCTTTTATTTTGGCAGGATCTACCTTAATACCCTTTTCACTAACAATGAAACCCAGTAACTTTCCCGATCTCACCCCGAAGGTGCACTTGTTAGGATTCAGCCTCAGCTTGAACTTCCTCAGCCTTTCAAACAATTTCAGAAGATCGACCAGATGTCCTTCCTTCGTCTGTGACTTTGCACTCATGTCATCAACATAAAATTCAACCTCATGATGAATCATATCATGAAACAAAGTGACCATTGCCCGCTGATAAGTTTCCCCAACATTTTTCAATCCAAAGGGCATCACCTTGTAGCAAAAAGTCCCCCATGATGTGATGAAAGTAGTTTTCTCCATGTCTTCTGGGTCCATCTTGATTTGGTTATACCTAGAGAAACCATCCATGAACGAAAACACATAATACTGAGCGGTGTTATCAACCAACACATCGATATGGGGGAGCGGGAAATCGTCTTTCGGGCTCGCTTTATTCAGATCTCGATAATCAACGCACATCCAAACCTTTCCATCTTTCTTAGGAACATGAACGATATTAGCGACCCACAGAGGGTAATCCAAGACAGCAAGAAACCCAACATTCAACTGCTTATGAACCTCTTCTTTGATCTTGACCGCCATGTCTGGCCTTGTTCGTCTCAACTTCTGCTTGACTGGCAAGCATTCTTCTCTGAGAGGTAACCGGTGTACCACGATATTTGTCTCCAGCCCAAGCATGTCTTGGTAAGACCAAGCGAAGATATCCTTATACTCACGAAGCATTTCAACCAATCTTCTCTTGACACTGTCTTCCAATGCAACCCCTAGTTTAACCTCTTTCTTATCATCCTCGGTGCCCAGATTGATAATCTCAATATCCTCCTGATGAGGCACAATGACTCTTTCCTCCTGCTTGAGAAGCCTGGCTAACTCTTCAGGTAGTTCACAGTCTTCGTCAGTCTCTTCTTCAGCTTGATAAATGGGATTATCAAAGTCATACGAAGTCATAGCCGAACCTGAATCGATGGCATCTGATAGAAAAGACCTGCATGAGGATGTTTATTATGCGATGCAACAAACAAAACACATTGTCATTTTTCTGTTTATACTATATGAGAATATTAGTATTATTATTGATTAAAATGAATATAAGTGAAATAAGGGTAAATTGGACATTATGAAGAGTTAGTAAGGGTGTTATGGGAAAAGCCCAATTGTGTGGCCCAAGTCTAAGTTTGACAAAATAGAATTCTGAAGGTTTGAGATTCATTTTGTTAACCGTGAAAAGAATGGAGGTTAGAGCTCTGAGGAGGGATTAGTGGAGGCAAAAGCTTCGGAAGATTGCCGGAGTTAATCGTGAAAGCTTTGAATCGGCTAAGGTATCAGGAGTATTTTTGTTCATGATTTTCCATGTATGTATTTATATGTGTTTATGATGGATTTAGGATTTAAGGGATTTTGAGTTGAATTGGGAAAACTAAGGGAATCGATTATAAAACTCTGAGATTGTGGTTTATGGTATGAATCACTGAATATTGACATGAGAAAGGAAACCTTAGGCCTTCGCGGCCAAAACCTTGGATTGTGATATGTTGGACCCTATAGGAATAGGAATATTCACATGTGAGTAACTCTGATGCACTCAGAGCAATTGCAGGAAAATAGTGTTTTAGGCAGTGAAAATGTTGCCAAATTGGCCTAATAAACCATAGATGTTGTGTCGTTATCGCTGTATGACCTTAGATATGTTTTAGGGGCACTTGGTGTGTGAATCGTATGAGTTTCTGGGTAGAAATCAGTTCTGGTGCGTAGCAGGTTTTGCTGTCATCGCTCTGTTCACCTAGCGAGCAAGCCAGCGAAGGTTTGCTACAGGCTCGCCTAGCGAGCAAGCCAGCGAAGGCTCGCTACCAACTCGCCTAGCGAACGTAGTAGAGTTCGCAGAATTGATCGTGTGTAGCGATGTCGTGATGTTTGATTTTGGGATTCCTGTGATGAGTTACTATGAGTATGATAGTGAGGTTGTGTGAGTAATAAGTGATAGTATGAGGCTTACCACAATTGTAATCATGATGAATTAATATGAGGCAATGTGAGATGATATTAGGGGTTAATATGTGAATACTATGTGATGATATAACGAATTAACATGAGTAGAACTATGAAGTTTATGTGATTGATAGGCGATAGTGTGAGGATTACCGTGAGTATAACTTGATAAATTAATACGAGATGATATGAGGGTAGTATTATAAATTAATATGGGATAATATGAGATAATATAACTATGAGCTAATATGTGATTTATACGTGATTATATGATGACATGATGTGTGAGATTAATTAATATGATGAATTATGATGATATGCTGTATAGTGATTAATATGATGAATTATGATGATATGTTGTATGATGATTAATATGATGGATTATGATGATATGTTGTATGATGAGTAATATGATGAATTATGATGATATGTTGTATGATGATTAATATTATGAATTATGATGTTTGATGGTGATGAATATGATGAATGACGATGCACCTATGATGTTATTATGAGGATGATTTATGAAGTGTGCATCATGCATTCATGTGCATACGGACTTCGGTTCAGGACCTCGATTACTTTGGCTTCAATCCCACTGTGCGGATGTGAAGTATTTTGATGTGCTCTGATTCTATAGTAGAATAGATCCTATTGATGGGGATCTATGGAGGGTTGATGGCTCAGTGTCCATCGAGCTGTGATGATTGGTACCACATGCATTGAGTCTATGTTGCATTTGCATTTATGAGCCTTTGTGTATAAATTATGATGTTGTGGCCCTTGAGGCATATTTGAAGGATATCAATGTGTTGAATATAATTATGAGTAATATGTCGTTTATGTATTAATTGTTATACATTGATTATTATGAATTATTTTACTCACCATGTCTGTTCGAATGTTACCTCCACGTGGGTAACGTGCAGATGAGCCAGTTTAGCCGTGGACGCCGCCGAGGAGTCATTTATGAAGTTTTAGAGTCGTTAGCCTTTATGGTTAATTTAGAGGGTCTTGCTCTGATATGTAACATCGGGTTGGGTTCCTTGAGTTAATTTTATATCATTGGGTTATTTTACTGATGTTCCCTTTTTGAGGAGAAACCTTGATTTATGCTTTGAGTTCCGCTATTTTAATTATTTTGATGTACTTTGAGGAAAACCCGTCGTTACGGAGTATTGACCAATTTTGTTGACTTTGAGAGATGTACGCCCTTTTGTGGCTGTTGCGATGAAATTTGGATGTCAAGCTATTGATTAACTTGAATCTTAATTCATTTACAACCGGTCTTTGATTTATCCGAAGGAAAGGTTAAAGAAAGGAAAAACCTAAAGGGGAGAGATCTAAGGTTCGGGGGTTGGTTAAGATTAGGGAAGGTATTAGCACCCTAAACTTCCGTAGTACTCTACGGGAACCTTTTGTTTATTTTTTTTATTTATTTCATTAATTATTTTGCTTTAGGGTATATACAAAGGATTGAAAATTAAAAAAGACCTAGGGGTTAATTCTAAGTTTACTCGGCAAGACATCGCATCTTGTGCCTACATATCCTTACGGGAATGGAATCAGAGTAACTGTAGTTCCCCTCAAAAGGGAGGTTAGAGACTTCTTGACTGTGGTCAAGGTCTCAAGGGGAATAAACGCATCTTAAGGACACGCTTACATGGAGTCTTAAACTCCGATCTCTATGTTATAAATTGTTAAGTGCATTAGGGTTAGGTTAGGGATTCCGCGGCGGGAAACCCTAAAATGAGTGCGGCGACTCTTTGACCTAAAGCTAGGGGTAGTTTTGTAATTTTGTCCACGGCGAGACATTTGTGAAAAGTTAGGGTTTGTAAGGGTTTGAAGTTTTGAGGACTATTGGCGTGGCGGCCAAACGGCTAGACCTAATCCTTCGGAGGAATGCAATGGGACAAATTAACGATGCAAATGCGCGAATTTAAACCATACAAACAACAGAAATTAAAGTGCGGAAAAGTAAACGCGATAATTTGTTCGCGAAGTTACAAATGAGAAACAGATACAATTATAATACAACTTGAATTGAAAAACACATTAAAATAGCTAATAGCAACGTAACAAGCTGCACATTGAATACACAAGGTTAGTAGACAGAGTCAGACAGTAATCAGACGAGTTATGAAACGGAAGTGCGAAAGTTATAGATATTCTTTGTTGTTTATTTGTGATATATAAAAAGCTTTTGATTTAAGTTAAAAAAGAGGTTTTAATATTATAAAAAAAAAACTTTTCAAAAATAGTCTTAATTTAATTATCTAACAAAAAGGTTTTATTTAAAAAAAAAGGTTTAATGTTATTATAAAAAAAGATTTTAGTTATTATTTTAAATTTATCTAAAAAAAAGTTTTTCTTAAAAATAATAGATTTTCATATTAATTTGGAAAAGATGTTAATGTTATTTATTTAAAAAAAAAAACAGATTTTTATATTATAACAAGTTTTAATAAATTAATGATAACAATAATAATAATAATAATAGTAATAATAATAATAATAATAATAATAATAATAATAAATAATGATAATACTACTACTACTACTACTACTACTACTACTAATAATAATAATAATAATAATAAGGCAATAATGAATTTTAAATGTGCCAAATAACCCAACAATGTTGCTAACGCAGAAATGCGCTCATCGCAACCAGATCTAAATCGGACGAAACAAAATTTATCGCAAAGAAAAAGAAATTAAGCAAAAAAACAGTATTATTGCTCACGCAAAAATGCGATCATCGCAACCAGATCGAACTAACACAAATGTCACGCGTCATGCACACAAATGTGCAAACATCGTATCGATATAATTCGATCAAAAATTAATCTTATATATATAAACTCTAACAATTTAAAAATTATAAATATATAAACGTAACAGTAATAGATAAAGAAAAAGAAATAACGGTAATAGATGAAGAAAAAAATAACGGTAAAAGATGAAGAAAAAGAAACAACAGTAATAGATGAAGGAAAAGAAATAATGGTAAACGATGAAGAAAAAGAAACAACAGTAATAGATGAAGGAAAAGAAATAACGGTAAACGACACTCACTCCTCTTAGGTTTTTTTTCATTCTCCCCTTTTTTCAACAAGGCAACACATGTATATATAGGGAACAAATTAGGGTTAACACCAAATTGTCAATAATGTCCCTAAAGCCCATTTTAAAGCCCAAACTAAATAATTATAAGAAAAAATAAAATTTAAATAATTTAAAATAATTAAAATAAACTTAAAATAAAAACTAATAATCCTATTGATTCCTAAAATCAAAAATATTATAAAAAGAACAAAATTTTTTCTAATATTTTTTATTTTATGATTTTTTGGATATTTTTATGAATAATTTAGAAAAAAAGTGAAAAAAAATAATATTTTAAAAAATGATTTAATTAAAATACGAAAATAATAATTAAATAATAATAAAAAACTATTTTTGTTATTTTTTAATGAGAGATAGAAACATTTAGAGTAAAAATAATAAAAAACAAAAAGTGACTAAGGTGAGATTCGAACTCTCAACCTCTCACACTTAGAACTCCTTACACATGTCCTCTTGCCAATTGTGCCATTTTTACTTTTTAGAAAAAAAATACATGCCATATGATATTTACCTGCAAAAAGTCAAACGACTACACAAATTTGTTAGTAATTGATTAAATGCAATGAAATGCGACGACAAATCTTAGGGCAAAATTTGGGGTATTACAGTGGCTTTTTAATGTGATTTAGTTATTCACTCTGATTCTTGTGTTATTTGCCTTAATAACTTTTGGGATAGAAAAAGGGTGTTACAATAGACTAAATCATTAATTTAACATTAAACTTGTCCTAAACCAAAAGACATAACAAGTAATTAATTTAACATTACACTTGTCCTAAACTAATAGAAATATAGGTTGCCTTCTTGCTTGCTTGAGATGAACCAAGCCTAATGGCATGGAACGTAACATTATTTGTTGCACTTAACCTTGTGTAGAACCTGGTGATCCAACACTTCTTGTTGGCCTCCTAATTCTCAACTTCTAGATAGTGGTTCATGGTCCACTTGATGTAGTATTTAATTTTTTAGCAGGTCATGATCCATTTGCCATAGCTGGAGTTCGACTTATCAAAGTTGCTTGGGATTGATTTTTTAACGTTTCTTTATTTACTAAGATTTGATCTAAAATATAGGTGGTGTCTTCATCATATGCTTAAAGGCTTCTTCATTGACACCTTTTGTTTCTCATCTCCATTTCCCAAGCTTGTAGGAAAGTTAACTTAAAAGCTTTCCATATAATCTCTTTTAATTTCTTTCCAGAAAACTTCTTTCTAAAGTTATTATACAAATGGCGTACATAAAATCTTTGTTCCACATCAGGGAAAAACTCATCCATAATCGACAAAAAACCCAAAAAATAAAACAACAAAGTCATTAACAAAACATCATAAACACGCAACCAGAAAGTAGATATGAAACTTTATAAGAAGCATTCAAATACATTTTATTGACCAGATATGAATGTATAGGTGTGACATTGAGTTTTGCCTTAAAGTGATGCCAGTAGATTTTTGCATTTGTTGGATAACATATGTATAATCTCTCGAAATGAGGGCTCTTGTCAACTACATTATCTTGAACATGTTAAACATCCAATTTAATTGTTGAACCATGATTTTTTCTAATAATTTCGTGAAAATAGTCACAAATTCTATTGTATATTCTAAGAAGGAGCCATCAACCATTCCTCTAGTTACGCACATAGCCCTAACTTCCTTAGCCTTGTTTACACCCACGTTTTACTTCCTTTAGAATTTTTCCTAGATGTACCTAATCTTTATCTTAGGATTATCTTTCAATATGTTTTAAATCCTATTACTTTCTGCTTTGTAGTAACCATATTCACATTGTAAGCTCTACTACATCTGTAAATATCCACAACTTTCCTCAATTGCCAAGATTTTTCATTTGATGATTTGGAACAATATGCATTCCACTCACATCCTTCTTTACAAATAACCTTAAATCTTTATTTTTATTTTTATTTTTAGAGAACTTAAGATCCATTCCTAACTGGACCGCACATGTAGTGATATCTTCTTTAAAATCAAACTTGGTAGAAAAAAAATGTTCCTCATTTCCACTTATAGTTTTCCATGTTTTTTTGGTAATTTGAAGACTAGATACTTGTTTTTATTACATCCACTTTCTTCACCCATTTCATACCCACTTTCCAATTCCTCACTATCATTTTCACTCTCATTAAAATTTCATTTTTTTTTTATGTTTCATTCTAGTACCCAATGTATCATTTGCATAACCTAATAGATTTTCCATACCTTCTTCTATAAACTATCATTATCCTCATCCGAGTCTTCAAAGTCAATATCCATGGCACTCTCGTAATGAAAACTCACATAATTGTTGTCATCACATGTTTCAGTACCAACAATTCCACAATCATTCACCTCAACATAATTAACCTCACCATCATTCAATTCACCCTAATTCATTTCAACCCCACTCCACACACAATCTCATACTACCATCTTTCTTATTTACTAATAACACCATAGCTCCTCAAGGCGACAAACTTGATCTTATAAACTTCTTCTCTAACAAATCCTCTAATTGCTTCTTCAATTCTGCTAATTCTGATGTCGATATCCTGTACAGTGCCATAAAAATAGGCCTGGTACCCGGTACAGGATCAATAGAGAACTTTACTTCTCTCTCTGGCGACACATCTGAAATATAATTAGGAAAAACATATGGGAAATCACACACCACCGACAACTCATCAATTACAACTTAATTTTCAACATATAAGAATGCGAACAACTGAAGCACATGAGCTTCCTCTTGCAAAAGCTCTTTCAACTGTCTAACAGATAAGAACCCAACTTCTTCCTCATCTTCACGAGCAAGAAATTGCACTAACTTATTATAAAAATTGATATGAATATGATTAAACTCCAACCAGTTCATTCCCAATATCACATCTAGAACCCTCAGCGACAAATAAATCAGATCAACACCAAAATCTCTATCAAAGATTGACAGAGGACAATTCAAATAAACTAAAGAAGTAGTCATTGATCTCTTAGCAGGAGCACTAATAACCATCTCTCCATTCATAGAAGACATCACAAGTCCTAAGCTTTTCACAGAATCAACATCAATAAAGGAGTGCGTAGCAACAATATCAATAATAGTAATTAAAGGAGTATTATTAATGTAGCATATACCTCTAATTAACCCGTCGACACTAAAAGTTCGAGTCCCTGCCAGAGCAAACGCCTTTCCTCTAGATTGAGCTATCTTTAGTTTCTAACAGTTGGTACTAACGTGATCGGTTTACCATAATTAAAATAAGTTGGAACATTAGTTTTGCAATCACTAACAAGGTGTCCTGACTTCCCGCACTTAAAACACTTATTCACATCACTGTTACATTCATTTGCACGATGACCTATACCACCATATCTATAGCACTTGATATGAGCAGGAGATCCTCCCCCACTTGGCCTCTTACCATCAGAAATTATATGCTTACCTTTGTCAACTGGGGTATTGTATGGTTTTCCACGATACATCTGTTTCCCTTTCTCTTCGCTCAAACTCTTGTAATGAGAAGACTGAGCTTTGTTATCCTCATCAAAAAATTATACTTTTGTTCACTAGTTCAGGGAATCGGCGAATATGTTGATATCCAATGCCCTGCTTGATTTCAAGATATAACCCATTCTCAAACTTAATGCACTTGGAAGCTTCCGCAGCTGCATCATTGTAATGCAGATAAAATTTAACGAGCTCCTTGAACCTAGCGGCATATTCAACAACATAAGAACTCCCTTGCTTCAATTCCATAAATTCAATCTCTTTCTTTCCGCAAACATCTTCTAGAAAATACTTCCCAAGAAACTCTCCTTTGAACACAGACCAAGTAATTTCATTACCTACAACTTACAACCTCTGGCGGGTGTTACCCCACTAATCTTCAGCTTCTTCTGCTAGCATATGAGTATCAAGCTACACTTTCTGTGCTTCAGTACACATCATAACTCTAAATATCTTTTCAATATCTTTCATTCAAGTATGAGTTCCATCCGGATCATACCTGCCCTTAAAGGTAGGTGGATTGTTCCTCTGAAATCTTCCCAACTGACAAAATTCATCATTCACCACATTTTGGTTGTTGTTCTGAACAGCCTGAGCCACTGCTTATAAAACGGCGACAATAGCAACATTATTCCTTCCAGTCATATTCTGAACAACACCAACAAAACAAGATTAGAAAGATTTAAGATTGATTATGTTCACACCATAGTCGTACAATACTAATACTCTACAACACCTGAATAGACGGACGAACCTGCTCTGATACAACTATGTAATATCCTATTTCCCATTATAATAATTATAAATTAAATAAAAAATAATGCGATTACGATGTCACATCCCCCAAATTATGAAGTCTAAAAAAATCACCTCATACATATATAAAAACATAACTCTCAATGCAACGAAAAACAATTTTAATGGAATTAAGGCCTCAACAAGGTTATCCTCACCACTTGTGATCCAAACAAAAATTTAAAACAACAAAATATACGTAACACAAACATAATTAAAAACAGCCCCAACTCTCAGTGTTACGTATCAGAGTGACTCTTCTAATAGACCTGATCGATAGCAACATAATGATGCTTCTCCTATTACTCAAATACATGCTTATCTATACTCCGAAGAGCACAGACACACAAACACAAAATGAGTGAGATTCATATTCAAATAATAATCGATGTTAAAACATGCTAAGGAGTAGTATCATAATTAATGATCACAAATCCCACTTTGATAATTCACAATTCACAATGCAATATGCTAACACCAAATTATGATGCAATGAGACACTATTACTTGACTCAATGCATGTGGTATCATTTTATCATTAATGATTCATTATAAGAATCTGATTCCCTATTTGGAATCCCGAGTTCCCCATTCAAAGTTTCAGATATACCTTATGTCCCCTCTTCGAATATAAAATCTATCTCCACGAAAACAACAACATGAATGCATGACATGTTTTATGCAACCGACATAAGTCGTCATAATAATAATATATGATTCATAATCAATTACCCGAGTACAATCGTGCACTTTATATAATCCACCCTTCTGGACTACCATCAACATCAACAAATACATTGGTTTGATCAAGCATACACATCAGTTCAATTATCATAAAAAAGCTTACTTATAAAGCATTTTAGGAAACCCTTATTTCCCCTATGTAACCACTATCAAATAAAAGTTTCAAAACAGAAAAATTCTAAAAACAAAGTTGTAGCTTACTGAGTAAGATAAATCACCCTTCAAACCCCACTAAAAAATGTTTTACGAGTCAAAAGTTATGCTAAAAATTATACAGGCCTGAAATTCTGAAAAACTGCTATTTTATAAAAATTTCACTTCTGTTTCAGTCTGAATTAACCAATACCAAATGCTCATAAAATTCCCCTTAACACCAAAAACACTGCATTGTAGTATTCTCTAAACACTCATGATCATCATATAATACTCCTTCCATAATTACAATCATTCAACAACATATTGCAAACTTTCATACCATGTTCAGCACGAACAATGTTCACTTTGAAAAAAATTCAGCATGCCCAACCATTGCAATTTACACAATAATAATCATTACAACACCACTAATCATCAACAAACATAATCAAACATCAACAAGTTCAATTTTACACAAACAAGTATTGATTCAATCCAAAATCATGCAATTCACAAAACTTAAGATAGAAAGACCCTCATTACCCTCTCGTGTTAAAATTACCCTTGTTAGAATAGAAATTCCCCCCATTACCTTTGATTTTTCTTAGCTTTTGCAGCAATGGTGATTCTCTTGCAAGACTCATTTGCCCTAACTCTCTCTTCTCTTGGTTCTTCTCTTTCTCCTTTCTTTTTCACGTAACTGAAAAATCTCTTATCTCTTCTATCTATTCTTTTTTTTATAACCTCCCAACTAAATCTATTATTATTATTTGATAACAAAAAAATAAAATAATTACTATATCTATTATTATAGCTACAAATATAATATAATATTCTTTAATACAAATAATTTTAAATTTTATTATTATTATATCTTATAAAATTATATTATAGTTATTACTATTAATTTCTCCTCTTCTCTTACACCCTTATGTCTCTCAACATTTGCTTTCACACCTCCACTTCTCACAATCTAACACTTTAATTATATAACTCTACACTTAATTAAATCACAACCCTATGAAACTCAATTAATCCAAGGAAACTACCTTACACTTAAAGGTTTTCCCTCTCACACAATCATAAAACATAAATAATAACAACATAGTACTATATGAATTAAATAATTTAAATGGGGTGTTAAAGACTCCAACTTCATTCCTCACAACTACACCCTAATTTAAATCATCATCGTTCATCCCAACCTCATCGACTCTAACATCATTCAACTCAATTACATCATCTATTGTACCTTTGACAACTTCTTCACATGGTTTTCCAATTTCATTTTCTCTATAAAGGATACTCACATTATCTGGGTTTATAGTTTCATCCTCTACAAGAACATCATAATACTCTGATTGAGAAAGTGGATGTGGTACATAAATATGAACACTCATATGTATCTTGCATAAATTAGCTATATCTTGGGCACCATTGTCATCACTCAAAGTAATCATACCAAATGTGGGGTCCTTGTATAATATAGTTTTAACTTCCTTATACCCCATATATTTAATTATCCATATTACCTCAAAATAACTCCTCTTATCTATATCACATCTCAACTCTGAAATAATTCCTTCATAATTAGACAAATCATCATCTACAAATGAACCTCCACGATGAATGAACAAATTCATTCATATTTTACCTAAAAAGAAATGGTAATACTTCCACCATAGTTTTTTGAGACTTCACATGTAGATTAATAGGTTTATGTTATAGTGGTTAATGTCACATATATAAGAAATGTGGTTTATGGGATTTGAATGGATTGAGAGCGAGGAAGGTGAATGAATCAACTAAGAGAGCCTACACCTAGAAGATTAAAAAAAGAATTTGACGAAGGTGAAGAATTCATCAAAACCCAAAAAATAATTTTAGCTACCTATTTTTGTGTCACTAAATTGGTCACAAAAGTTGGTTTTAGTTATACGACATTCTACATCATTGCCATAGTCTTATTGATTGACTTTGACTAACATAATTGACAAAAATGACTAACGTGATTCAGAGTGTAGAGTTAAAGGACTCAAATGGTCCTTTTTAAAGTTATGAAACTAAAATGAACTTCATGTATAGGATACGAGACGAAAAAGAGTAATAAACATATTTTTTTTTATTAAAAGTATAAATATTCTTTCTTTTCTATTGAAAATGATTTTCATCAAAACTAATCTAAATAGTTACCCCTGTCCCAAAATAATTGTCATAGTTGGTCATTTCACACACATTAAGAAAATGTAATACATGAAATAAAGATAATATATTTTTACCAAAATATTCTTGTTTACTATTGGTGCATTTGAATTATCATGAATGCAGAGTGGGAGAATAATAAATTAAGAGCATTAGTTAGAGGGTATAATTGGAAGACAAACATTAGAACTGCAAAAGAAATTAAAAACGACACTTATTTTGAGACAAATAATTTTATATGACGTGACAATTATTTTGCGATAAAGGGAGTATTTATTTTCAACAAACAATTTATTTCAATATAGTAATTTTGAGAAAGACTTATAAAAAAACACACTTAAAATATTATTTTTTTTAAAGAATCTAAAACAAAAGCCCTCAAATTTAATTGAAAATTAACTTTTAAGTTTGTACCCGCTTTTAAAAGTAATTCATTAAATTGTTCAAAAGTTTAAATATTGTTATTTATTTTATTTTTATTTTTTAAATGCTTTTTTCTTTTATTTCGTACTCTTATAATACACCATAGCTAAATGGTGGTGCGTATGAGGTTTTCTTTTTTCACTCTTTAAACCTCATAAAATTTTTGAATTGATACAAATATTTTGTAACACCCATATACAATACATGTCTAAAAATACATATTATACATAATTGTAATGTAGGCACTAAAATACATATTATACATATTATACTCTTAGAATACACTATAACTAAAGGGTGGTATCTATGAGGTTTTCTTTCTTCACTCTTTAAACCTCATAAATTTGTTGAATTGATACAAATATATTGTAAAACCCACATATAATACATGTCTAGAAATACATATTATACATAGTTGTAATGTAGGTACTGAAATACATATTATACATAGCTATAATGTAAATACTGAAATGCATAAGCGCCTAGCGGCAACATTGTACATATTACATGCCAAAAAAAAACTACAACCATGGAATAATATAAATATATACAAGGGTGCCCAAAAATAAAGGTAGGAACTAGATCATTGAGGAATGATCTCAAAAATATTTGTACAACGGACAAGTCATCCAAAACAACAAAAGAAGTAAAGACATCACACTATCTTATCCTTACCCTTCTCCTGATTAGAACTACCCGAAAAATAATAAAGAAATAAGGGGTGAGATGATAATCCCAGTGGGTTCCCTACCTTATGGGTCTCCTCGACTCTACAAGGTTCTAATCATCATCCTAACTCAAAAGACTTGAGTTCACAAAACTTGCAATGCATGGAAACATGTTGCTTGAGTTCATCAACTCAAACTATCACTAATCAGAAACCACATTAAGGTATTTTTCCCTGACCAACCCTACATCTAGGATTCTCGACACAGGTTACAGATCCTTGTGTCACACTTTGACATACACATGAATTTCAGATTCAAAGGGATAACATCCACCTTAAGAATAGTCATTTCTTATGAGATTCTTAACCCATTTCAAGACTTTTACCCATATGAGATTTTCACCCACCATGAGATCCACCGCTTTTGGGACTCAAGCCCAAGTCATTCAAGTATCAGTGCGTACATCCCAATTCTTACTCTATATAAGCATCACAACCTAAAGGACAATTGTTCTTAGGAATTGTATCTCAGTCAAACTGATCATGATCTTAAATGTTTTGTTCTTCGACAAAAGAGATTTTAAGACCAAGTTATTATGAGTGTCGAACAATTTAAAGACTCCATCTTTCATAACCACTAAGAAACCTTTTTCAAATAGTTGTTAAACATTTAGAAGATTGCACTTCATTATAGATATATAGCGTACATCTTTGATAATAACTTTTGCTATATTACTCATTTGAATAATTACGTTGCAAGTATCTTCTGCTTGCAATGAGCTATTATCTGCAAGCTTGACCTTTCTCTTCTTCAACTCGTCGAAATTTGCTAACCACACTTTTCGACCAATCATATGATTCGAGCAGCCTGTGTTAAGGAACCAGGACTTAGAGTTAACATGCTTATTTGCAACTGCAGTCATAAACATCATACCATCATAATCATCTAAATTTTAATGTGCAAGGTTTGCTCATTCATCGTTCTTGCCTTTTGTCACTCCCATGTCCTTCTTGTACCAACATCTTTTGAACTTAAAATTGGATTATATCACAACAATTATAGTATTGAATTTTTGATTTATCAAATGAAAGGATTATATATATATATATATATATATATATATATATATATATATATATATATATATATATATATATATATATATATATATATATATATATATATATATATATATATATATATATATATATATATATATATATATATATATATATATATATATATATATATATATATATATATATATATATATATATATATATATATATATATATATATATATATATATATATATATATATATATATATATATATCGACAATAAAGTTATTAATCGAACATCTCTTCTACAAAATAAAAAAGAAAGCTTAAAATTTTAATTTTAATATACATTTTACAAATCATTATATGGTTTATCATTTTTTAGTTTAAATAAACACAAAATCAAACCTAAAAAACTACTTATTTCCAATTTTTCCCACCCGAAAATATTCAAAATTAGTCCACGAAGTGAAGAAAAAAAGCATTTGTTAATTGCAAATTTGCAATTAACCATTCGCTTATTCACACTCTCTCGCCAGTTTCAGTTGGTACGGTGCGCGTACAGTGCTCACACACAAAACAGATAAATACAACTCTCTCTCTCTCTCTCTCTCTCTCTCTCTCTCTCTCTCTCACATTACTGTTCCACTGGTTTCTCTTTCATCACTGCCATTTCCATTCCCTCTTTCTCATTTCTCATCTTTTTCAAACCTCCAAACCAAACGAGGGTTTCCATTTTCTCTTATTTTCACTTTTCATTTTTTTCTCATCTATTTCACCTCACACTCCAATTTTCTCTTCCCTTGAGAATCCCCCCTCTCAGGTTCTCATAAAAACCCGTTAATCTTCCTCTCCATGGTTTCAAATTCCGCTGAATTTCCAATTCTGGTTTGTGTTTGTTTTCTTCATCAAGTACTCGAATAAAACGAGGTGAAACGGCCATTTCAGTTGCTAACTCGGTAACTAGGTTTTGCTAACCTAGTGGTAGAATAAGAAGGGGGAAAATCGAAGTGATCGTTGAAGAAGTGTGGTTTAGGGTTTTAGGCGGTTGAATTAGGGTTAGTATTGCATGATAGATAAAATTGTTTTGCGATGGACGTGGAGGAAACTGGGAGGTTGGTGGATTTAGACCCAGATATGTTGCAGCTTCAAGAGGTGTCTCCTCTTGCACTGAAATCGAATCTCTATGTTGCTGAGGAGCTATACTCGCAGTGGCTTTCACTTCCAGATACTTGTCGCCTGGTACATAAATATGTTGTTGAATTGAACTGTGTTAGTTATAGTTCTTTTTTACGAATGGGTGCTTTTGGTTATTTATTTGATTAATGGAAATGGTGCAAAAAGAGTTGTGGAATATATTTGATTTACTTTTGTCAAAACTGAAAGTCTTTTTCTATTTTTTGATTGGGGTGTTAGTTAGCAAAATTGGACTAAAATGTGACTGTAGATGTTTAATATGAGACAGTTTAAGTTTTAATATGTTGGTAAATTATCATTTCTATTATATGGATCAACTCAGCTACACACGATCCTAACCAAAATTTGGCTTGTATTTATCTGGTGTTTGTCGACTGGGTCTTTCTTCCATTCCTTTAGAGTAGCTTTCTTTTGTATTGGATGCTTTTATGTTAGATTAGGAAAAAACTTAAAATGTTGAAATTCTGTTAATACTGTGGAGTAAATAATTGCGGAATAGTGAGATGAACTTGCCATTATTCAAACTACTGACAAGTTGACAACGAATAGAATGGTGGGTTTCGTCAAGTGGATAATAATGGAGGGAGAGGAATAAAGAGGTTTAGAGAGGAGGGCCACTGAACAAAGAGTATAGTCTCTATCTAATAGAGTAATAAAACAAAAGTTCAGAACAAAGAAGGATGAAGTGGACAAAATAGATAGAAGGATAGAGAGTGACATAACAGAATAGGAGACGGGGAACACAGAACAGAAAAGTGTGAAGAGAAAACAAAGAAGTAGACGGAGGCCAAGTCAACTGTAGCCTGCTGGAGACGGGTTCTCCACTATATATGACCTGTAAATTGGAGATGGCGGTGATGTGTGAGTAGAAAATGATTTTGACATGAGATGGCAGTGAAGGCGAACAAATAGAGAATGAGTTTGACATGAATGGCAGAAATGTGCAAGCAGCTGGTTCATGCGCAACTAGGCACTTTAAACACAAGTTGGCTGTAATGTAAAGTGGGTTGTAATTATACATATTTTTCTAAGTGATTTTCACATATAATTCCACTTTACAATGCAAGTAGCAGCACTATAGGCTGCCATATGAAATTACACAACTAAAGCTGCACTGCAGAAATACATAAACTAGTCGTAAAACTAACATATATCAAGAACAATATAAATGAGGTGCAGAAATTTCCTGATTATTTGTAAAACCTTAAATCATTGTATAATAGTTAAAAAACTAGCTCATGAGTAGTGTAAATTAATTAGCAAGGCTGTTGAGTTCCTAAATTATGCTGTTGCTAGGACTAAATATGCCCTCAACAAAAGTATTGCCATTTCTTTGTTGGTTGCTTGTTTGTTTAATCTGTCTAGCTTAATTTACGTATATTTCTTTCAAGTTCAATTTTTCGTTGATGTATTCTCAACACAGATTAAGTCATTGCTTGCTGACGCAAAAGCTGGAGTTCCCTTTAGTGCACCCGAGAGCTCAACAAGTACAAATGCTCTTTCAATCAACCCATTACCTTCCTTATTTCCTGCTGGGAGTACACCGCCACTTTCACCACGCAGTTCATCTGGTTCGCCACGGACCACGAAGCAGAGAACTAGCCCTTCTTCATTAGGTTCTCCACTAAAAGTAGTCCGTGAATCTGTTAGGGAAATCATTCCTCAGGTATTTGTCATTTTCTTAATTAATTATTTGTTCTTTTTCCTCATACTTTATATTGGTTATGTATTGAATGATTTAGCTCCTTGTATTACAATTTATTAACATTACTTTGAATGTTTGCAGTTCTACTTCAAAAATGGCCGTCCACCTCCAAATGAAATGAAAGACCATTTCATGTTTCAAGTTGATAATCGATTTTACAGTCATATGGATGGTTTGCAATTACTTGGTAAGAACATGATATTTGTGAGCTTATTGGTTCTATATGCTCAGTTGTGACATCATTATGGAGAGATACTAGTATTTTTATTTGTTTTTAATATCTTTGTATTCTTATTTCAGAATTCAAGTCTTTTACGAAAGAGATATGCAAAATTCCCTCGTTTTTCTCCACCATTCTTTTCAAAAAGATTGATGTCAATTTTACAGGAACCATAACAAGGTACCAAATCTCTTATTGGACTATTCCATCATAATAGATCATTGCTTCACATGAAGCTTTTTGAATTTCTATTAGATTTAGCTCTTTTTATTTTTTATTTTTTATATACATGCTGTTTCTTTTATATTTGGTATACAAAGAATAAGGAAAATATGGCTGCCAGTTTTTTCCAGATAAAATACGCAGTTCAAAAGTGTTTGTTCGACAGGGTTTATGATTGTTTAATGTACTTTAATTTTCTAATATTTCATCCTTTCCTTTGAAGCAATGTTTTACAAACTGAATCAGACATTGAACCGCAAGATCCCTGAGTGATGGTTCAACTGCTTTAAACGACTTGAACTAGGACGAAACCACAATCATATTGTTCAAATAACCGAACAGTAGAAAGTGCCAGTTCAATCAAACCATCTGGTTCAGTTTTTTAAACATTACTTGAAGGAATTAGAAGGATCTTAATCTTAGATCAACATCACTTATAGTCTAATGGTATCATTTATGCTGGATGGTAATACTAACCCAGGGGAAATACCACCCTAGTTGGTGATTTAAATATTTTAAGGTGGCGATTTAGAATTGTTTTTATTGGTTATTATTTACTACCTTTGTCACTGACTCACTGTATATAAGACCCCTTTAACTTATTCACAATAATTAAGAACGTTGGTTAATTTAGCTATCCATATTAAATGTTACAATTTATAATACTTTTCCATAATTACCCTTAAGGTTATTGGGACTTGTATCCTCTCATTCTTTCCATCTAATTGATACATAATGGTACACATCTCACTGCATTTCCCCCAATCCTCACAAGATAGAGGTGATAAAGTAATTAATAGTATTTTAGTATTAAAAAATTAATGCAAGAGAGAAATTGAAGGGGGGCTTATAAATGGAGACAACAAAATAAACGAACTTCTAAGAAGAGTTTTGTATAAAAGGGCAGAGGTAGCAATTAATCCATCCAGTACTGTAATAGATGGATATATGAGAAACAACTTATAAATGTTGCTTTACTTGTGTGTCTCCGCTGACAGCAAGCAGGAAAGCAGCACCAGTCGTTGTTCGTTTTACATCCCACTTCATTTTTTTATTATAATTATTATTTGTATGTGCAAAACGTATTTATGTGGCTTTTGTAGAGAACTGGAAGATTAACAGATTAGATATGATAATTTACTATGAAGTTATTTACGTACACATTTGGTCTTGTTGGACTGATGCCCTTTCCATATCACATGTTTTAGGGATCAATTTATTGACTATTGGATTCGAGGCAACATGTTAGCTAAGGATTTACCGACACAAATATACACCTTACTGAAGCAGCCACATCAAGCATACCTTGTACAGGTTTGCTTTGTTTTATAAGCTGTCTTGCACTTACTCCCAAAGTATTTTGCTGTTTCACTCAGTCTCAACCTTAATTATTAAGGGCTTACTAAAATGCTGTATGTAATAGGATTATAATTTGAAATGTGTATGTTTTCTATTTTGGATGTAGGATGATTTCAAACCTATCTTGAGGGAACTATTGTCCTCTCATCCTGGATTGGAGTTTTTGCAAAGCACACCTGAATTTCAGGAGCGATATGGTATGCATGACCATATTATTTAGATTAATATTTTCTTTTGTTTTAAGTCTCTACTTTTTACAATTTGATCCTGAAAATAAACAGATCTTTTAGTCACCAGCCTTGCCCAATATTTTTGGAGGGCATCCAATTCTAATAGCCTGGTTGAAATGCTATTGGCACGGTGCTAGCTTTTAATGGAATGTTTGACCATGAGATTTTCCAATTAAGACATGATTTACTCTAGGGTTTTCTTTTCCTCTACTCTTTTCTTTTTGGGGTGGGCATGCTAGAAGGGTCCCGATACTCTCCATTTGGATAGGAAATTGGCATCTTCAGTCCTCTTCATATCTAAGTGACATGTGGTTAAAATATTCACCGGGTGAGATTTAAAATTGAACATAATCAAAAAATTTAAAAGGAATACTTTTCGCGAGCAAGTCCGTTTCGGTTTCCCATTCTTTCTTGCCTATCTCAACCTGCTCCCCATTCACCCATATATATATATATATATATATATATATATATATATATATATATATATATATATATATATATATATATATATATATATATATATATATATATATATCTCACATGCAGTAAAAAACCAAGGTCATGTCATGTAATATTAATTAATAAAGAATATGACTAACATAGGTTTTTTATTTTTAAAAATTATACACTTGGATTTTTAATCACTAGTTAAAAGGGATAATACACGTACGTATGAGCCCAGTAAACTTAAATACACACATCCGTCGTAGGATCAATATGATGATGAGATTTAGTTGAGAGCGATAAATCTGGCAAAGAGACTGCATTCTTGCAAGAGTCCATGATATTTGCTTATTGTTTTGAGGGATGTAATCGATGTTCCAGTTCTGAATCTGGACGGAGAATAGTGGAAGAAGACGAGCTAACAAAGTGAAAACAAGCAAATTCACTCGATGTGCTGTGGTTCTACACTCAGTGTACGGTGTTGTTTGGTTTCAGTTTAAAATAACGTTGGCTTGAAAAGAAGAAAGTACATTGTTTTTGAAGCTGTTGTTGGGCAATAGCCAAAAGAATCATGGAGATTTAAGAGGAGCTCCTTTTACCAAAAAAGTGGAGATTTAAGAAGAGTTCGTCTTTTGCAGCTCGCAGCAACACAGACTGAGAAAACATCAGGGAGGCACAGTGGCGTAATATCAGAATTCAGACCTAAGTAGAAATGAAGATCAATAATCTTATTCGCCATTCTATGTTGTTTAAACTTAATTTGATTTAAATAAAACAAGTAAAATTTCATCCGTTGATTCCTTTTTTTCTACGTGTCATTTACACATATGCTTTGGAATTGAGATGTCTATTTCCTTTCCAAATTGAGAGGATCAGGACCCATGTTAGAATGCTGACTGTGATAAGATTATCATAATCTATCTTTTATTTATTTATTGATTTATTTTTTATTTAAAATTTTTTTAAATCACACTTATTTTATGCTTTCAAACAAGTTCTTCAGGTATTTCTCACTTTGTTGTTATTGTTGTTGAAACAGCCGAGACTGTCATATATAGAATATTTTACTACATGAATAGATCTGGAAATGGCCGACTTACTCTCAGGGAGTTGAAACGTGGGAACCTAATTGATGCCATGCTGCACGTAGATGAAGAAGAGGATATTAATAAAGTTCTGAGGTAAAGGCTTTAGCTTAAAATGTCTGAAAAGTTGACTGTTTTCTTCTTTACTTTAGCATGGCATCGTAGTAGTCCTTGAAACTCTATTAAGGAAACTGATGGAAGATTCTTGAACTGAAAAAAATAATCATTCTACTTGCTGACTGGTCTGCCCTCCCGGTATCCACCACTCAAATTACTGCCCTTAATTCAAAAAGGTTAAAAACTTTCTTAAAACCTCCTTAACAAGCAGATCCCCCAAGAATAGCCAAAAATACTGTAATACAATATAAGGTTACAACCTTTTGCCACCAGCCTGGCTTTATATTTGTTGACTGAAACCATCAGGATTTTCTTTGATCCCTACGAGAGCATCATACTCATTTTGCATAGCAGCCAGCCAAGTTGGACTTGAGAGTACTTGTCTAGTGGTTTCTGGTTTAGCATGTGCGAGAAGCATGGTGAGATTTATTTTGAACACTATGATTCCTGACCTGGCTCTATTTTGCATTGGATTTATATCAGGTGGAATAGGTTTAGGATGTTTTGTTAGGATATGGGATAGTAGGAGTTAGTTGAGCAATTGGAGATGGTAAGGTTGAAGGGTTAAAGAGGGAGATGATCGTGTGTTAGGAGAGTGTTGTGGTGAAAATTGAGTATTAACAGGTGAGGTCAAAGATGGAGAGGTAGTTGAGGTGTTGGGTGTTGTTGAGGGCAATATTGAAGGTGTTAGAGTGGATTGAATAGGCAGTGATGATGCAATGGGAATGGACCCTGATATAGGATTGGAAGAAGGGCCTGAAACAGTAGAAGATGGTAAGAGTTTGAGATAGGGATATCCGTTCTCTTTGAGATTACATCCTTGGAAATATATAACCTGCCAGTTGGGGAGAGGCATTTGTGGCCTCTGTGAGATGTAGAGTAGCCAAGGAATAAGCATTCTTGAAACCTGAATTAGAGTTTGTTGCTGTTGTAAGGTCTTAAGTAAAGGAAAATAAGAGCAACCAAAAACCTTGAGGAAAGAGTAGTCAGGTGGTTTTTGAAATAATTTGGCGTAGGGAACATCTTGATTAAGAGTAGTTGTGGGAATTGGGAAGTCTATTGATGAGATAGACACTTGTTAGGAAAGCATAATCCCGATATGATAGTGGCATAGCAGCCTGAACAGGTAAAGTGAGTCCCAATTCCACTACTTGTCTACGCTTTCTTTCAACTACTACATTTTGGTGATGAGTATGAGGGCATGTTAGGTGATGGACGGCACCATGTTGACTTAAGAACTGAGTGAATGGTCTAGATTCTCCACCCTAATCAGTTTGAATGTCCTTTGATTTGTAAGGAAACTGAGTTTCTATGAAATTTACCAAAGACAACAAGAAGAAAAAAACTCTTCTGCATTTTTATTATTGAAGACTGTAAAGACATAGCACGTGCAGTAGATGTATTTACAGTGGGATCTCTAGGAGTTGACCTAAGAGAGACATTATTAAGAGATAGAGCAGCAGAGGCAGAATGATTGATCATGCTACGAAACTTGTAGAGTCCATTCTTGTTAAGCAAACCTTTTAGAATCATCTCATTGGAAGCCTGGGATTTGACAAAACAAACATTAGGATGGAATTAAAAAAAGACTTGATTATCTATAGCAAACAGACTAATACTTAGAAGGTTCTTGGTAATATTTGGTACATGCAATAGATTATTTAAGACTAATTGAAATTTAGAGTTTAAAGGAGAATTGAATTTTGTAGAGCCAGTTGAAAGGACAGACAAACCTAGGCCATTGCCAATAATGATCTGATCTGGTCCTTCAAATTTTGACAACTGCTGAATGATCTGTGCATTAAAGATCACATGGCGTGGTGCACCTGAATCAGGTACCAACTCATTGAACTTGCAGAATCAGAACTAACCATCATGGCCTGTGATCTAAGTTGGGAGAAAATAGGATGATGCACCTTGTATGGATGGCATCACAGGAAATTGGGGAAAATTAGGTTAGGCTGGCATAGGAAATGTAGGAGGCTGAGGCATGCCACAAGGCATAGGACCAAAGCATTGCCAAGCATTATAGGGTCAGGGTATAGGGCTTGAGTTAATTTGCCAAGGCATGGTAGTGTTTTGATAGCTTCTAGTTGATAGAGCTTGTGTAGGAGCAGAAGGCCAGGAGGAATTATAAGAGTTACCTTGAGAATTAGGAGTCAAGGCTGTGGGAGGCATATAATCTCTTTTGAAATGACGGAAACGGATGGAAGCATCATGGCCAAACTTTTGGTACACTTGGCACTGAATGGAACTTTGTCCACCATGACCACCACAATACGATCTTCCACCTCTTTCACCAGTAAAATCAGCGGACTTCTTGGAGTCATTATCATCAGAATCAGTGGAAGTAGGCTTACTACTGTGATCAGAAGCAGGGACAGTAGTTGAGACAAGACTAATTGAAGGTAGAAGGAGTTTCTCGAATCTTTCAAGATGTGCTTCATGTCCAAGACGAAGAGTTTCAACTTCTTCTATGGAGATACAATCAAAATTTCCACTAATGAGGGAAATGGTAGACTCAAAATCTCGAGGGAGTCCTTCAAGTATTACATCTAAATACTCATGATGTGAGATTGATTCACCTATTGCATGAATAGAGCTAATGATAAAATCAATTTTTAGTGGGAACCCAGAGACAGAGAAACCTTCCAGTCTCGTGTTTCTGATCTTAGAGCATAATTGACACAATTTGGCATTGACAAGCAAGCAGAAGTTGATCCTACCGCTCCCAGACTTCACATTCTTCTGAAATTAGATTTAATTCAGTATATCCAACTGGTGGAAACTTGGGAGGAATATTTGGATTCACGAGATAATGATAGAGTTTATGAGCTTTGATGACTGGTTCGACTTGCTGACACCATAGAAGATACTTCTCAGCATCAAGCTTTTCAAAATGGCAGAAAATGACGAGTTAGATGAAGATGGTAGAATCAGCGACGGTGCGTGTGGCGGCGCTGTAAGAAGCGTGTTTGTTAGCACGGGATTGGAGTTATTGGATGATGCCACTAGATCGTTACGGGACTCAACTGTGACCACATTAGAATGTTGAATATTAACCATATTTCTCTTGGAATCTACGAGTGAATGTGAAATTTATTGAATTGATTATGATTACACTGAATTAGATCTAGGACTGACTGACATATGTCAGTCAGTTTGTTATAGCTGTTGCAGCTTCTTGGGATTGGGTGACTTTTGGGAGGGAAAGGCCTTTAGTGCTTTTTTGGGTGTTTTAAATGGAAAATAAATTAAATAAACATTATAATTAAGATATGAGAGAGGAATATTGCAGAGAGATAGAGAGAAAGGCGCCCTAAAGGCACCCAAGCCTAACACCAGCTGCTTCTAACTGTGAAATAGTTAGTTGCAGTCAGTTACAGGGCTAGGCTAATATACAGTGCACCCACAGGAAAATAAATTAAATAAACATTATAATTAAGATGAGAGAGAGGAATATTGCAGAGAGATAGAGAGAAAGGCACCCAAGCCTAACACCAGCTGCTTCTAACTGTGAAACAGTTAGTTGCAGTCAGTTACAGGGCTAGGCTAATATACAGTGCACCCACAGGAAGCTCTCATGAGCTTTACTTGCTATATAATATACCTATAAAGTGGTTCTTTGATAGATTCCAAAGATGTGTGAATCCATTGATTTTCATTCCCAATTTAGTAGTCTCTAGAGTTTGATTTTTCTTTGCTTATTTCTGTTTGCTACATTAGTTCTTTGGTGAAATTTCAGGTACTTCTCCTATGAACATTTCTACGTCGTTTACTGCAAATTTTGGGAGCTCGACACAGATCACGACTTTTTCATTGACAGAGAAAACCTTATTAAATATGGGAACCATTCTCTTACATATCGGATTGTTGATAGAATTTTTTCTCAGGTCTGTTGGTATTTTTCATCTTTGTTAGTGCACAGTTGTAAATTCAATGTGTTTGGGACAAATATTTTTAGGCTTTAGCAATTGATTTAATTTATAAATAAAATTCTCTGATGGAAAGTTAAGATATAAATTAATTGATTCGAGGCCTTTTGCTTTATGTTGTGGTTGTTTTGAAATTTTGGTTGGATATGATTTGATTTTTGGTTTAACTATTGAAGTTGATAACTTTTCCCTTATTGGTTTTTCTACGCTGCATATTCTTATGTTAAAAAAAGTAAATGTCTCAAACAAAACCTATGTTGTCATTCGCGCTGCTATAGAGAGCGGTTGTGGAGTAGCGGTGCAGCAGTGCTGTTTACTTCGACGCATTCAGCCGGCAATGTGCTATCAACAGGTGCGGTTGGGCGACCACAAATCACGACGAAATCGCATCACATTTGCATCCCAAAGGCTCCTTCACGTCTTGATTACGGTTCATGGCGAGAAATTCATCAAATCCTACCATTTTTAATTGTTCTGGATTTTTATTAAGGGTATAATTGTTATTTAATTTTAAGTTATCTATTTCTTTTTTCTTCTTTCACGAGCAAACTGATCTTCTCATTCTCCCTCTACTTTGTGTGACCTTTTTTTGCATCTGCGAAGCTCTTCTCCTGTTTCATGTGGCTCCATTCTTCTGCATGTGTAAAGTGTGAAACCCTTTTCCTATTTCTCCTCCTGCTTGTCAAGACCACTGTTATTTTCTTCTCTGTTCTTCCCTCTCTTGGGTTCTTCTGGGTTGGAAGACCATTGTTACTAATCTTCCCTCTTTGGGTTTCTATGTTCTTTGGGTTGTGTTTTAATGTTGGTGACAAATGACCAAAATCACTTATATTATTAAGTATGATTCTCCTTAAATTTTATGTATTTTTCTATTTGAGTATTCATGTATTCTTTTAGAATTTTCATATAGTGGCTATCCCACTATACCACTATAGCAGTTTTTTAGCTCTGCACTTTGCACTGATATCCGAGATTAACAACATAGAACAAAATAAGTTCTGTTCATTTTGAAGGTATTCTAAATGTGGAGTTTGATTTGCAAATCAATTCAAGTTCTTGTTAAATAATGAGTCCTGAGCATGATAATTGTTTCTTCAATGAATCAAAACAATTCCATATTTTAATTTTTTGTCTTATTTATATTTTAACTGAGACAGGTTCCGCGGAAATTTAGTAGTAAAGTTGAAGGAAAGATGAACTACGAAGATTTTGTTCATTTCATACTTGCAGAGGAAGATAAGTCATCTGAACCTAGTCTGGAATACTGGTATACTCCCTAGCCTTCTCAAATAATGGAGATCCTTTTAACAGCATAGAAAATCGTACGTCTTGACTGATATTTGACAACTTGAATAATAAATGAAAGCAAGTTATTCTCATAAGCATTTGAGTTATACAATTATACGTGTTTTTTGTTTTAATTTTTGTTGATGTTAATGGGGTCTTAGATGAAAAAGGAGAAGAATAAGAAGAATTGTTATTTCAGTAAAATATGATTGGTAATGATTCAATACTAGCGATATACTCTAAACACTAACCCCCTATTTATGGAAACTAGTACTAGGGGTGGGTGTGGTAGCGCTCAACTGATATGTGCTAGATGAGTTAAATGAGTGTAAACTGCTGATCTAGGGTTCAATCCCAGACGATAACATTTATTTATTAATGTAATCAAGTTGTTTATATTTATAAATCAAGAACTTTTTGAAAATTACTAGGAGATAATATTATAAAATGTTGTATGTTTTCGTATATTCTAACAATAATAATAATATTTTTGATAATAACATGTCGAGTAAAGATTGATTCCCTGTCATTTATTTAAATCATCTCTAATTCAGGCATCATGCTGTTTACGACTCAGCATTATCAATTATAAATCAATACCTGACTTGCATAAGCCTGCTATCCCTTTCTAATTAACTCAGTCTATGTTTCAGAATAGTTAGAGCATTGCTTTCAAAACCAGATTAGATTAGGTGGTTATCTGTACTGTTTAGGTCTATGGTCTATTTTAGCAAACATAACCAGTTAATTCCAAAACCAGTGAAAATTGGCCTAAAGCCTGTGGAGGGCTAGTTTCAATGGGTCAATTTCTTTCTTTAATTTTCCTTTTTATTCTAAAGAACATTTTTAAGTTGAATGTAGATCCAGTGTCAAGTTTCACTTTCAGTAAACTTTTTTCCTTCCCTTTCTCAGCCTTAAAATTTAATTGAATCGTAAAAGTTTTCCCCCCTAAATGGTTGTAGGTTCAGATGCATCGATTTAGATGGAAATGGAGTGTTGACACCAAATGAAATGCTGTTCTTTTACGAGGAGCAGCTGCACCGGATGGAATGCATGGCCCAAGAGCCGGTGCTCTTCGAAGATATCTTATGTCAGATTGTTGATATGATTGGACCCGAGGTCTCTCCTTTATTCATATTCTTGCTTCTTTGGTTGTTTCATTTTTTATTGCTCTCTAGTATAGCATGTGGTAACCATCCCAAGTTTTTCAGAATGAAGGATATATCACATTACGAGATGTGAAAAGCAGCAAACTTTCTGGAAATGTTTTCAACATTCTTTTCAATCTCAACAAGTTCATCGCGTTTGAATCTCGTGATCCATATCTTATACGTCAGGTAGAATCAAGTTTTAGATCATATTTCATTGTCAATGAAGTTTTTTAGACACTTTTTATTGGCGAATTCTAATGACCAGGAGGGCACTTTGTTGTCCAGGAACGCGAGGATCCAAATATGACAGAGTGGGACCGGTTTGCACACAGGGAGTATATTAGGCTTTCTGTGGAAGAAGATGGGGAAGACATGTCTAATGCCAGTGGAGATGTCTGGGAAGAATCACTTGAGGCCCCTTTCTGAATTTCAATTAGGTAGGTTGAGTAGTACTAGTGCATGCCATAACAATACATATATTGTATTTCTTGCACTACCTAAATGGATTTCATTTCATAACTGTAGGTGAATCAAAGGCTAAGTAAGAATCTTCAGACTCTACAACTCGAACATGATGCATTTGGAGGTAGATGTCTAACAGAGTGTTCTGGAGAGCTTCTCCTGAAATTTGTTTAGAAAGAAAATGAGAATGGCTACAGGGTAAGAGCTGGTGCAGATTTATTGTTCTTGTTCATATACTAGTACTTATTTTTTAGACTAATCTATATCGAATTTAATTTCTGTAAAAAGAAACCGGAGGGGTTTTGGTTTATCCCTTTTGAATTTTGGTTGTTTGAAGGTTTTGTTTTTTACAAAATTTATCACAATTAATTGTACCTAACTTTCAACTTGTTTCTTTAATCTGTTATATAGTGATGAGAAAATGCAATGAAATCGATAACCATCTTAGAGTTGTTTTTGTCGCATAACTTCGATCAAATTTCATTACTCAACCATATAAATAACGTGTGGGTGGTTTTCTAAAATTCAATATTATATGTTTCTATTTGAAGTTATTTATTGTTTTAAGAGGATGTTAAACAGAAAGTTTAAATTTTGTTATGTTGGTTATTGTAATAAACATGTTGGTTAGTACAGTTGTACTTTTATGTTGTTTTGAGAGCATTGACCATTTGTATCAGACTTTGCAGGTAAATTTCTTATCATTAATCAAACAAGAATTACAATTGTCAGCTTTTATTTTAAAATTGAGAAAGTGAGAAATTTTTGTTGAGACTGATGATTATTTTACAAGTGTTTCTAGAAAAAGTTTAAATTTAATATCTTGAGTCACTCTAGCTCAAAGTGTTTCTTAACCCTTAGAAGTAGAAATCCCTAAAATTTATATCTTTATCTGAGCTTATCTCTAGAATAAAATATCGCAGAAAACCTTAAATATGACATAGGTTCTGAGGTAAAAGGATTTATAAGTTTATAAATATGATATAGGTGTCCTGAGATAAATGCTTCATGTTTTTGCTAAACACCTCATGTTTCAAAAACACGTTTTTACTAGACACCTCGCGTTTAGCCTCAAGCTAAGGCAAATCCAAAATGTTTTGCTCATGCTTGATTTTCTTGAGACACACTCCATAAATCTCCACCTTGCTTCAGAAAATAATAATGACACCAATTTAGTTATCAATCATTTTGCTTCTCTTTCTAAGCTTGAAACATCCTTCAACAAAATTGACCTATGTAATGATTTAGTAAGCACATTTGTCAGATGTCTTTTGAAGCAACCTCTTCAACCAGTCTCATTCGGCTCAATCGTGTCTCTCACTAAATGCAAACATATGTTGATATGTTTTGTTGTCTCGTGAGACATTTAATGATTAACTAAATGAATTGGACTCTATTCCAATGTATTTATTTCTTTCACGTTAAAGAGAAATATACGCATGAGTTGTACGTTCTAAAATAAGTGTCTTTCAAGCTAAAAAATTGTCATAAAATAAGAGGTTTTTTTTTTTACGTTTTTAATGAAACAAAAATTTATTTTTGTCAACTTTATCTCTAATAAATATTTTTTACACAACTTTTAAGATATTATTTATTCCGTTTTAAAATAAAAGTCTTTAAAGTTGTTGTACATAGATTAAAGAAAATAATGATTGATTAATTAAATATAACAATTTTACAAAATTTTCTTTAATTATTAGGGGTGGCAAAGCAGGCGGCCCGTCTCATTTATGTCCGTCTCATTTAAACCCGTCCAAAAGCAGAATAGGGTGGGTCAACTTAGGTGTTCGAACTCAAAAGTCAAATTCGCTCCGTTTACAATACGCCAACCCGTCATTCTTTTTACAATTTAATTTATTATATAATTTACAAAATTGTTAAGCATTATAAAGAGGCTTACAAACTTTAACAATGAATACTAAAACTTTAACAAATCTTAATGCAAATGTCATATTTTTCAACATAAACAAACAACGTAACTATAATACCAAAAACTTTAAACAAATACACTAAACCCTCAAAAGTCAAAATTTTATTATCATAATGAAAAACTTATCTTATACCTTTAGAACTCGGCTCAAATGACAACGAGTAATATAAAATAGGAAAAAATGTATATTCTTTATGTTTTGCAATAAAGACTTTTTGTACTATGAGTGAAAATAAAGAACGAGACAAAGATCAATTAATGTCTTCAAAATGAGGTGTTTGTGATTGTGTAAAAAATGAATATCAAAGTTTGAAAAAATAATGATTGTTTTAAAAGTATGTCTACTACATACCATATTAATATTCTTCCGATTTCAAGTAAAACTTTTTTTTAAAACAAAAAACATGTGGGCAAAATCCACTCTGCCCTCGACCCGTTTAAAAAGTGGGTAGGCGGGATGAGCCAATTTAAAACATTGAGCTGAAAACCTCGCCCCGTCCCGCAAAAAATGGTGGGTTAAACGGGCAGGCCCAACCGTTTTGCTACCCTTATTAATTACTATTAATTTTAGAGTGTGGTGTAATATCTTAAAAGTTATGTAAAAAATATTTATTAGGGGTAAAGTTAGTAAAAATAAATTATTCTTGCATTGAAAACGTAAAAAAACTCTTATTTTGAGACAATTTTCTTTTACTAGAAAGACTCTTATTTTGAGACAAGAGAATACATTGCACTCTATCTTTATCTTTATGACAATCAATAATAATTAAGAACAATTTTATAAAATTGTTACATTTAATTAATCAATCATTACTTTTTTTAATCTATGTATAACAACCTTAAACTTTTATTTTGAGATAGAAAAAGTAGATAATTTCACAATAAATCTTTGACTAGACTTTCAACTAATAGTTGTCTCAAAAACACAATGTTTTCTAGTGTCCATATAATTTCATTACACTCTGCATTTATATATCATTCAAAAGCATCTTTTTTCATGAAGTGTTTTTCATAAGTTTTTGGAGGTTTTAGGTAGATTAGTCATAATTTAATTTGAAAAAACAAATAGAGACTCTATTTTATGAGATTCTATTCAATTAAAATTTAATTTTAAAAATTTTGAGATCTTATGCGGTAGTCCCCCTTAAACGCTTTTATAAACCGCCCTAATCTTTGTGTACTTCAAATCACTCTTCGATCAACCATCTAAATATCTTAGCATCCACTTGAAAACTTCTCATTAAACTCAACTTAAATTTTTTATAAAAAGACTTAGTATGCTAATATCGTGCTAAGTCCGATCTACTAGATATTATATTATACATATCATACTATACAACATGTTTAAAACTTCACTTGAATAGAGAATAGAGATTACTGATTATCATCTTCTTCTTATCTTCGGTTCAATTAACCTAATCCTTAATTACCCAAATAAAGAAGTGATTAACCATTCCGCCACTTTTTTTTTTTGGATAGTCCCTATATAATAATAGATTATTTTTAGATCTAGTTCTGAAAAATCTTTAATACATCCTTATAAAATTACAAATATTTAAAATTTAGCTTCTCCATTTTATAAAGAGCAAATGCTTTTAGTTCATGTAGAAGCAGGGGCTATAAAATTGATCTGATCCGATAGAGATTGTTTTACCCGCATTTTTTATGTACTTTTATGTCCGTATTTTGATGTGAGATGAATTAAAGGTTTAAGTCTGCATTTTGCGGATGTAGGTTTTTACGTAAATTTTATAATTTTAATTTTCACAGGCCTATTTTTTTTCACCCTATTTTTTTTCACCCTGACTTTTTTTTCGAAACGAATTAATATTTTAAATCTGTATTTTCAAATATGTCTTCCTATTTATTCCATCTTATCTTTGTGAAACATACCTAACCAGAACCGACGTACTTATTTCATCTTATTTTTATAAAACATATATAAACCGAGTGGAGTGGATATGCTCGCTTGTCTCCCACCACTTTTATAAATAAAAGATAAGAGATTAATAACCACTCTTAATCCGTTACCATTATTTATTTTTACTTAGTATTTAAGTTTAGATAGAGTATATTAGAATAAGAAATGACTAAACCTTCACACAATCCAATGAAGAACTCAAGTCTCAACTACAATTTTATTAGGAATTCTGTCATGGTCACTAAACTATAATGGTAATTGAGCTAGTTAAGTAATTATAAGAAGTTGGTGGTTAAACCAGCTCAACTTTTTGTTCTCTCATTCAAGATATTTCTTTTCTTTTAAATTTCCTCAATTTTTTCAGTATTTATTTAGACTCTTTGGTTGCTAAATTATAAGAATAATTGCACTTTCTCTTTTTAAACCTATATGATACAAACGAGAAAATGTAATATTTGTATGTTTTTCATTACTTTTTTTAATAATGTTTAAAGTTTCTTTTTTCGGAATTTTGATGTTGATTAATATTTAAAATATATTTATTGCATTTTGTTACATAATCAACAAACTCATGTTTAAAAAAGAACTTACGTTTACAATGCATAATTATTGTTATGATTTTAGATGAAATTATTCTCACATATTCTTTTCTTTATAGAAAAATATTCACATAGTATGCAGTGGGCTTTAATTTTAGAATCTGAATTTCTCGAACATTTTATTATGAAAATAAAAAGTTTACTTCAATTTAAGGCAAGGAAATAAGTCCCAAACATGATCTCCAACTTACACAACAATTTACTTATTCAAATCTATTTATATATTAGCTTAAAATTCTAGAAGTAATTAAAATAGTTGTTACTGGAAGAATCAAGTCGGTAGGAATAATCATTTTTAATTAGTTTTGATGATAATAGACAATTTTGTTGCTTTGATTTTTGTATACATATACATATTTTACTATAAAGAAAGACGAGCACCGTCTCTGAAATAAGACATTTTTTTTGATAAACATTGCCGCTAATAAATGTCATATGGCTATAATAAATACTGCCTCCGGCAAATAACGTCTAATTATATTATTGGTTGTAGTGTTGGACTAGATTCTAAGACACTATTTTATTGAGAAACACAAGGGGATAATGGATTGTAATGAAAATTAATTTTAAAAAATAAAATAAAATTGATTGATTTTAATAAAGGAGCCGAAGAAGAGAATTAGAACGAAAAATCAAACAATAATAAACTTAGAAAAAAGAAAAAGGAAAACATTAGAATTTATACGGGTCGAAAACAACAAAATCTACTCTAATTTGTACCCACTTTGTTTTTTATTATAAATTGTTTTTGACTTTTCACATATATTAAAAAATATGATATTGATAGTTGTGGTATGAAAAAGAAAAATTATGAAAGGTTTTACAAGATTACCGTTCATTAATAATATTAGAAAGACAAATTTACATAATTGAAAAGAAAGAGAATAATAAATATTTAAGATTATAATAAAAAAAAATAACATTAATAATTCATTAATATTATAAAACAATTTATATTATGGTACAAAATATTTTCTCAAAGCAACTTATAATAATAAAAAACAGAGATAAGAATTACACTTTGAGATTTTCATTATTAAAGAGTTTTTAATATATATTGAACATTCAATCTTCTTACACTAAATTCTTATTTTAAATTTGATCTTACCGAACGATCAGAGTCTGAGATGGATCAATGACAAACGTCTCTGATGCTGGATGTGAAAGAGAAGGGGGTGGACCTGCAAGGCACTCCGATGCTAAAATGAGAAAACGAGCAAGAGAGCGAACAAGTATAGAATATGTGTGTTTCAAGGTGAGAAATTGGATATCTGACCCTCTCAAGCGAGAGGATTTTTATAATGCCCCCAACGCTTGGCCATTGGTCCCTATTTTCGGGGCGAGATAACTGTTTCCCAAAAAATAGGTAACTGCCAGAAATAGCCGTTGGGACGAGCAGACGTGCTCATAACTAGTCGTTGGCACGGGCATGGGCGTAGTTACGGGCACAAATGTCTTGATTGTTTCTGAATGGTGGAACCGTGCGTGACAGACAGAGACTAACGAGAAGAAGTGTTGTGACCAAGGGTAAATAGGTCAACTTCCCCTGTTGGAGGGGCAGAAAGGTAAACTTTCCCCCGAAGAGGTTGGACTTAGGCACTTGGGCCGTTCAAGGAGGAGAAGTGGGTTGGGTCATGCTTAGCCATTGGGCCATTCCGAAACAGTAGCCCCCTAAGTCGTTGCTACCGGACACGATAGTGATGACTTAAGGATGGTCTGCTTCCCGAGCATTGTTGTCGCGAGCTCCCCCGTGTTCGGATGAACACTTACCCGGGCACCATGAATGTTGGTGTCGGGGATCTTAGGATCCGGGGAGCCCAACGGTTGATGGGATCTGAAGAGTGGGGATGCCACGTGTGCCTCGAGCCGTGTGCCGCATTAAATGTGTGATGATGACTAGGCTAGGGTCATGATGATGCCCTACCCACACGTGCTCGTGCATGTGCCTGTCATTTGCCCATAAAAAGCGAGAGGGTTTGTTCATTCAGAACTTTCGCTTCTCTTTCTTCTTGCCCATTTCTTCAACCGCCATTTGTTGCCTTCAAGTCTGTTCCGACCACCGTACGACGTCCGATCAGAGCCGCTTTAGGTCCAGAAATTCTTTCTTGACCACGTAAGTACATCGATTATCTATTTAGTCATTGTTTCTATGATTTGATGCCTTATATTTCATGTGGTTAGGACTAAAATGACTTAGTTATAGGGTGTATTTAACAGTGGCTGTTGGTGGCAGACGGTGGCGTGACCATTTATCTGCTTCCGACAGTGTAGTTGTTGTTTTTAGGAAGGAAAAGTTAGCAACCCATAGGTTCAGTTGATCCCAAGGTAGGGAAGACACGGAGGTGCCGCTGTCGGAGATGGTATGGATTCCGGTGGTTTCCCCGTGGAACTTCTGGGTTATGCGTTAGGGAGAACTACCAGGCATCTTTTCCATTTGTTTAGCTACACCATTTGAGTAGGGCTTAGGTCGAGGATCCTGTCCTCGGTCCTTTGCGCGCCCTTTCACTTGACTAGCAGTGGAAGGGTGAATTTGATTTTGTCATCGAATTCACTATTTCCTCTGCTTTTCAGGTAAAAGAGATGTCACGTAGGTCCGAAGAAGAAGAGCATCTTAGATATTTTTCCAAGGATAGCTCCTCGGAGGATACAAAGACTGAAGATGGTTCCTCGTCCCCTAAGGCCGTGGGGACCTCTGCTACACTGTCGTTGGTGGATGAGTGGACGCTGTCCGAGCCCATGGAGCATGCGTCTCTCTTTGCTTCTTACATCGGGGACGCCTTCACCACGGTGGGACTAGAGGGAGAATAGAAGGTCCACTTCCCTTTATAAGATCACCGGATTTGCTCAGCGTACGGGGAATGTTTCCCTATGTACGAATATGTCTTTAAGGAGATAAGGTTGAGATTTCCCTTTACAAATTTTCAGTGCGCCGTCTTCGTGCATCTTGACCTAGAACCTTCTCAACTTCATCCAAATTCTATTGCCTTCATGCGGGCATATGAGCTGGTGTGCGAGCATCTGCAAATCGGGGCCACCCTTCCTCTTTTCTTTACTATCTTTCACCTTCAACGGCAGGTGTCGGGGGAAAAGTTTGGTTGGGTTTCTTTGAAGCAAGGGAGGAAGCTGTTCAAACCCTTCTCCAAATCTATCTATACGTTTAAGGAGAGATTCTACGTGATCGATACGGTGTCGGAGAGGGCCATTGATTCAACTTTTGTATGGGAGGTCTCCACGGAAGAAAACGGGGAGAATCTGATAGATGAAGAGGGCAAGATAGTTTCCCGGATGTTGTTTACCTTTCCTTTCTGCTAGAGCGGGGCTCACTTTACCCGCTCAACGGATGAGTACATAATAGCTTCTCATCAGTTGGTGGAGGACGATCAGGCCAGCTACGCCAAGTTGGTGGCCTATGTAGATGGTTTCCTTCCTGCCCAGTGTGTGACTTGTGCCGAGAAGCCTTTGTATGAGAAGAACAGTGAGCTGCAGGTGAAAGCCCGATATATCAATACTAAAGAGCTCCTGGGTAGTTATCGCTTTTTCTTATTCTGCTCGAGATTGTTTTCTTTCTCTGTGTTTACGTGTTTGTTATTTTTGTAGGTAAGATGCCTTCAGCGCAAGAACGGATGATGAAGCACGCCCAAGGGAAAATGAAGAGCGACGTTGCTTTGGGGAAGAGTCGTCTTATTCAGCGAATGATCCCCCCTCATACAGGGTCGAGGACATCATCTTCAACTCCTCCGTCCATCCAGACATCTCCCCTGCCCGTGAGCTCAAGGCCCAAGCGTGCACGTCTAAATGAGGAGTCTTCTCTGTCTATTCCTCAGGTGAAATCTCTAAAGCTCAAGGAAATGGACCATCCCAGTAAACGAGCCATTCTTGCCTAGGATGCCTCTACTCTAATGAGGGTCTTGGAAATGGTTGTGGTGTACACTGAGGAGGGCTCTCCATTGGAGTTAGAGCTAAAGAGATCCCAGGCTGCGGTGACGACCCTAGAGGAGAATGTCAAGAAAATCCAAGAGGATGTGGCTCTGGAGAGGGACGATGTGGCCGCTAAGCTGAAGGCTGCCGAGGACCTGGTGTTGAAGGTGCAGACTGCGGTTGCCCTTACTGAGACGAGCTTGAAGAGACGAAGCAGCTGACGACCCGCTCAGACCCGGTTGCTCGGTTTGTCCAAGCTTCCGACGACCTAGTGGCCATTGGCGAGGAGACCTTCCAGAACGCAGTGGACCAGATAAAGGTGTTGAACCCGGGGGTCGAGCTGACTACAGAGGGCACAAGGTTCCTTTACACGGTCAAAGACGACCAGATAGTCATTCCAAAATTCCTCCAGTTTACCGAGGGCGGGGATGACCAGGGGCAGGCGTCACACAAGGAAGTCCAACAAGAGGAGTAGTCTCACCCTTTGGCCTACATACCATTTGATTATATGTATTTTTATTGTAATTTTATTATGTGGGGCTGGGTCCCCTTTCCATTGTATCATACATAATTGCGGTCTTTTGTGGGAGCATTAAATTATATATATGCAAGTACGTAGTATGCATGTATGTTTGTATTTTGCTGGATATTCTCTAAGTTTCCTGCACCGTCCAACGCGGTCGTCAGAGGCACTTAGTTATTTGCTATGTTTCGGGTATGCTCGACGTATGATGTTTGACAGTGCAGGGAACTGATCGAAAGGCCAGGGTTGTTTCCGGGCAGGGCGAAGCTCAGGTCACGGTAGTGGCCTGAGTCTGCGGCGTGAACTTCCCATCGTGATCTAGGGGTTCTGTCATCCATGGTACTGCGGCGACGACGGGCTCGGTCGAGGAATTGCCGTCAAGAATGGGTAGGTATCTTTTCCAGACTCTTGCTTATATTTTTTTGGTGGTGCATCGCTTGTACCTGGGCATGCAACCTTAGTCGGTCGTCGTGCCCGCCGTCTGGGTGAGACACGTCGACAGTGAGGGCCTTAGCTGTAATATTGTTTCAGCTTTTCGGCATTCCATGGTCAAGCTAATTCTTCCCCGGTTAGGATTTCTAGGTAGTAGGCCCCATTCCCCGTCTTTGCTCTAATGCGGTAGGGTCCTTCCCAGTTTGCAGCGAGTTTTCCCTCTCGGGAATCTTTGTGATTCGTTCTCAGGACGAGGCTACCCATTTGGAAATCTCGTCAGATGACCTTGGCGTTGTGCCTAATCGTTATTTTCTGCTTGAGTGAGGCTTCGCGGAGGGCCTCCCCTGTTCGAACCTCTTTGACGAGGTCGAGTTCTTCCCTCATGGCCTTTCTGTTTGTTTCTTCGTCCAAAGGTGCATCGGTTCGTCTGGACGGTACGTGGGTTTCAATGGGGATCACCGCCTCTGTCCTGTATGCTAGGCGAAATGGGGATTCCCCGGTTGACGAATGAGGTGTAGTGCGATATTCCTAGAGCACACTGTGCAACTCTTCGACCCACTGCCTCTTTGTTTCGTCTAGCCTTCGTTTAAGACCCCATATGATTACTCTATTTGCCACTTCGGCTTTCCCGTTAGTCTGAGGGTGCTCGACGGAAGCAAAATGTTGTTTAGTGCCTAGTTGAGCGACGAACTCCTGGAACTTTTTGTCTGTGAACTGTGTCCCGTTTTCTGTGACGATCGCTTGAGGAACGCCAAAATGGGCAAGGATCTTTCTCTTATAGAAACAAAGTATGTTGTGGGACGTTATCTTGGCCAGGGCTTCAGCTTCTATCCACTTGGTGAAATAGTCCATGCCCACTATTAAGTATTTATTTTGGTTAGAGCCAACGATGAAGGGTCCCAGGATGTCCAGGCCTTACCTGGCGAAGGTCCACGGGGAGGATATCGCCTTGAGTTCGTTGGGAGGTGCCAGGAGCATGTCCCCGTGCCTTTGGCATTTTCTGCATTTCTTCACATGTTCTTTTGCGTCGTTCTGCATGGTCGACTAGTAGTATCCTACTCGCAAAGCTTTCCTCGCGAGGGACCTTCCACCCAGGTGTTAGGCGTTGATTCCTTCGTGGATCTCGCGCAGGACGTGGGCGATCGTTTCCTCTTCGACGCATTTGAGGAGAGGTATGGAGAATCCTCGTCTATACATTTTATTCTCGACTAGAACGTAGGAGCACGACCTACGCCTTACTATGCTGGCCTCTTTTGGATTAGATGGTAGCTCGTTTTTAGTGAGGTAATTGTATACTGGGGTCATCCAGCAATGATCGTCACCAAAGACGTGTACGTCAAGTGTCGTGGACGCTCTCTCGATGTTGGGTCGTGGGAGTATCTTCTGGATGACAGATTTGTTTCCCCCTTTCTTCTTTGTGCTGGCTAGTTTTGAAAGGACGTCAGCTCAGACGTTGTGTATGCGGGGAACATGTTTTACTTCCACGGAGGAGAACTTTGCCATCTTTTCCTTGACCAAGGTCAGGTAGTCAGACAAGTTATCATTCTTGACCTGGTATTCTCCCCGGACTTGGAGGGCCACTAGCTGATAGTCGATGCAGATGACGACTTTGTCTGCTCCCAAATCTTCGGCGAGGCGTAGACCTGCCAAGAAGGCTTCGTACTCAACTTGGTTGTTGAAGGTTGGGAAGGACAAGTGAGTGAAACTTCGACGAGGATTCCCTCCTCGTTCTCTAGGATAACGCCTGCTCCACAACCCACCGAGATGGAGGCCCCGTCAACAAATATAACTCATCGGTGGGCACACTTGTTAGGTTGGCCCGACAAAGTCATTTCTACTACGAAGTCATCGAGTGCTTGAGCCTTCAGGGCCTTTCTGCTCTGGTACCGGATGTAAAACTCGGATAGCTCTAGCGACCATCTGAGCATCTTTCCGGCCATCTCTAGGCGGCCCAGTAGTTGCTTTATGGGCTGGTCCGTACTTACCACAATAGTGTGGGCCAGAAAATAGTGCCTTAGTCTCCTTGCAGCATTGATAAGGACGAGATCCATCTTCTCTATCTGTTGATACCATAATTCTGGCCCTTGTAGCGCCTTGCTCATGAAACAGATGGGATTTTACCTCTCATGGGTTTCACAGATGAGGGTTGTGCTCATAGCCTCGGTTGCAACAACGAGATAGAGAAAAAAGGTTTCCCTATTTTCTGGTCGGGAGAGGACTGGACGTGCAGATAGGGCTTGCTTTAAGTGGAGGAGAGCTCTGTCAGATTCGTATGTCCATTCGAATGTGGCTTCCTTACGAGGGAGTTTGAAAAAAGGGAGGGCATGCTGGGAAGATTTGGCTACAAAGTGGGAAAGCGATGTGAGCATCCCATTGAGGGACTGGATGAACTTTTCTGAGTTCGGCATGGAGAACTCGGAGAAGGCTCTGCACTTGTCGGGATTAGCTTCAATTCCTCGTTTGGTTAGGTAGAAACCGAGGAACTTGCTCGCTCGAACCCCGAATGTGCACTTCTTCTAGTTAAAGCACATCTTGTATTTATTGGCTTGTTCGAAAACCTTCCTCAAGTGGGCCGTGTGATCGGATTTGTTGTGGGACTTCATGATCATGTCGTCCATATAGACTTCGAGCATGTCCCCGATTTCTCCTTGGAAGACCTTGTTCATCGTCCTTTGGTAGGTAGCACCGACATTCTTCAAGCCAAAGGGAATTACGTTGTAGTAATAGTTTCCCAATTCGGTCATGAAGGTCATGTACTTCTTGTTGCTTTTTGCCATGGGTATTTGGTTGTAGCCCGAATAGGCGTCCATGAAAGAAAACAATTTAAAACTAGTGGAATTATCAACTAATTTATCTATGTTGGGGAGGGGGTACACATCTTTAGGGCATGCCCTATTAAGATCGGTATAATCAACACACATGCACCATTTTCCATTATTCTTTTTAACGAGTACAACATTTGACACCCAAGTGGTATACTTGGCTTCTGATATAAAGTTTGCCTCTAAAAGGTCTTTTACAGCTTGCTCGGAGGCCATTGTTTTCTCCGGGGACTATCACCGTCTACATTGGGCAACTACTCTGATGGCGGGGTTGATGGTGAGGTGGTGGCCGGCCACATCAGGGTCCAATCCGGGCATCTCCATGGCACTCCATGCAAACAGGTCCGCATTCTCTTGGAGGCATGCTCTCAGTTGTTTCCTTGCTAGCTCGGGGAGGCTGGCCCCAATCTTCACTCCTCGCTTGGGGTCATCGCCAAGTGGGACAAGCTCAAATTCTCCATCTGGGATGGGGGGCATTGGATGAGTGACTTCGCTGTTACTGGAGGGGATGCTCGAAGGTGACTGGGCCTCCTTTCCCTTTTCACTATGAGTCTTCTGGTTGTCTTTAAAGAAGCGGTTGTCAAGTTCGATAGAATCGACGCGAGAGAGTGGATTTGCTTTGTCGGAGCTGCTGGGCAGAGGCGACTGGGCAGCAGTCTTCGGTCTGGCGGCGATTGCATTCAGTCCCTTTGACGCTGCTTCAAAATGTCTCCTCGCGGCTTCTATGTCCCTATTTAAGGTTGCGACGAGGCCTTTGGAGGTGTAATATTTCATCTTTAGGTGTACCGTTGAAGGTACGACCACCAGTTCTGCCAGAGTTGGTCGCCCGAAGATGCACTGGTATAATGACGGGCAATCTATCATTATGAACTGTACTTTGATGGATCTGGTCGTCTTCGCGGATCCGAAGGTAACAATCAACTCAACATAACCCCAGGGTTCTATCACTGATCCATTAAAACCTTGTAGGTCAGAGCCCACGTAGGGATTCAAATGTGATTCATCCAGCTGGAAAGTGGAGAATAACTGGGAGTACATAATGTCGACGGAGCTGCCTTGATCGACAAGGATTCGTCGGACATCAAAGTTCTCTATCTGAGCTCTGAAGAGTAGAGGGATGCTGGCATTGGGGGCTCCTCTGAGGAGCTCCTCACGGTAGAAGCAAATGGGACAAATTCTCCCCTGATCCTGTCAAAGGTGGAGTTCTGGTTTGAACTGCTGCTGATGAGGTGCTCAAATTTCCTCTTGACGGATTCTACCGTCACTCTATTGAAACCTCCTCCGGAGATGACCATGGAGGAGGGGAATGTCTCCCACGGGCTGTGCGCGAAAAAATACGGAGGGGCGGTGAGTCCCTCGAGAACACATAAATCTTCAGGTCATGAGATGCTTATGGCGACCTGTAGGCTGGTTTCTTCGGAGGAAGGTGTTTCTTCCTCGACCTTCTGGGCTTCTTGGGCGTCTGGTCGAGGAGCTTCCTTTCACTTGGCGAACTGCTTCAGATGCCCGTCCCTGATGATTATTTCACCGGTATCCTTCAGGTGGATGCAGTCTTCTGTCGTATGTCCATAGCTCTTGTGGAATTGGCAGTATTTAGACTTATCAGTGTTAAATTTGGCCGGTATCTGCTTTGGGAACCAGACCCCTGCCTGGAGAAATTCGGAGTTGACACACACAATGAGGATCTTCTCCCTTGAGACTGTCAGGGGGGGTGTATTCGTGGAACTTTTCGGAGGGCCCCTTGTTGTCTCGGGCCTCGCGGGGACGGTCTTCTCGTTTCTTATCTCCTCGACGGGATGTCGAGGGATCGTCGGTCCTGTTTGGACGGGCATTGTCCTTGTGCCTGGACTCACGGGCAGAGCTGGCAACCTCTTTCTCCTCGTACATAATGTACGACTGAATAAAAAGTATCCTTCCATGAGACTATATTTCTCCCTCTTTGCCGTTATCAAAAAGTGAAAAAACTATAAGTACAAAACAAACACGCATAACATATAAAGCATGAAGAAGAATAAGAAGTAACAGCAGCATATTCAAGAAAAAGTACGCATAATGAAAAAATTTAACTAAAAAATCTCCTCCTTCTTCTTGAGAAAATCTTAATGATAAATCTATCAGGTATGTTGAATGTAAGGTTTTAGAAAATAAAATTAAAAACTTGTATAACACTCTTGATAAATTTACCAAAGAAAAAAAATAAATTGAATATCATCTTAGGTTGGCTTAGAATATCAATGTGAAAATAATGCTAAATCTTTTAAAATGTTTGGTCATGCTAATACGACCTATAACTATAATATGCCTATATGTACGTATTGTGGTAAAAATAGTTGTATCTCTTTATCTTGTTTTATAAATGAAAATTATGATTCTAATATGAAATGAGCCTTTAATTCTTGATCTCACTTATTCAATAAAAGTTATCTTTATTAATGTGAATTGGACTCTTAGGAATAATTTGTATTCCACTAACGCAAAAGGATCTAAAACTATTTGGGTATCAATGGTCAAAAACTTAAGTTTTGATGTAGATGTATTTTACAACTCGAGCTCCTATGATATCTTGATTATGGTTGTTCAAAGCATATGAATAAAGATAAAAAATATTTTGTCTTCTTTTACTCATAGGAAGGGAGACTTTGCTTCTTATGGTGACAACAAAGTTATGTTTTTTGACTCTGGGACTATTGGTAAGAACCATAATCCTACCTTTGAGTTGTTTTGATTGTTGAAAGTTTAAAATAAAACTGACTTAGTATTAAGTAAGTTTGGTGGCAAAGGTAATAAAGTATGATTTAATTATTCTATATGCAAGTTTATTAAAATCCTAAAACAAAAAATATTTTTTTTTGTCTATTAAATTTTATTTCAAAATTATAAAAAGACCATGACTATATAAGAACTCATATAAGTTATATTTGATGAAACTAATCATATTTTTGTAGATGTAGAAATTTTTGTTTGTGCTGACATTCTAATAAAAAGCTTCTTAGAAGATAAAAACCAAAATAAAAAATAATTGTATTTCCATGTTGGTTTGCAAAAAAAATCACTAACATTAATTACATTAAGTACACTATCATTACTCATCTTCAATACTCGAAAGTCACATTGATCAAGACATCATGCTATGTCCACAAGTATGAGACTTTAAGGCCTAAACATCCAATTCAAGACTTTTTGCTTAATCATCAGAAAGAGACTTTACTCTGAGTACAAAGGCTAGAGTCTTCAGATTCTCATAACAGAGACATCTTATATAAACCTTGTGTTCATACAAGTGCTTCTTGGATAACCAGATACACAAAGGTTTTAAACTCTTGAGTAGATTTGAGTTGATTGCTCATAAGTGTAGAAGAATGAAGATTTCATTATTCTTCTCTCCTTGCACATATTTTCATCTTGTTGTGCCTTCCTGTTATAATGAACATATTCACATATTTTATCTTCAGAATGTATGCGAATCGTGTTTCATTCTACTCTAACACACTTAACCTTTCTAGTTAGATAATATTTTGAATTGTGTTTCTCTTAACTCATTTTAGTGAACTGGTATCACATCCATGTGAACACAGTCACAAATCTTCAACTCACATTCATTCTCTTGAGAGGTAGAGGTTCAGCTCATAGAGATATTCCAAGAATCTTTCTTCTTCTTTTACATTTGAATGTTTTCAATCTTCATCTATAAATAAATATTAAGAATAGATCCATTGAAGATTGAAACTACCATGGTACATATAGTTGTTGAAAGCTACCATGGTACAAGTAGTCGTTGAAGGTATTTAGTTATTGGACAATAGAGTGAGCTAGAAACTCAGCTAGCATAAAGACGTTAAGAATAGTAGACCAGTTGGAGATAGAACATCCTTACAACGTCACTACCACCAAATTTGACATAAATTAGTGTAATGTTGTCACATGATCTTCCTTGGATAACTTCTAACTTGAGCCTTCTTGTAGATGTTTATTGAATCTTGCTTAGAGTCGTTGTTATCCTTATACTTTTCTTTCTGATTCAGAGGCTTTTTATAGAATTAGTTAAAGCATGATCAGAAGCTAAAGTATGTCTTCAGAACCTGGTTGGAATGAGACTTCATAGTCTTGAGTTCACAGGTTCTGAGTCTTGCCTTCATTAGGTTCTTGATCAAAACTAGTCTCGATAAGCACTTGCAGAGTTGTAGACTTGATGTAGACAAATTCCTTTGAAGAAGTATCTTCAGAATTGCTGACGCGACTCATTTAGAAGATGCATAATCGTTCCTTATCACAGAGTTTGCTTGGTTCAAAAGGTTTTAGTCTTTAGAGCCGAGTTGATCTTTGTATTTCCAATTAAGCTTAGGTTCAACATCTGAAAAACTTAAGTTAGATTTTTTTAGAGTCTGAAAGCTTGATTCTGATCCTTCGGATTCAGAACAACTTTGATCTCTTTAATGACTCTTCTGAGTGATTAACTTGATTCATATAAAGGTTAATGTTTTTTGATCCCGCACACTCAAATAACCATTAGTAAACCCTAGTATTCTTTCAATACTTTGTTTTAATCAAAACCTTTTAAGGGAATGAACAAATATTATTCTAACACATTGAATTAGTACATTTGCATTATGATTTGTTGTTGTTGTTGTATACGTATGATTGTGTTATGTCTATGTATATTATCCTTGTTGACTAATACACTAATAGTTTCTGTAAAGTTATTCTCACCCTTTCTCTATTGTTGTGTGGCTTGTTATGCCTATGCTGCAGACACAAGTAGCGAGCAATAGCTATGAGTTGGATAATGCCGCACATTGCCTTTTTTTATTTTTTACATTTTCTAGTATCGTTTAGTTCCGCGGTGTCGCTCTGATAGGTAACACTAGGACGAGATTTGTTTTGATTTATGGTTTGTTTTTATGAGATTTATAGGATTGTTTCCCTCATGCTTGAGTATTGAACTATCCGTTTAGATTTATTCAGTTGAGCCTGATTGATATTATCCGCTGCATATTTTTGAAAAAGTTTTGAGAAACTTATTTGTGTTAAAGATATGTGTGACACCCTTGGTGCTTAAAAATGTTTTATTTTAATGATTTTTAATTAAATAAGAGTCGTGGGGTTTTAGGGTGTTACATAGTTTATATCAGAGCAGGTCGGTACATTCAGCCTAGGTTTGTAAAATTTGTTTATTTCGTTGTCATACGACATGTGTGTGAACATTGTCGATGCTTGTTTTTCTTTACTAAATACTTTCCAGTAGGAGCGAGATTGAAACTACTAGGGGAAGAACTTCTGCTCCTCATAGATGTTTCAGGTGTGGAGGATTGGTTCAGCATGCCACTGATTGTAAGAATGCACATTTTTTATGAGATCGTGTTGTTTCCTAAGTTTGAAGAGGAAGAACATTTATATATGTTAATCAAGTGGAAGAGTTCTTGAAAGATGAGGCTCAATTGTTTGCTATGTTCGCTTTTTTGAAAGTAGACGTTGAAGCTGTGATTGTTGATCTTCCAATGGTGTGTGAATTTTCAAATGTATTTCCAGATGACATTACTAATCTACCACTAGAGAGAAGTTGAGTTTGCCATAGATTTAGTACCTGGTATTAGGCATGTGTCGATGGCACCATACATATGTTGTTGGGTGTGAATATGGAAGTAGATAAACGGTGTGGAGGATGTGAATATACCCAAATAAAAAATGCAACTTCCATTTTCCAAAATTAAAGTATTTTCAATACGAGTTGTGCACGGAAGGTTTGAAGCAAAAATGAAAATTATACAGTCGATTATGATCAAGTAAACACACAATTTGTTTCACAAATATCCAAGATTACAAACAATGAAACTTTTGGTATGGGTTGACTTAAGTTGTGTAGTTATAATAAGTGTACATAATTGATTCTATGTGGATTATAAAATTCAATTTCTTTTCAGATTTATCAATCACAATACTAGCTGAACTAGTTGTCCAATTCAAAAAAAACATAAGCTTTACATAATTAATCGCTATCAACAACAAAATGATAAATACGACATAATTGAAAAATCTAGCATGCAATCACTACGAAATATAAATTCTAGAGTAGAGTTAGAAAGATGACACTGAGATTTATAGTGCTTCGGCGTTCGTCCTCGCTTGGCCTACGCGCATTCTTCAATGGTTACCCATTAGAACATGCATAGTTCCTTGTTATTTGACAAATATTTATAAGATTTTATACAATCAACAATCCATAATTTAAAGCCAAGAAAATAAATCTCCTAATTTGGATGATGACTTGTATCTAGCAAACTTACCAAACTCTTATGCGCAATCTTTACTCAAATGTGTTTCTTGAACCTTCCAATAACATCAATTATGCTTCAAGCCTTCATGCGTAGCTATCAATCCCTTGATCTTACCGATTCCTCGAGTCTTGATATTGTCCTAAGATACGAGTAAAACTCCTCCCTATCTGTAGCCTCCCACACAATTACTACTAAGACAATGCTAGAGAGAAGAACCTACTTCTTTTCAATGGAATTTGTCACCACCATTGATAATCCATCTTGCTTGCTAACAACCTAAAAACTCAACAAGATCTCCAAGAATGCTTAGTTTCAAATATGTGCCTCCTTCAATCAATATCATAACTTTAATTTGCAAGATATGACCTCAATTGAAGTTGGAGATGTGAAAAACTCATAGCAACTTTGAACACTAAAAAATGAGGAAATTGATTTTCACACAAAATCACAGTGAAAAAATATTAATAGAATGATGTATGTTATGTTTGAATGATGAAAAAAATATGTTTATGTGCTTGAGATGAAGCACACAAAATGGTTGAAAAAATGTAGTTATATTCGAATCAAGAAAAATGTGATTTGAATAAAATGAGCCAAAATGGAGTGAAATAAAAGAAATACCCAATTTTAAAAAAAAATGCCAGTTGATCCGAATTAAGAAATACATGATTCGAATCACAAGCCTTCTGATTCAAATCAAGAACAAAAAATGATTCAAATCAAATTGCCCATAAATGACATGATTTTTAGGAAAAATACTTTGATTCAGGTCATGTTGAAAGTTTGATTCAAATCAAGTCCAACATAATCAAACATGATTTGTGAAAAAAATGAAATTGATTTGAATCATATACAAATTTTGATTCGAATCAAATTAAACAAAAATTGTTCCAAGAAAAGTGATCAGGATTAAGTGAAAAATATGATAAGGATTAAATTGTTGAGTTTAGCTATTGTACAATTTAATTAGAATCACAAATTTAGTGTAAAACTGTTTGATTTGAATCAATCTTGTAAAATCTAGAATTTTCAAGTTTTCAAAAGCTTTTTGAGATTTTACCTTGAATCAAATTTGTTTAAAAACACAAGGGGATTTCATTTCACTATCATATGCTATTGATCAAAGAGCATTCAGATCAAGATCAAATCTAATCAAAGTTTTATGCATGATACATATGAGAAATAAAATTGTGAAAGAGACTCAATAAATTAAAACAAAGACATAAATGAAAGTGATAAGGCAAGCAATAAAATAAATGGATAGTAGAGATATGCAACTATAATTTCCCCCGTTTTGATGCTTGATAAGCTTTCACAAAAATTGAGTCGACCTTTGAGTACACATGTAACTTCCCGTGAAACATTGCACACAAATAACTCACAACATACAAATGCATAAAACAATTCTAGACTCATTACAACATCTCCTCCTTTGACAACATAAAAAAGAGATAGGTAGAAATGCGTCTAAAACTAAGGATAAAGATCCACAAGCATATAGTTCCAAAGAACATATGAGCTAAATAGATAAGAAGTATATACAACAATCATGATCACATATTCAACGATGATAAACATCTCACAAGCAAAATAACACAAATAGACATGCAACACAAAAGTTCAACAACTAACAATTAAGTGATCAAACTCGTAAATCAAGGTATACATTAACAATCATAAATAATGCATGAATAAGTAATTAAACGTTCTAATGCACATAATTAGAAATACACATTTAAAAGACTTAAATGCATGTAAGAATAATCAAAGACATAAGTTAGAGATGAATTAGTAAGATATGGAGGAAATAAGCAAACCAATTCATAACTCTAGCACAAAACACATAAAATGATACAAGGGTTAGAAACATACCATTGTAAGTTGGTAGAAGCTACAATTTTCTATAAAAATTTTTTATTTCAATCAAAATATATAGAAAATGAAACTAAAAACCAAAGCCCCATTCTACTTAAGGCAAGATGAGTCTAAGACTTCCAATTCCCTACAGATTTTGTAGAAGGATTCTAAAGATAACAGTTTTGTAAAAATGCCAGCAAGCTAACTTTTGGTGTCAACGTACTCAAAAATAACGTCTCCTTTCTCCACATGATCCCTCGGGAAATGGTGTCAGATCTTAATATGCTTAGTCAGTGAGTGTAGTATTGGATTCTTAGTAAGACTTATAGCACTAATGCTATCACACTTAATTGGAACACAACCAAGTTTTAAATCATAGTTCAATAGTTGTTTCTTAAGCCATAAGACTTATGCACAACGATAACCAACAACTACATATTTAGCCTCGATGGTAGAAAGAGCAAAACTATGTTGTTTCTTACTATGCCAAGAAACTAAGCAGCTTCTAAATAAGTGGCAAGTACCACTAGTAATCTTCCTATCCAACTTGAACCCTGTGAATTTCGAATAGTAATATCCTACTAAGTTACAAACACTTCCCTTTAGATACCAAAGACCATGATTGAAGGTTTTATTAAGATATCTCAAAATGCGTTTAACGATCTTAAAGTGGGAATCCTTAGGTGATGCTTGATATCTAGCAAACATGCACACACTAAACATGATATCAGCACTGCTTGCGGTTAAATGGAGTAAGGATCCAATAATACCTCAATACCTATTTATGTAGAAATTTACTCCTTTTTCATCTTTGTCTATGAGCACATTTGAAGCCATTGAAGTTTAGATAGTCTTTGAATCTTTCATCTTGAACTTTTTGAGAAGATCTAGACAATACTTTGTTTGACTTATGAAAATCCCTTTTTTACCTTGCTTCATTTGCAATCCTAAGAAGTACGTTAACTCTCCCATAAGTGATATCTCAAAATCCCCATGCATCAAACTAGAAAATTCTCGACAAAGAGATTCATTAATAGACCTAAATATAATATCATCTACATAAATTAGTACTAAAATAATATACTTTTACTTATGTCTTATAGAAAAAGTGGTGTCGAATTTCCTATGATTGAATCCTCGTTTAACCAAAAATTCACTCAATCTCTCATACCTTACTTTAGGAGCTTGTTTAAGACCATATAGGGCCTTTTTCAACTTAAAAACATGATTAAGATTATTGTGATCCTAAAAACCCTTAGGTTATTATTCGAACTGCAGTAAAGCAGAAAGAAGAAGAAATTTAATTTTGGAAGGATTCCCTCTGGGATTTATATCGTCTCCACAGAGATCAGCGCGAGGGAAAGAACGTCGTTCAACGGTCTCTATATTTCTAAGCTTGTTGTGAAAATTTGTTGATAGATCAACGATGCAATAAATACAACTTGAAAATATAAAGACAGAAAATATAAAGTAAATACTTTAATATAAACAAAATATTGTTGGGAATGGATCTCATCAATTGATAACACATGAATTCTTCTAATCAGTTAAACATAAATCACTCATTTGTCTAATATCGTTAGGTATCACCGACAACAGATGTTATGCCTAACTCAACGTCGAGAGAACAACTATATTATCTCATTGGTGATGTCTCACGCAACTCAACAATAACAAAGCATTAATAACTGATACTCAAGCAAATGTTAAGCCTAAATCTATGTATAAAGTCTATAACCTAAAAAATAATCATCTGAAGATTATATTTCTATAACGGTTCAAATCAAAGATAAACAGGTAAACAAAGATGACATCCATATCAGCTTCATGACTGATTCATATAAAACGCCATGATCAAAATACATACATACGCTTAACCATTTTTACATGAATTCAACTAATTTGCCAAATGTATGCGAACATAGTTCTTCATCTATATTATCATGCATCCTCACAATACCGTATTGATCCTACTCATGCTACTCATCAATACAATAAAATCAAAGATACAAGTGAATATAAACTTACAAGACTATGTCAAAAGTATGCATATAAGTAGATGAATATCTAAGATCTAAGATTTGAAAAGGTTTTATCAAGACCCACAAATAAGAAACCAAAGACAACATCAATATTGAATCAAAACTAGTTGACAATACATATATTAGATGAAATACATAAGGTATCAAAAGATTATATTCAAACCCAGCAAGAGATCGAAGCACTTACTCGAAGATCAAGCTCTGAGTTACTTTGATTTGTGATTCTCCCTCTTAGGATTTGTGTTTATCTCTCTAGAATATGCTTGGAATGAAGAGAGATAAAATTCTAATCCTAAAAGATACAATATGTTTCTAAAAAGTGAGAAAAGTACTTAAATAGTATTTACAAAACCTATTATGTTTTCCTAACGAACACCCTCTTCGCCCAGCAAAGACCACTTTTGGGCACTTGAAATGCCTCGGGAATAATTATACCACCCTTGGAAAATATATGAGTTCATGGTGTGAGCACTTCTTCTCACATCAAACTGTTTCGCTACAGCTTCACTCAACGAACTTTGAGTCCTTTTCCTACTGCCTCTAATATGAGTTGGCTTGCTGAGGCTTCGCCAGGACCTTGCACAACGAGCATTCACTTTCATCTCGCTGGTGTTTGCACAACAAACATGCTGATTTTTCTTCATTTCTTTGGCTTCCTTGTCCAATCATTTGTGTTTTAATCATTGATGTTTTATGCCTATATCCTGTATAATAACACACACATCAAAGAATTCAAAGGTATTTGCAATATTTTGAAGAATCATATAAGACCAAGAAATAAATCCATTAAAATATGAGAAATGAGTTTAAAAAATGCCAAGAAAGATGGTCCAAAATAAGTCAAAATTTGCACTTAACAAACTCTCCTCAACTAGATTCTTTCTTGTCCTCAAGCAAAGTATGCCCCTCATGTAAACAAGAGAAATTTGCTATAACAAGAGGATTTTCTCAAGCATAAGATTCAACCAAGAAAGAATTAGTAGTTCAAATTCAAACATGAGAGATTTGCTCAAACAAAAGGATTTGGTAAAGCATGAGAATGCGCACAAGCAATGTTGACCACTTGAAATCGAACAATGATAAAGAATTTAGTTCTTAAACAATTTCATGCAATGTTTCTAATAACAACTAAATTCTCATACTTGAATCACTCTAACACTCCTCTTCAAAATAAGAATGAAGAAATTAACATGTTTGCAACCGCGGGGCAATTTAACTCACTTGATAACAATGCTAATAACAATCCAATTCATATATTCATCTAACAATAAAAAACGGAAACATGGAAGAAAAAAGATCACTAAGGGATTTTAAGGTTGTAGCTTGGTCAGGTTCACAACAAAGGATCCTTTCTGAAGGCCATTGAATCGAAATTGCCAATGCAAAAGAAACATTCACTATACAAGTTATTTACACATCCCAACTTCTTTTCACCATTTTCTTTCCTCTATTGCAAACTTTCTCAAACTTTGTTTTGTACAATTATTTCATTCACTATTTTTATTTTTCAAACAAGCATTCTTTTTCTTTTATTTTTTACATTCATATTCACAGTTTTTCCATGCTTGCTTAAAAATTTTCAAAATTTTTTAGCAGCCTACCATTTTTCATTTCATTCTCCCCAACTTGAATTCAACTAAACCTTAAGTTAATGCTCCTTACTTTTTATAGCAAGGAAATCAATTTAAACAATGTTCAAAGGTTCAAGAATTTTTTTAGAATCTCACAAAATTCAATGATGAACTAAACTTTCATATTATTTACATAAAGCAAGTTCATCACTAAAATGAGATCTAAACTATTTAGGCTTAAAGGGGTTAACAAATTTTCACTACTCACAGGCAAGTTACTTTTTGGATACGGTTATGCTCAATATAAACAAATTCCTTAATCATTTCTAATGCTTCCACAAAATCATAACAATCAAAAGATTAAGCATGAATCAAATGAATTAAACAAAGTTATCAGTCATCTTAGCATATAGTAAACAATAGAAGTTTCTCACAATTTGTGGCTTTTGGACCTAAGTGAAACAAGCATTCAAACAAAGTTGCAAAATGAAACAAAAATATACATTTGCATAAAGCATGTACAAAATTCTTAAATCATTCTAACATTCTATAAAGCAGTAACCATGTACCTAGCTTGCATTCACATGTTCAACATCCTACCATCACCATCCAAACTTGGGAGAATCTTCACTAGATACTTTAGTACAAATAGCAATCAATCTAGAAGAAGTTCTCATCATTCTTACATAAACAACACTTTAAGAAAACGTAAACAAAAACAAGTATATATACAATATTAACAACTGTAAATAGCTCAAAAATATAGAAACTATTGCAATGCACTTCAATATCTAAACATCAATCCCCGACAATGTCGCCATTTTGTTCAAATTATAGCAAAGCAATAAGAAGAAAAAATTTAGTTTTGGAAGGATTCCCTCCAGGATTTATATCGTCTCCATAGGGATCGGTGCGAGGGAAAGAAAGTCGTTCAACGGTCTCTACATTTCTAAGCTTGTTGTGAAAATGTGTTGGTAGATCAACATTACAATAGATAAAAGCTGAAAATATAAAGTAAAGACTTTAATAGAAATGAAGCCTTGTTGGGATTGGATCTCATCAATTGATAACACTTGCATTCTTATAACCAGTTAAACACAAGTCAATCATTCGTCTAATATCCTTACGTATCACCCACAACAGAGGTTATGTCTAATGCAACATCGAGAGAATAGTCGTATTGTCTCATTGATGATGTCTCACGTAACTCAACAACACAGAGCATTAAGAACTGATACTCAAATAAATGTTAAGTCTAAACCTATGTCTAGAGTCTAGAACCTAACAGATAATCATCCTATATCGAGATCTCAAGAGTATATTTCTATAAAGGTTCAAATCAAAGATAAACAGGTAAACAAAGGTGACATCCATATCAGCTTCATGATTGGTTCATATAAAACGCCATGATCAAAATACGTACACACGCTTAACTCTTTTTACATGCATTCAACTAATTTTCCAAATATATGTGAACCTAGTTCTTCATCTCTATTATCATGCATCCTCACAATACCATATTGATCCAACTTATGCTACTCATGCTACTAAACAACATAATAAAATCGAAGATACAAGTGAATATCAACTTACAAGACGGTGTCAAAAGTTTGCTCATTAATAAATGAATATCTAAGATATAAGATTTGAAAATGTTTTGTCAAGACCCACAAATAAGAAATCAAAAGCAACATCAATATTGAACCAAAACTAGTTCATAATACATATATTAGATGAAATACATAAGGTATCAAAAGATTACATCCAAACCCAACAAGAGATTGAAGCACTTACTCGAAGATCAAGTTCTGAGTTGCTTTGATTTGTGATTCTCCCCCTTAGAGTTTGTGTTTCTCTCTCTAGAATATGCTTGGAATGAAGAGATATAAAATTTTGATTTCAAAATATACAATATGTTTTTAAAAAGTGAGAAAAGTACTTAAATAATATTTACAAAATCTGTCCTGTTCACCTAGCAAACACCCTCTTCGTCCAACGAAGATCACTTTTGGGCACTTGAAGTGCCTCAGGAACAGTTAAACCGTCCTTGGAAAATATCTGAGTTCGTCGTGCAAGCACTTCTTCTCATAGCAAACAACTTGGCTACAACTTTGCCCAACAAACTTTGGGTCTTTTCACCTCGCTAGTGTTTGCACAACAAACATGCTGATTCTTCTTCATTCTTTGGCTTCCTTGTCCAATCATTTATGTCTTAATCATTGAAGTTTTATGCATATATCCTGCACAATAACACACACATCAAAGAATCCAAAGGTGTTTGTAATATGTTGAAGAATCACACAAGAGCAATAAATGAATCCATAAAACATGATAAATGAGTTGAAAAATGCCAAGAAAGATGGTTCAAAATAAGTCAAAATTTTTACTTAACAATTATGATACATACACCACTTCATTTATATGGTCATTTAGAAAAGTATGATTAACGTCCATCTGGTAAAGTTTAAAGTCGAAGCAGCAAGCGAATGTCAAAAGAAGTCTAATGACTTCTAGGCGGGCTAAAGAAACATAAGTCTCCTCGTAGTCTATCTCTTCAACTTGGTTATATCTTTTTGCCACTAACCTAGCTCTACTTCTCGTAATTACTCCATTTTCATCCATCTTGTTCCTAGATACCCATCTTGTGCCTATGATAGTTTTATCAATCGGACATGGAACAAGGTCCCAAATGTCATTTCTTTTAAATTGGATTAGTTCCTCTTGCATAACAAGTAACCATCCCTCGTCAAGTAAGATATTAGATATCAATTTAGGTTTAATCTGAGAAATGAAAAAAGAGTACTTACAAAAGTTGTTAACTGTGACCTAGTACTTACTCCCTTTTTAATGTCTCTAAGGATTTGATCTAATGGATGATCCTTTGCGTTTGTCCAATATCGAGGTAGCTGGTTCGAGGTCTCTTGTTTGTCATCCTCGTGTAATCTAACCTTATATTTTGTAATGTCCTTATTCTTTATTTTCAGATTGGGGTCCTCTATTGAACTTTCATTGTCGACCAATCTTTCCTGTTATAATACCTGAAACATGAAAACACATACCCTTCCCTGACTTTGGGATGAGGACTCATCAAAAGCAACATGAGTTGACTTCTCAACACAAGAAGTTCTATGGTTGTACACCCTATAGACTTTACTCATAGACGAGTACCCTAAGAAAATACCTTCATGTTGCGGTGAGAATAGGATATCAAGTTATTGATTAATTTTAACCATATCTTGATTCACAACCGGTCTTTGATTTATCCGAAGGAAAGGTTAAAGAAAGGAAAAACCTAGTTTGCATCGTAAACACAATGCGGAGAGAGATCTTAGGTTCGGGGGTTGGTTAAGCTTAGGGAGGGTATTAGCATCCTAAACTTCCGCAGTACTCTACAGGAACCTCTTGCTTTAATGTGCTATTGCTATGGTTATCTGATTGAAGGGTAATGCTAAGGATTAAAAGTAAAGAGAAGGACCTAAGGAGGTTAGTCCTAAGTTTACTCGCCAAGACTCACATCTTGTGCCTACGTATCCGAGGTAGGAGATGGAATCAGAGTAATCATAGTTCCCCTCACAGAGGGAGGAAGAGGAACTTCTTGACTGTGGTCAAGGTTCCAGGGGGAAGTAAACGTTCATAGGGAAGCGCTTACATGGAGTGCAGCGACTCCGATTCTACGTTGTAAAGTTGAATTGAAAGGGTGAAAGTAAGTATTCCACGGCGGGAACTTACATGGAGTGCGAAGACTCCTGATCCTAAGGCTAGGAAAAGGTTGAAGGATGTCCACGGCGGGACGCCTAAGCATGAGTACGGAGACTCAAATCTTAAGGTTGGGAAAAGGTGAAGGGTGTGTATCTCCACAGCGGGACGCCTAAGCACGAGTACGACGACTTAGATCCTAAGGCTAGGATGGGCGAGGGTAAAGGCATTGACACGGCGGTCAAATAGTAAACCTTCCCTTCGGAAACGAGATAAACAGTAAAGCAGTGATAAATATAAATGAGAGATAGCATGAATAGCAAAGGGATATGAGAATGTGAATAATGTACAGTTAGCATGAGCGACAATTAAATGGATAAGTTGAGAATTGGTGTTAGGAATTGTGATTGGCAAAAAAGATTAATTAGTTGGCAAATGATTTTAATAAGAGGAAAAGAATTGTTTTTATGAATTTTTGAGAATTTTGTTTAATTAAAATAAATATAAGTTAAATAAAATTTAAAATTAATTAATGGTTAATCTTAAACTAAAAAAAGAGAGTTTTATTTATTTATTTTAAATCAAAATTTATTTTTTAATTAATTATTTAATAAAAATATTTTTTTCAGGTTTTTCTTAATGTTAGTTGGGTTATGTTAGTAGTTAGTTTAATATTATTAATAATTAATTACAAAACAAATAAAGAAATAATAAAACAAATAAAATGTAAAATAAAAACGGGTTGGGCTGGTTCATCACCCCCGGACCCAAACCCTGTCCAATATAAAAGAGGGAAGAGACTAGGGTTTGTAAACCCTAGTTCTTGTGAGGCAACGACGCCCCCCCCCCTTTGTCTATGAGTTCACGATTTTTCCTTCTTCTTTTTGCTGTCTCCGATTTTCTTTGTCTCTCCTCCTCTTGGGCCGCAATGATACCTTTTTCTTCTCTTCTTGCTGCGCGAAATCTTTCTTTCCCTAATACTTCTTCTTCTTCTGACAATTTCCTAAAAAAATGAAAAATAATACACATAGATAATGTATCTTTCCCAAAAGAAAATGGTGGCGGACAAAGCAATGACGAACTCCTTGTTCTGAGCTTATTGTTGACGGGTTTGCAGATTTGTTTCGCTTGTTGGTGGTTTTACGTTTGAAGTTCGTTGGTGGGTTTGTGGTTGATGGCTTTAACGGTTTTGTGATGACGATTTTGTGGAGATGGGTTTTATGATGGTTGTTGTTTGTTTACAGGGCGACGATGAGTGATATTTTTAGCTCTGAGCCTTTTGAGTTTTCGGATCCGTTGGAGTTTTTAACGGATGATTTTCGGATTTCTTGATGAAATATTGATGATTTTTCTGCCTGGATTTTTGTTGTGAACTGATGGCCTTTTTCATATGATTTTCGGCCCCCTATGATTTTCATTCTTCTGATTCTTATAGTATTTTATTTTTGACCGATTTGGAGAAGATTAAAGTTTTTCCTTTTTCAAGAAAACATGTTTTAACACGTTTTTCCATTTTCGTCTTCACGCTACCTTAATGTTGTCGGATTTGTTTTGATTTTTCCATTTTTGGATTTTCGGATATGAATGATGGTGATACTGTCGGATCTTTCCATTTTCGATTTTAGACATTGATGGTGATGAATATTCTGTTTCCGGATTCTCTTGTGGGCTATTGGATATCCATTTTGGATTTTGGACCATGTTTGGAAGAAAAATCATTTTTCTAAAAATTCTTTGTTCTTCTTTTTCAGACAGAATTAATGCTGCTTTGATTTTGGTCGCCGTTGAGAAAAAGGGAAGTTTGGTAGCAAATAAATTAAAATCCTTTTTTCTTTATTATTTTTCTTGTTATTCACTGATTTTTTTATTGCTTGCAGAGCTTTGTTGAAGATGGCAAGTATGGAGCTTGAAGATAGCATAAGACTTAGGACTTAGGATTTTTTTGTAACTTGAATTCCAAGAAAAGTGTAACCTTGTAATTTTTGTAATGACTTGAATCTCACAATAGAATTTGGACTTGAAAAATGTATATGAATTCAAATCTTTAATAAAATATGAACTCAATTTCTCCCGAATTTTATTGCAACCCACGTCCCATTACGAATAACCTTAAACTTTTGCAATTCGCACCTGAGGTATCTGAAAACTTGCGATTACTTGGAACCAAACAAAATCCATTGTGAAATCGACGCAAACCGTGAGTTGTGAATCAAACTGTGCCTTTGAAAATTAACTCGTAACCAAAATAGAAATCAGTGAATAAGGACTTAAAATCGTTTAGATAATCTCTTTGAAAATGGGGCCCGTCCGTAATACCAGCCACCGCAAAATTCCTAGTAATCTTCTAATGATTGCAGTTTAATATCCACGAGTAGAAACCACTTAATCTCCTATAGCAAACCTGTCCTCATGAAACACAACGAATAAACTGGTTAAACGGTTAGTCAAAACGAAAAATATACTAAAATGAAATGCGAAAATGATCACTATTCTAAGGGGAAATTTTGGGGTACAACAGTTGCCCCTATTGAAATAACTTCATCGGATGATTTGAGCAACGAATGCTCGAGAAATCATGGTGAAAGGTATTTAAATATAGATAACCGAAAATTTTTCCCTTAGATGAAGTGATATGCAATGCTATGGACAAACGAACATAAACTAAAAATGCTGACAATGCTTATGAATCTAATATGATGCATATGATGAAAAATGATAAATGCAAAAATGCAGGAATATAGACGAAACAACGACACGGGAGAAAGACGCAATGAGTAACCACTCACTGGAGAAGACAACACACTGGGGAAATATAAAATGATGGACCAACAGGTTCAAGCATGATCAGTCGTCACTTTAGAAATAAAGCAAGAGGAGATCCTCAATGGATATGGCACCGGCAAGATGACCTCCACTGGGGAAATATCCAGAGTAGCTGCACAATAGGTTCAAACATGACCAGCTGACACCCTTGGATAAAAAAACAATAAGAGGTCCTCAATAGAGATGGCACCGGCAAGACGGCCTCCACTGGAGAAAATATCCAGAGTAGCTGCTCAACAGGTTCATGCATGACCGACTGACACTCTAGGATAAAAGGGTAACACGGGATCCACATGGCAGTAGGATCATGTAAACAAAATGTTGGAGTCTTCAGGCTGAAATAACATCCAAGCTCTGGAAATTCCTTAAACAAAGAGATCAAATGGGATCTTCAGGAACCATCAGAAAATATACAGGGTAAAAACTCTTCTGTATGCCAAAATAATTGAACTTCAATGTGGGAATGCCCTAATAAGATTCTCGAGAGAGACTGCTACTTATCGCTAAAAGGGACTTACACCACCAAAACTGGATAAGCTTCTCAAATAAAGAGACTGCCACTTATCTAGAAAGATAACAATGATAAGCTTCCCATGGGAGACCGCCACTTATCTAGGGATACAGATAAAATGATAAGCTTCTCTAGAGAGACTGCCACTTGTCTGGGAAAAGTGAAATGGAAACAAGCTTCTAGAGGGAGATGGCCACTTGTTGCTGGATATAATGAAGATATGAATAAGCTTCTCAGGCGAGACTGCCACTTATCGGTCCTATAAAAGGTTGTGATAATCTTCTCATGTGAGATTGCCGCTTACTGGGGAGTGTCGCTACTCGAAAAAATGCATCGCGCAACGACGGGGAGACGAAAAAGAATAGACAGAAGAGTCGCCACCGAACTTTATTTATCCCATGAGGGGAAAGGAAAATATCGAGAAAACCTTAAGAAAGAAATGGATAAGATGGTCTCGCGACCAAGAATGGGTTCGGAAGCCGGTTATGCGAGGGGAAGGTATTAGCACCCCTCGCATCCATCGTACTCGATGGGAACCTTTTGTTTGTCGATGTGTGAATTTATTTGCTAAAATATTATGCTATAAGAAGTGTTCCACAGGGTAGAAGAAGGGTTGGAAACAGGAAAGTTAGGAGGAAAGAGAGAACAGGGAAAAAGAGAAAGAACAGACTCGGTAGGACATCGCAGTCCTATGCCTACGTATTCTCAATAGATGTGAGAAAGTCAGAGTCGACGTAGTTCGGGGAACTACATATATGGGGGGAATATGCTCGGCAAGGATTGTGGCCCTTGTGCCTACTATCTTTACTCAAAAGAAGTAAAGAATCAGAGCAGCCGTAGTTCGGCCAACTACGGGTGAGAGGTGAAAAAGGGAGCTCGCCAAGACATCGCCGTCTTGTGCCTACGTATTCTCATCTGGCATGAGAAATCAGAGCAAACGTAGTTCGTGCTACCAGTGTGTTGATGTCTTTACGGATGATGCTATCGTGCGCATTCTAGCAGTTAGGTGTTTTGCTGCTCGCTCGTTGGAGACTTAGGCATTACCTGTTTGCGGTAGAACGGACGTAACATATCCTGTTTGAAAGATTGGTTAGTTTTTCGCCACGCGAGGCAAAAAGTCACGTTTGATTGATTAGATTGTTTTTTAGGGGGCGAGACAGGTCCTCGGATAGTAACCCCTACGGGTAGTACCCAATTCTTTGTCTCAAAGTATTTGTCATGAAAAGGTGTGGCGAACGAGGCGTCTTCGTATTGAAAGACGAGCGTCGAAACCACCCTCACTACAGTGGGCATCCCAACGCTCGGAGAAGAAGAGGTCTACACCCAATCCTCTCTCTTTAATTCAATGCAAAGAGAACTTCATTCTCTTATTAAAGATGTTTTTGGTTTTGAATGGTAAGTGCTTTGCGACAGAGAACCCTACGGTAAACGTCAGCACTCGGGATAGGAGAAGGCCTACGCCTAACCACTCCACGACCATTCAAGTTTTTATTATGAAAAGAATTTGAAATGCACTCGGTGCGGGACCGAGGTTTTAGGTGTGAAAATTGTGGAAGGAAGTTGTGAAAGGGAGAGGTGGTGGATAGAGGCGCGTCTTCGTATTGAAAGACGAATATCGAGACCACCCTCACTACAGTGGGCATCCCAACATTCGGAGAGGAAGAAAGTCTACACTTAATCCCCCCTTTTAATTTCAATACAAAGATAATTTGATTTTGAAAATTGTTTGACAAAGTTTTTGAATCGAGTCGGGACAAGTAATGAAGAGAGAAAAGAGGTGGTCTCAGATCCAACATTACTCATCAATAACTTGACTGGTAATGAATTACGGAGGTCTCGTCATCGACCCAAAAGAGCAAAAGTGAAATAAAATGTTGAATATTAAAATCTAACTTCTAAAGAAAGAAAAAAAAATTAAAAACTTGACTTAGTTAGTGTTGCGGTGGAAATAGGATCACAAACTATTAATTAGTTTGAATCGCAATTCAATTCACAACCGCTCTTTGATTTATCCGAAGGAAAAGGTCAAAAGAGGGAAAACCTATTTTGCATCATAAACACAATGCGGGGAAAGATCTAGGGTTCGGGGGTTGGTTAAGATTAGGGAAGGTATTAGCACCCTAAACTTCTGTAGTATTCTACAGGAACCTTTTGTTCAAATGTTTACTATTTGCCTTATTTATTTGCTTAAGGTATATGTACAAGGGAATTAAAAGTGAGAAAAGAGACCTAAGGGGTTAATTCTAAGTTTACTCGGCAAGACATCGCGTCTTGTGCCTACGTATCCTTACGGGAGTGGAATCAGAGTAATCGTAGTTCCCCTCAAAAGGGAGGTTAGAGACTTCTTGACTGTGGTCAAGGTCTCAAGGGGAATAAACGCATCTTAAGGACACGCTTACGCGGAGTGTAGAAACTCCAAATCTCTACGTTGAAATGTTAAGTTGTAATTAGGGTTAAATTAGGGATTCCACGGCGGGAAACCCTAAAATGAGCGCGGCGGCTCTTTGACCTAAAGCTAGGGATAGTTTTGTAATCTTGCCTGCGGCGAGGCATTTGTGAAAATTAGGGTTTGTAAAGGTGTAAGGGTTGAAGGTGAGGACTATTGACACGGCGGTCAAACGACTAGACCTAATTCCTTCGGAGGAGTGAGATTATTGGTAAAGACGCGATAAACATACAATGGCAGAACATAAAGTGCGGAAAGATAAATGCGACAATTGTCTCGCAAAATTACATCCCATAAGCAGTTACAAATATGATAATTGAATATTTAAACTGAAAATAAAATCAATTGAACTTAGTCAGCTGCAAAAAACTAAAACAAACAGAGACTGTTATTATACGGGGTTAGACAAAAAATTAGACGGGAATGTTAGGAATTTAAGTAGAAAATTATAATTAACGAAACAAGAAAAAAAATTAGAAATTTGGATCTTAAAAATGAGGATGTTAGCGAAAAATTAATAAACAATAAAAGTTGATACACAATGAAGATGATGATAATATACAAGTGATAATGGAATATGAAATAGCAACGATGATGTCAGATTATGTACAAATATAAAAATAAATACAAAAATAAATAAATAAATATTAGTGAACAGGTTCATGGATAATCAAGAATACTGTTAGGAATGAAGGATGAAAATTGGAATTGACAATAATTAGAAGTTAAGTGATGAATGTTTTGAGACGATGAGAATTTAGGTAATAAGAAAAAAGTTAGAATGGAATTAGGTTTTTTTTGTGAGATTTGGAAAAGTTAGAGTTTTTAATGTGATTAAGAAAAAGAAAATAGATTAAAAGTTAGAATTAAAAGTTAGCAAAAAAATTAGAACTTCGAAATTTGGTTTTTAAAAAAAGGTTAGAAAATAAAAATAAAAGTTTGAAAATAAAAGAGAAAAGGTTAGAATTTTAATAAAAAAAGAGTTAAAATGTTAGAATTTTAATTAAGAAAAAATGGTAGAAATTTTGAAAAAAAGATATAGAAAAGATTAGAAATTAAAAAAAAGAAGAATTAGTTACTTTTGATGAAGACTGTAAGAGTTTTTTATGCTTGTCGATCCCCTGTTTTGTTGCTCCTGAGGGTCCTTTTATACTTGATTTTTTTAAATCTTTTCCAATCTCAGATTTGATTTGAATATCTCAATCTTTTTCAATCTCTGATTTGATTTGAATGAATTTTTATGATGATTTCAGATTTGATTCAATGATGGTGATGTTGATATTTAGATCTGATTTTCTTATGATGATGATATGATCTGATTGATTTGATTTTGCTCCATCTGGAATTCATTGGGATTGGATTTGATTAAAAAAGTGTTGGATTTAAATTTAAAAAGTTAGCAAAGAAAATAAGAGTTTCAGGTTAAATAAAAATTAGAATTTTAAGTTTAAAAAAATGAGTTAGAATTTTAAAATAAAAAACATTTGAATGTTGATTTTAAAAAATGTTAGAATTATTTTGAAAACTGTTAGAATTTAATTTTAAAAGGAATTTAGATCTTAATTTTAAAAAAGAAAATAAAATGGCATTAGAATTTAATTTTAAAAGGAATTTAGAATTTTAATTTGAAAAAGGATGGTGTCAAAAAGATTTAGATTTAATTTTTAAAAAAAAGGATAGATTTAATTTATAAAAAAAAGGTTAGATTTAATTTTTAAAATAGTTAGAAAAAAAGATTTAATTTTAAAAAGAATTTAGAGAAAAAAAGATTTAATTTTAAAAAGAAGTTAGAGAAAAAAAAGATTTAATTTTTTTAAAAAAGTTAGAAAAAAAAGATTTAACTTTAAAAAGAAGTTAGAGAAAAAAAAAAGATGTAATTTTAAAAGGAAGTTAGAGAAAAAAAGATTTAATTTTTTTTAAAAAAGTTAGAAAAAAAGATTTAACTTTATAAAAGTTAGAAAAAAGATTTAACTTTAAAAGGTTAGAAAAAAGATTTAATTTTAAAAAAGTTAGAAAAAAAAATTTAATTTTAAAAAGTTAGAAAAAAAGATTTAGCTTTAAAAAAGATAGAAAAAGATTTAACTTTAAAGAGGTGTTAGAAAAAAGATTTAAAAAAAGTTAGAAAAAAGATTTAATTTTAAAAAGAAGTTAGATTTTTATTTTAAAAAAGGTATTAGAATTTGATTAAAAAAAAAGTGTTAGAAATTAATTTAAAAGGTTATAAAAAATTTACTCTTAAAGAAAAGAAGAAAAAAAAAGTTAAATTTTAATCTAAATCCTAAAAGTTAGTAAGAAGAGCTTAAAATGATTTAAATAAATAAACTAAATAGAAAAAAAAAAGTTAATAAAAAACATTAGTAAAGTTATAAAAAAAATTTAATTAAATTATTATTAGTTAAAAAAACAAGATTTAAAAAAAAAGGTTAATTTATTAAGTTAATCAGAATTTAAAATAAAAATAAAAAAAGAAAGGGTAAAATTTGGGGTATTACAGTTGCCCCTATTTAAATAGCTACACCGGATGATTTGAGTGACGGAGACTCGAGGAATCATGGTGGAGGGATTTAAATATAGATAACCGAAAATTTTGCCCTTATATGTGGCGATATGCAATGCTATGGACCAAGCGAGAACAGACTAATGCAGACGATGCCATGAATATGATATGATGTGTATGCTGGAATGATGAATGCGAAAATGCTGACGAATACGACGACACAGGGACAGACGCTACGAGAAGAACACACTGGGGAAAACGACGCGCTGGGACACAGTACAACACTGGGGAATTCTAGAATGATGGTCAACTGGTGCGAACACGACCAATTGTCATTTTTAGAAAAGGAACGAGATTCTCAAATGGAGATGGTACCTATGAGACGGCCTCCACTGGGGAATCTAAAAGTAAAACTGGATCATGTACGACTGCAAGATCGATCACAGAATGCTGGAGCATTGAGCAAAGAATAACATCCAGGCTTCTGTAACCTATCCCTCGTGACAGGATCAAACGGACTTTTCGGGAATCCGTAGCAAATATACAGGGTGAAAACCGACTGTATGCCAAAATAAATGGACTTTAAGAACGAGATCCTTAAATGGAGATGGCACCTATGAGATGACCTCCACTTGGGAATGTCTAATAATAACTGGATCTACACGATTGCAAAATAGATTATAAAATGCTGGAGCATTGAGCAAAGAATAACATCCAAGCTTCTATAAAATATCCTTCGTGATGGGATCAAACGGACTTTTCAGAAATCCGTATCATATATACAGGGTAAAGACCGGTTGTATGCCAAAATAAATGGACTTTAATGGGAAATGCCCTGATAAGCTTCTCGAGGGAGAACTGTCACTTATCGTTGGAAGGGACTTATGTGCCAAAATGGATAAGCACTCCAATAAAGAGGTTGCTGCTTATCTGATGAATAAATCTTCTCGCATTTAAGGTCGGCGCCTGGAATACGATTCTGATTCTTCTCTTACTGAAGGATAAATAAACTTCTTCATGCTTCAAGATCGTGCTCTCCGGAACATGAAAAGGGTAAACTGAACTTCCTCATACTTCAGAATCGTGCTCTCCTGAATATGATTCGGCTCTTTCGGGTAAGTGAAATTCTTCATACTTCAAGATCGTGCTCTCCTGAATATGAAAAGGGCTAACTGAACTTCCTCATACGTCAGAATCGTGCTCTCCTGAATATGATTCGGCTCTTTCTTGTAAATGAAATTCTTCATACTTCAGAATCGTGCTCTCCTGAATATGAAAAGGGCTAACTGAACTTCCTCATACTTCAGAATCGTGCTCTCCTGAATATGATTCGGCTCTTTCTTGTAAATGAAATTCTTCATACTTCAGAATCGTGATCTCCTGAATATGAAAAGGGCTAACTGAACTTCCTCATACTTCAGAATCGTGCTCTCCTGAATATGATTCGGCTCTTTCTTGTAAATGAAATTCTTCATACTTCAGAATCGTGCTCTCCTGAATATGAAAAGGGCTAACTGAACTTCCTCATACTTCAGAATCGTGCTCTCCTGAATATGATTCCGCTCCTTCGGGTAAATGAAATTCTTCATAATTCAGAATCGTGCTCTCCTGAATATGATTCCGCTCAAACCTCCCCGTACTTCAAGATCGTGCTCTCCTGAATACGATTTGGTTTCTTCTTTTACTAAAGGGTAAATGAACTTCTTCATAATTCAGAATCGTGCTCTCCTGAATATGATTCCGCTCAAACCTCCCCGTACTTCAAGATCGTGCTCTCCTGAATACGATTTGGTTCAAAACCCCCCATACTTCAAGACGACAGGTAAATGGAAGCCCAACTGCTCCATGGAGATGGCCATTTGCTGCGAGTCATAACGAAGATAGGATCGGCTTCTTAGGTGAGAAATGTTGCATACCGATGTTGTAAGATGTAAAGTGTTGTACTGATAGATTTTCCAGGCGTGAACTGGCGTGTATCTGTAAAGGATTGTAGTTGATTTTCTTGAAAGATAGTGCAAAATAAATGCACGTCTGGGTACAGTGATAAACTTCTCAAGCGAGATAGTCGCATATCTGTCATGGTATGGTGAAAACCTTTAGATGGTGCAAAATAAATGCACGTCCGGTTGGGATTTGACGACCGACAAGACTGAGATTCAATCTAGGATCGAGCTAGAAAGAAGACTGGTAATCAAGACTCCATCGAGGGAATGATCTCGGAGGGTAAATATCTTATCCTGGTGAGGAAAGATAGCTGAAGTAACCGTCATCCACGAGGATCGAGCTCTGTGGGGAAACTGGAAACAAGTAAGTATTTTATGCTTATGGCTGACAATCTATTTGGAGAGAATGGGCAAACCCCAGTTACTCGGCGGTAACGACCAATGATGGAGACACGATGAACCTGTGCATGTTATCGCGTATGTTAATGAATATGTTGATATGAATGTATGTTAATGTCTATGTAGTTAAATATGCAAGATGTTATGAAATGAGTATGTAATGAGTATGTAATGAGTATGTAATGAATATGTAATGAATATGTAATGAATATGTAATGAAATAGGCATGTGATGCTTATGCCCTTGCGTATGCTGACGAAACAGACTAGAGACGGGACGAGAGATGAAATAAACATCTCGACGGAAATACCCTGCGTTCTCTGCAACCAATACGTCAATCATGGGTGAGAAGGATCAATGGTGGAACCAAATCTGGTTTTAAATGTTCTGAATTCTCTGGGGAGAAGGTAATCTGCTTGGGTGCACAGTACCACGCCTTCGCATGGGGAGAAGAAAACCTGAGGGACACTTTCGAGTTACCCGAAAAAGTTGTCAGCTTATAGTCTCGCTGGGGACTGTGATGAGGCAATAGTTCAGGAGCCTGTTGCAACACTGAGGCTTACTGGGGTATGAAGGCCGCTGTGAGTAAAATCCATCGGGTGCATGAAGAAAAGTTGTGAAACCACCTGGTTTTGATCTTGAAGGACCTTGTAGTAGTCGCCATTTGGTTCCCCTTTAAAACACGGTGCCCCAGGATATTTGTGTTGTGAGGTATGGTCATCTCAAGAGGATTTTATAGAGAACACCGAGTTCGGTTGCCCCATTGTTCTCAAACTCTTTGAGAGATTTGTCAGGTCTCGACGTAACTGGCACAATTTAATCGTGTTACGACGAAATCTTTGAGAAATAGCTCTTTAAGAATGTCAGACTCGCGTTGGTAAGCGAACTGGGAAACTGCCTGCCCCTGTTTAGCAGGATCATCAAGTTCCACGGGTTATGTCCATATGTAAATCTCTAAGATATCAAGCAAAGTTGTCATGCCTGAAATTCCTATCCTGAGCTTGTCAATGTACACATATATTTGTCCTGAATTTTTGTTTTGAAAAAAGATATCGCGATAACTTGTGACCGAAATCACTAGTCAGGATATAAGTTTTAATTATAATGCCAACATGAATTTTTTCCTGAGCATAGCTCGTAGGAGTCAGGAAACGTGATCTTGTCAAGTATGCTTTCAACCGAAGTCCTACTTCAATTAGGTCTTTTAAAGGTTGTATCGTGGCTCGGTTCACGGTTTAAGAAACAAAGGATAAAGGCTCAAAGTTATATTTGTACCCACCCATTCTTCGTGATGTTCTCCAATCCTAATTCAGTTAACCGGATACGAACGCTCATATCTCAAGCGGATTTGCTATGGTCGAGAACTTATCAAGGCTTTGGACATGGCAGTCACTCACCTATTTCTTTTGGTAATTGGTCACACGACCTTGTTCTTTATAGGGGTTCTAAAAACTACTGGTTTGTTGTTCTTATTCCCTAACTTTTGCCTGGACAACGTCTTTTGATTTGACTTTGGAGTCCAGCGGGATGCCCCAGTTTTGCCTAAGTCTCCTTCATAGGTTTTGACTTAGCGGGCTTTTATTATTTTTTTGAATATTCTTTTATGCACAAGTCGTGTAAATCTTTCGAAAGGCTCGTGACTGCCCCACTCCTTAGGTAACCGAGGGATAGCCATTGTATTGGACTTCTTAAGATGCTAAGGATAAATTCTCGAAGGTTGGCTCTTCCTTTTTAAGAGTCTAAGCGCTCGATCGGTTTAACTGAAACCTACCCTGCCCCAGGTTAGGATGAAGGTTCTTAAAAAGAAAGAAAAAACTCCTACTTCAAGGCTCAAAGAGGTTAACGAGGGATTAACATCCTTATATCTCCAGTGTTTGGGATTTGAAACAATGCCTTACATCATCAGCGGGCTTTAATTGAAAGCATACGACAAGAAATCTGACGTTTTAGGTTCGTCATCCTCCTCCCAATTCTCCATTAGAACAAGAGATCGGGTAAAGTTGGCATTATGATTTATTTTTGAATGAGTGAAACGAATGGATTTATTCAAGACAAACACATGCGTTGCATTAATTAATCAAAGATAAACAAGTTCGTGCACGCTAAATACGCTTAATCAAAGAGAAATGCATATAAATAAACAAATGAACTGTCGGAAAAATCCTTCTAAATGTTTATGAAATCTTGCATTCAAGAGTAACAGTTTCCTTTGGCGGAGCCTCAATGGAAAGGACGTCTGGTTCATGATCACTGTGAGTCGTCATGGCTTGCCCCAGTTACGCTGGTCACATCTTCAACAGTTTTCAGTCGTTGCTTCAAAATAACTTTCCCAGATTCTTTGTTGATCCCGGTCATATCATCTTGAGGGTTACTGAAATGAAGCGAGCTAGGACTTTGAATAATTACTGGATTCGGCTGATTTGCCACAGGAGTAGCATGCTTTGCAGAATTCGAACCCGACAAGTGAGGGACCCCGAGAGGAGTCTCGATCTTCGGCTGAGCATTGCTAAAAGACAACTTCTTCGCTTCTAGCAAATCTATGATAACTTTCTTAAGAGCATAGCAATTCTCTAGATCATGGCCGGGCGCACCCTCATGAAATAAACAACGAGCGGTAGCGTTGTAACTTGCAGGTAATGGATTAGGTGGAGGACCCAAAGCACGGGTGGTAATCAGACCTTGTTGTACCAAACGGGGGTATAACTCAGTGAAAGTCATCGGAATTGGAGGACAAGGCTTATACTGGCTCTTACGGGGATAAGGAACCTGATCCTGTGATTGCTGGTGAACAGGAGCGTTGGGCACTCGTTGACTGTCGACAGGAACTTGCATAGGCGAATAACCGAAAGGTTGTTGATAAACTGGTGCCTGATATACCGGAGCTGACTGTACAGGCTGGCATGCAGGAAACTGCTAATCGAAAGGAGGTGCAACAGTAGCTACATAGGGTTGTTGAACATATAGAAACGGATAACCTTGAACATAACTCTGCTGATATTGTAAAGGTTGAGGAGTAGCCTTTTTGCGGTTCTTTGAACGTGTAGGTCCTTTACCATGGCCGGAGTTAGGAGTTTTGCACTTTGGAGGGGTAGCTCGTCGAACTGGTCGAACACTGGGAGGCACCAAACCGGATTGAAGACCGTGAGGAGGTACATTCTCGACAGTAACAGCTGGTTGAGGTTCCATAACGGTATTAGTCTTAGAAACAACAGTAGATTGAGCATCCACCTTCACACTAAGAGCTCGTAACATCTCCAAAATCTGCCCTACACTTCCTCGAAGATCTTCGAATTCATGGCTGACACGGTTGATCTCTTGGTTTTGATCTTCCATTCTTTTGAAGGGTCGTACTGATGCAGAGAACTCAGGGTGACAAAACTGGAGGGTGAGAGAACCGAGTATGAGAAATCGGGAGACACATGCAATGCAAAAGTATGATGCTAAAATGTGAATGCAAATGAAGATTTCATGGAATTCAAACATTTACGAATGTCGTGGGGTACCAAGGAAATCTTTTTCTTGTTTTTTTCATTTTATTTTTTTATTTATGGTATCCCGCGATATCCAAAAATGATATTTGAACTCCATGAAATACAATGCAATGAGATGCTTTATGGATGCAATGCATGAAAACACACAAAGTCCTAGGTTAAAGGAACGTGAGCGGAGTCAAGGTCTACCCATCCCAAAAGGAGTGTACTATAGGTTAGTTGTACCTGCCGAACAAGGTTCTACAAAGTGCCCAAAGTCATCAGCCCATCTTTCGGATATTATCAACCTTCCGACTGACTCGGGGGTGAATAATATTCTCAAGAGAACCTCTTTTGAGTGTAGTATCGCGTAGCAGCCGTTGTAGGATTACTCCCACATAGCTCCCGCACTACGTCCTAAATAAGGCCAAGGTGGTGTTAAGGTACTACGGTCCCCAATATCACAGACTCCAATCGACCATGGAAAAAGTTTTTACGATTACTCGTTCAACCGAACCATTTTCGAAAAGGTCTCAACTGAGCGGTGATTCTCGAATCAGCTTGGTCGGGATTCAACTCCCTATAAGCCTCATCGAATATATCCCCATCCTATAATAATGTTACTAGTCCGGGCGTAGGACTTATCTCACAACACAAGGAACAGTCCCCAAATCAGAGTACAAATATATACATGCAAATGAATAATAACACCGATAGTAATAAATATGAACAAGTTAGGGATAACCCTCAAAAGTTTAGGTCTCCCCAGTGAAGTCGCCATTTTCTGTTGCGGTGGAAATAGGATCACAAACTATTAATTAGTTTGAATCGCAATTCAATTCACAACCGCTCTTTGATTTATCTGAAGGAAAAGGTCAAAAGAGGGAAAACCTATTTTGCATCATAAACACAATGCGGGGAAAGATCTAGGGTTCGGGGGTTGGTTAAGATTAGGGAAGGTATTAGCACCCTAAACTTCTGTAGTATTCTACAGGAACCTTTTGTTCAAATGTTTACTATTTGCCTTATTTATTTGCTTAAGGTATATGTACAAGGGAATTAAAAGTGAGAAAAGAGACCTAAGGGGTTAATTCTAAGTTTACTCGGCAAGACATCGCGTCTTGTGCCTACGTATCCTTACGGGAGTGGAATCAGAGTAATCGTAGTTCCCCTCAAAAGGGAGGTTAGAGACTTCTTGACTGTGGTCAAGGTCTCAAGGGGAATAAACGCATCTTAAGGACACGCTTACGCGGAGTGTAGAAACTCCAAATCTCTACGTTGAAATGTTAAGTTGTAATTAGGGTTAAATTAGGGATTCCACGGCGGGAAACCCTAAAATGAGCGCGGCGGCTCTTTGACCTAAAGCTAGGGATAGTTTTGTAATCTTGCCTGCGGCGAGGCATTTGTGAAAATTAGGGTTTGTAAAGGTGTAAGGGTTGAAGGTGAGGACTATTGACACGGCGGTCAAACGACTAGACCTAATTCCTTCGGAGGAGTGAGATTATTGGTAAAGACGCGATAAACATACAATGGCAGAACATAAAGTGCGGAAAGATAAATGCGACAATTGTCTCGCAAAATTACATCCCATAAGCAGTTACAAATATGATAATTGAATATTTAAACTGAAAATAAAATCAATTGAACTTAGTCAGCTGCAAAAAACTAAAACAAACAGAGACTGTTATTATACGGGGTTAGACAAAAAATTAGACGGGAATGTTAGGAATTTAAGTAGAAAATTATAATTAACGAAACAAGAAAAAAAATTAGAAATTTGGATCTTAAAAATGAGGATGTTAGCGAAAAATTAATAAACAATAAAAGTTGATACACAATGAAGATGATGATAATATACAAGTGATAATGGAATATGAAATAGCAACGATGATGTCAGATTATGTACAAATATAAAAATAAATACAAAAATAAATAAATAAATATTAGTGAACAGGTTCATGGATAATCAAGAATACTGTTAGGAATGAAGGATGAAAATTGGAATTGACAATAATTAGAAGTTAAGTGATGAATGTTTTGAGACGATGAGAATTTAGGTAATAAGAAAAAAGTTAGAATGGAATTAGGTTTTTTTTGTGAGATTTGGAAAAGTTAGAGTTTTTAATGTGATTAAGAAAAAGAAAATAGATTAAAAGTTAGAATTAAAAGTTAGCAAAAAAATTAGAACTTCGAAATTTGGTTTTTAAAAAAAGGTTAGAAAATAAAAATAAAAGTTTGAAAATAAAAGAGAAAAGGTTAGAATTTTAATAAAAAAAGAGTTAAAATGTTAGAATTTTAATTAAGAAAAAATGGTAGAAATTTTGAAAAAAAGATATAGAAAAGATTAGAAATTAAAAAAAAGAAGAATTAGTTACTTTTGATGAAGACTGTAAGAGTTTTTTATGCTTGTCGATCCCCTGTTTTGTTGCTCCTGAGGGTCCTTTTATACTTGATTTTTTTAAATCTTTTCCAATCTCAGATTTGATTTGAATATCTCAATCTTTTTCAATCTCTGATTTGATTTGAATGAATTTTTATGATGATTTCAGATTTGATTCAATGATGGTGATGTTGATATTTAGATCTGATTTTCTTATGATGATGATATGATCTGATTGATTTGATTTTGCTCCATCTGGAATTCATTGGGATTGGATTTGATTAAAAAAGTGTTGGATTTAAATTTAAAAAGTTAGCAAAGAAAATAAGAGTTTCAGGTTAAATAAAAATTAGAATTTTAAGTTTAAAAAAATGAGTTAGAATTTTAAAATAAAAAACATTTGAATGTTGATTTTAAAAAATGTTAGAATTATTTTGAAAACTGTTAGAATTTAATTTTAAAAGGAATTTAGATCTTAATTTTAAAAAAGAAAATAAAATGGCATTAGAATTTAATTTTAAAAGGAATTTAGAATTTTAATTTGAAAAAGGATGGTGTCAAAAAGATTTAGATTTAATTTTTAAAAAAAAGGATAGATTTAATTTATAAAAAAAAGGTTAGATTTAATTTTTAAAATAGTTAGAAAAAAAGATTTAATTTTAAAAAGAATTTAGAGAAAAAAAGATTTAATTTTAAAAAGAAGTTAGAGAAAAAAAAGATTTAATTTTTTTAAAAAAGTTAGAAAAAAAAGATTTAACTTTAAAAAGAAGTTAGAGAAAAAAAAAAGATGTAATTTTAAAAGGAAGTTAGAGAAAAAAAGATTTAATTTTTTTTAAAAAAGTTAGAAAAAAAGATTTAACTTTATAAAAGTTAGAAAAAAGATTTAACTTTAAAAGGTTAGAAAAAAGATTTAATTTTAAAAAAGTTAGAAAAAAAAATTTAATTTTAAAAAGTTAGAAAAAAAGATTTAGCTTTAAAAAAGATAGAAAAAGATTTAACTTTAAAGAGGTGTTAGAAAAAAGATTTAAAAAAAGTTAGAAAAAAGATTTAATTTTAAAAAGAAGTTAGATTTTTATTTTAAAAAAGGTATTAGAATTTGATTAAAAAAAAAGTGTTAGAAATTAATTTAAAAGGTTATAAAAAATTTACTCTTAAAGAAAAGAAGAAAAAAAAAGTTAAATTTTAATCTAAATCCTAAAAGTTAGTAAGAAGAGCTTAAAATGATTTAAATAAATAAACTAAATAGAAAAAAAAAGTTAATAAAAAACATTAGTAAAGTTATAAAAAAAATTTAATTAAATTATTATTAGTTAAAAAAACAAGATTTAAAAAAAAAGGTTAATTTATTAAGTTAATCAGAATTTAAAATAAAAATAAAAAAAGAAAGGGTAAAATTTGGGGTATTACAGTTAGAAAGAATATATTGACAATTTTTAAAAACTAGAATCTAAGAACAACTAATTTATAAAATTATATTAACAAATTTTTAAAAAAAGCCATTTAGAAAAAATATATTATAAACCTAAAAAAAACTAATTTGAAGGAATACATACATAAAACTCTAAAAAAAACTAGATTATAAAATAAAATACTAATCTAAAAGAAAAACTAATTTAGAAAACTATATTAACAGTTAAAAACTTAAATTAAAAAAAAAAAAAAACTAACAACAAAAATCTAGCATTGTTAAAGCCAATTAATAATAATACTCCTAAATGTAAACTAATTTATTCGACCAAACAAACAGAGAGAAAAAAAATGATATTAATTTAATCTTAGACAAACTTTCACTAAATAGTACAATTAGCATTTACAAAACAAACTAAATTATAACTATTTATAAAACACAATCAGCATTTATAAAATAAATCAAATTCTAGACAACATTTTATTAATGAAAATAATCAAAAAGACTAACAATATTAAACAAACCAAATTACATGACAACATTCAATACTTCATAATTAACTAACAGTATTAATAGCAGACAATACTTCAACAACATTATATTTCCAAAATAAAAATATTAAAATGAAGGAAGATAAGAGGGCATTCTCACTGTAAATATTAGTTCATACGATGATGGTGGTTTCAACTCTTCTTGAAATTGAACTATCAGCAACTGGTGTCACAATGGAACTCTTTCGCAAAGCTTATGTTGCAATGTGGCGGTGATTTGAGATTTATATGAACAACAAGTGGTGGTGTGAGCTCTTATAGATGAAACCGGAGATGGTGAAAATAAATGTTCGGTGGTCGGAGGAGTTTTTTTTTGTGTTGTCACAGTGTGATTTCGAAAGGATGTAGCTATGATGTGAAACGAAGGTAGATGCCTGGTTTTTGAAAATGGAGCTCCGAGTAAGGGTTGCGTTGAAGTTCGCGGCGTCACTAACGGTAGTGGACGATGAAGGCGAAAATGAAGCTGGAAGGTGATGGTTGGTACTACTGTTGGATGAGAAGTATTTCCATGGTTGCTTGGTTGTGAGATGAGCAAGGAAAATGGTTTTTTGAAATTGAAGAGAAGAAGAAGATGGATCTGGGTGTTATTTACGCAGTGGCTGTTGTTGTGGTTTGGAAATGGTGGTTCGAAGGAGGTTCAAATCTGGGTTTGGTTTTTGCAGATTTTCGGATCATTTTGTTGGTTGAAGGTGATTTCTGGGAGAGTTTAACTTGGAGGTTGGAAGAAGATGATTTGCAGATTGTTCGAAAATGGGTTTTGCTGAACATGGTTGTTGTTGTGTTAACGGAGAAGGTGAAGATTCAGAGTGTTGAAGGGAGTTTCTGGGAAGAATGTTGAAGAAGAGTGTTTGAGGGGAGCACTGTAGCGGTGTAGCGGCTAGGGTTGTTGGGAGGAGGGAGACAGTGAATAGTGAATATATACCCCAGAGAGTGACACGTGGCAAGGCTGCTTTTGAATTAATTGTGATTAAAAATGCTGATGACACGGTTAAGTTAATGGTGTTGAATTAGTGAAAAGCTTACTCAATAAAACACTAAACTGAAGTAATTACTTAATTAATTAAAATTCTAATAAACTACTTAATTAATTCTAAATCAAATAATCCTAATTTAAAACTAAAAAATAAAATCTTAATAATATTGAAAAATAACTGAACCTAATAAACCTATTTCTAAACTATTAATATTAAATTATTTAAAAAAAACTCTAATTAAAATTCTATATAAATCCTAAAATAATTCAAGTACCTAAAACTATTAAAATGCTATATATCAAAAATAAATAATTAATAAAAATCCTATTATTTAAATAAGGTCTAAATAAAACTATAAAGCGGAAAGAAAGAATAAAAATCACACAAAGCAGTGAAACAATAACGGAAAGATCGGACAAACACCGAAACACAATCGAAAATACCAGCATAGGCTGAGCCACCAGAAAGAGCAAAATTCACTCGATTTCGAAATAAATCTCTTTTCCTTGAACCGGTTTAAATTTCCTGAAACACGAGAAAAGGGGCTGTAATCCCGATAAGTCACTCTGACTGACAAAATGCACAGTGTGCAATAAATGATATGCAAATGCAACATGAAATGAAACACAAGCCAAAAATGCGAGAAACGGTTGGTCAAATTTTGGGGTACAACAGTTGCCCCTATTCAAACGACTTGGACCTGAAGGGTTGAAAAGCGAACGAATTTCAAACATTCAATGGTAAAAGACGATTGAATACCAAAGAACCCGGAAATTTGTCAACCGCAAAAACAGAACTGCAAACTCTGATAGGATAAAATCTCCAGAGATAACCGAATTGATAGCCTGATAAGGAACATCTGACTTCGCTGTCAGAAAAACACAAACATCCAATAAACATCTGACATCGCCGCCAGACAACCATAATGTTGAGAAACACCTGACATCGTCGTCAGGCCTCTGTAGGGGATAATAATTCTGACATCGCCGCCATGCATCCACAAACTTGATAACAACATCTGACATTACCGTCAATTTTCGAAAATAATCTGACTTCGCTGTCAACTCTCAATATCATCTGACTTCGCTGTCAGTTCTTAAAATTCCCTTGACTTCGCCGTCAATTCTCAAAAATAGTCTGACTTCGCCGTCAGCTCTCAATATCATCTGACTTCGCTGTCAGTTCTTAACATAATCATCTGAAGAGTACAATTACTTTTGACATTGCCGTCAACACAAACATCTCAACATCGCCGTTGAAACAAACTTCTCAACATCGCCGTTGAAGAACCAGATCACTTGACATTGCTGCCAAAAAAACATCCAACCTCGCCGCTGGGAAAACAAATCATCTGACATCGCCGCCAGAAAAACATCCAACCTCGTCGCTGGGAAAACAAAATTACCTGACATCGCCGCCAGAGAAATACAAACCTAGTAAGATAACCCTGACATCGCCGTCATCAATCATAAATCCGACAAATATCTGACATCACCGCCAAATCTCAACATCATCCAATGATGGACGGAGAGAAACATTATACTCACATCGTCTAATGGTAGACAGGAAGAACAATATCCAAAATACCCACATCGTCCAATGATAGACGAGAGTAAAATCAAAACCAAATCTCGCATCGTCCAATGATAGACGAGAGTAAAATCAAAACCAAATCTCGCATCGTCCAATGATAGACGAGAGTAAAATCAAAACCAAATCTCGCATCGTCCAATGATAGACGAGAGGAAAATCAAAACCAAATCTCGCATCGTCCAATGATAGACGAGAGGAAAATCATATCCAAATCTCACGACGTCTAAAGATAGACGGAGAAGAAAATCATATCTAAATCTCACATCGTCTAATGATAGACGAGAGGAATATCAAAACCAAATCTCGTATCGTCTAATGATAGACGAGAGGAAAATCATATCCAAATCTCACGACGTCTAAAGATAGACGGAGAAGACCATACCGAAGGCCAGATCAACATGCACTTGATCTTATCACCTTGTCTAAAGATAGACAGGAAGAAAACTTGTCCGAAGAACCACATCGTCTAAAGATAGACGGAAAGAAAACCATACTTACGACGTCTAATGATAGATGGAGAAAATACTTGCTGGGGAAACACATCGTCAATAGGAACTGACGGAAAGAAAAACTGCTCGGGAATGTTATCATCAGAAGATTGATGGACAAAATCATAACCGTCATATGATCTGAAATCCGAGTAAACCGACAAGCTGTCTGAACAAAGCTGTTGATATACCATTGTCTTGATTGAAGAGTGATTCAGGTTGCCACAGAAGGCTAATAAAAACTGGCTTATGCTTCGCATGCATATGTTTGAATTTTTTTGGCGTAATGCTCTATGGAAATGCTACGCATTCGAGGATGAGATGCAAAAGATGATGCAAATATGATAACTATATGCAAAAAATGCAGATGCAGGCTCGGGTTGCTGGGGAAAGCTGGATCTGAAAGAATCACTCCAGCAAAATAAATGTTGAAGAGGTGAAGCCAACTCTGCTAGGAATAAACAGATGTGCCAAGTATGATTGGACTCTCCTGGGGATGGCTTACACATGCCAATGATGATTGGGCTTTTGCTGGGGAAGACAGGTGAAGGGTTACGACTTCCCGACATTCATCTTGAACCTGAAGATTGACTGCACCTGCTTGAATAGCTCTGAGTAGCTCTGAAGATATGGAGAGGAAAAGTTCCCTTATTTACAAACTTGCCCCAGCCTGTGGGATATCTGTGTAAATCTTCCTCGAAAGGAGATCTGAAAGCTCTGTACCATGTTGGTATGATATGAACTGCCCCAACATCATGAACCTCGGAGAGGTGCTTCAAATTAATTGTCTTCTGGGTAAGGATAATATCTGTGCTCTTGGGGTGACCTGCCCCAGCCTAGAAGTGATTTGCCCCTGATTGGATGATTTGTAGAGAAGTGCCCCTGGCTGACTTCGAGAGATTTATCGAATCTCGACCTGATTGCCCCAGATTAAATGTATCTTAGAATGGCTGACTCCCTTGATGATCATTTAATATGCCTTTCCCCTGCTCAACGGAGTATTCAGGCGCTCTGCAACTTATCTCGATCGAACTTTCCACTATAGAAACTTTCCTGCTGTCAAGTGCTTGCTCGCAAGTAAAACAAATTGTTTTACAAAGATAATATTAATGCAATGTATATGACAGTTTTTAAATCCAAGTCTGTTCACTAGAAAAAGTTGTGACATTTAGTGAACGAATCACTTATCATAAATATCAATATCCATACCCATGGGGTAAGAAAAATCCTTTTAGGAGTCAGTTTCGACGCGATCTTTACCGAAGTATGCTTTCAAAACAAACCTGCTTCAATTAGGACTTTTGAAGGTTGTAACTTGGTTAGGTTCATGGTTTGAAAGAAAGGATGTAAGGCTCAAAGTTCTGTTTAACCCACCCACTCTCCTTGATGTTCTCCAATCCTACGTTCAGCTAATTCGACACTCGCTCGCCTCTCAAAGGTTGACTGACAGGAGTGATGATTCAAGAAACCATAAGTTTTCGGAGTGACAGTCACTCGCTTTTCGTCTTTGGTGTCTGGCTCACACAACTTGTTCTTCGTCATTTTTTATTCCCCTATTTTTGCCTGGACTGACTCTTTTGAGTACATCTTCTGATTTCGAAGTCCAGCGGGATGCCCTAATTTTTGCTAAGCCATTTGTTTTCAAGTTATCGACTTAGCGGGCTTTTTTCTTTTCTTTTCTCTTTTTTTTTTGAACAAATCGTGTGACACCGGCTTGTCTGACTTGTTGAAGGGATTGTGACTGTCTCACTCCTTGATTGGTGAAGGATAACCACTGTGGTTCTTTAGGTACGACCTATATAGGTGTGATTGATTCTCAAATGGGAACACTCCCTTCTGCAATTTGGATGCTCGGTCAAATTAACTGACATCTACCCTGCCCCAGGTTAAGATTGAGGGTTTTTCGTTTTCAGAAAGAAACTCCTACTACTAGGCTCGAAAGGGTTGACAAGGGATTATCATCCTTATATCTCCGGTGTTTAGGAATTGAAACAATGTCTGTACATCATCAGCAGAGGTTTTATTCAAAAGCATACATTCGGAAACTTGCGTCTTTCAACATCGTCATCCTCCCTCGGATTCCGCTTAAACAAGCGTCTGACATCAATAAAAAGCATTGAGTGAACACGAATGGATTTAATCAAAACATGCATATTAATTTCATTATCATTGTCAATCGAAAACAAACACGTCTTACAAATGAAATTTGCAAATAAGTTCACACTTAAACAGAAAAGAAACTACAAATGCAAAGGAATAACATGATAGAAAGATTGCCAGCTTCGGGGAACTGGGCTTTCATTCTTGACTTGCTGCTGAACCAACCATCTTTAGAATTGCTCATCGAAATCCGTCTGATACTCTTCTGAACATATGCTCTCAGTGAATCCCTCCATGACATTAGCTGCCGAACCCACATGACTGGACGAAGGAGGATCATTGATCTGGATACCCTGAGGTGTGATTGAGAACATGTTGGAGTCAAGCAACGTTTGAATCTTGCTTCTCAGCACCTTACAGTCTTCGGTTGAATGCCCTTGCGCCCCAACATGGTACTCACAACGGGCGTTGACATCAGAACCCGAAGGATGTGGAGAAGTCTTTGGATCAGTTTTCTTCGGCACTATCAAACCACCTCTGATCAAGTCTGGCAATATCTGACTGTACGACAACGGCAACTGAGTGAAATGTCTCTCTGGATTCCTCGGTCTTCGTCGGGCGTGCTGACGCAGCTGATGACGGTATGAATGTTGACTCTGCAGGGAAGCAGATATCTGATACGCAGACCTAACAGGTTGCTGACTCTGAATACTTGAAACGTCTGAAAACTGAATCTGAGATAATGGAGATTCTGGGATAGCATTACTTTCTTTCTCCCATTCCTCTTTAGAGCTGACAACTGATTCACTTTCATAAACTGAGGTATCTGAGATGTCTCGGATCTTTCCACTCTTGATTCCGCTCTCAATACGTTCTCCTGCTATCACTAAGTCAGCAAAGTTTAACGTTCTGCCACTAATCAATATATCATAGTAATGGCCCTTCAAAGTACCCAAGAAGATGTCAACCAATTCTCTATCCTGAAGCGGTGGTTGAACACGAGCAGCAAATTCTCTCCATCTCTGCACATACCCTCTAAAGGATTCATTCTCCGCTTGAGATAATTCTTGCAACTGCATGCGGCTGGGATTCATGTCGAGATTGTAATTGTACTGCTTCACAAAGGCATTGGCTAAATCTGACCATGATTTGATGCAACTACTTTCCAACTGCATGTACCAACTCAGAGATGCCCCACTCAGACTGTCTTGGACACAGTGAATCATAAGCTTGTCATTGTGGACATGCGAGGTCATTCTTCTGCAATACATCACCAAATGCTGCTTCGGACAACTATCCCCTTTGTACTTCTCAAAATGTGGCGTCTTAAACTTCGGAGGCATTACAAGACCTGGCACCAAACACATGCTCGAAGCATTCAGATTAAGAGTATCTTGACTCATCAGGGCGTCAAGCTTTTCATCCAACAGACGATATCTTCTCATAAACTCAATAGTCTGTGGGTCCTTAGGAGTGATCTTCGGAACAACCCTTTGGGAATCTGGCACAGAGAAGGTGAAGTTCTGATAGTCCGAGTCATGGAGAGAAGATGAATCTCTATCTCTGACAATAGTATGCTCTTGATCTTCGACAGGAATCTGCACATGCTGAGCTTGAGCAACATTGTTCACTGGATTCCTCTGAACATTGGTCCCTCCTCTTGTCATAGCTGACATGGCCTCCATGAGTTGATCCAACTGATTCTTCATCATCTCAAACTCTGCCCTCGTAACAACCAAATTCTGCTCCTCTGAGTCCATGATCCTTCCAGAAGCTAACTCAAATCCAATGTGAATGTCGGGAAATCAACTGCGGGTTGGACAAAAGACTGGTAAGCTCTCTGCTCCGGTTGAGGATGGATATGCAAAAAATGAGATGCAAATGAAATGCAATGCAAAGTGCTAATGCAACACACAAAGGATCAAAGTCACAAATTCTGCAACACAACACAACGAGATATCTCTCACCTCGGGTGGGCAATCTATTGGTTTATAAGAGGGTATTCCAAAGGCTTTTCAAACAAAGTCCCATGCACTAACCCTCAAAAGTTTCCCATCAGAACGACTACTCGTAAGACGGTAATCCTTTCAAAAGGATGAACACAGAGTTATGTTTTAGCAACCTTCGGAATAAGGTTCTATAAAAGGTCCTCAGAATCGCGGACTCCTAATTGGAAATAAAGACGCCGTTACGACTACACGTAAGACATAATCATCCCAAAGGGGTCTCATCTGAGCGGTGGGATTCGATCCAACTCAACGAGTCCTAAGTCTCGAAAATCAGAAAGAAACCACCTCCTAATCTTAGTGTATACTCGAAAAGCTCGGGTAGAAAGCTTTTGTTCTTACAAACCAACCAATAAACCCAACAGGTAAAAGGAACACAACATAATAAACAGTTAAAAGCAAACAAATAAAACATGTGACAAACAAATTAGGCTTGGCTTGCTAGGTCATCCCCAGCAGAGTCGCCAGCTGTCGTTACTCGAAAAAATGCATCGCGCAACGACGGGGAGGCGAAAAAGAATAGACAGAAGAGTCGCCACCGAACTTTATTCATCCCATGAGGGGAAAGGAAAATATCGAGAAAACCTTAAGAAAGAAATGGATAAGATGGTCTCGCGACCAAGAATGGGTTCGGAAGCCGGTTATGCGAGGGGAAGGTATTAGCACCCCTCGCATCCATCGTACTCGATGGGAACCTTTTGTTTGTCGATGTGTGAATTTATTTGCTAAAATATTATGCTATAAGAAGTGTTCCACAGGGTAGAAGAAGGGTTGGAAACAGGAAAGTTAGGAGGAAAGAGAGAACAGGGAAAAAGAGAAAGAACAGACTCGGTAGGACATCGCAGTCCTATGCCTACGTATTCTCAATAGATGTGAGAAAGTCAGAGTCGACGTAGTTCGGGGAACTACATATATGGGGGGAATATGCTCGGCAAGGATTGTGGCCCTTGTGCCTACTATCTTTACTCAAAAGAAGTAAAGAATCAGAGCAGCCGTAGTTCGGCCAACTACGGGTGAGAGGTGAAAAAGGGAGCTCGCCAAGACATCGCCGTCTTGTGCCTACGTATTCTCATCTGGCATGAGAAATCAGAGCAAACGTAGTTCGTGCTACCAGTGTGTTGATGTCTTTACGGATGATGCTATCGTGCGCATTCTAGCAGTTAGGTGTTTTGCTGCTCGCTCGTTGGAGACTTAGGCATTACCTGTTTGCGGTAGAACGGACGTAACATATCCTGTTTGAAAGATTGGTTAGTTTTTCGCCACGCGAGGCAAAAAGTCACGTTTGATTGATTAGATTGTTTTTTAGGGGGCGAGACAGGTCCTCGGATAGTAACCCCTACGGGTAGTACCCAATTCTTTGTCTCAAAGTATTTGTCATGAAAAGGTGTGGCGAACGAGGCGTCTTCGTATTGAAAGACGAGCGTCGAAACCACCCTCACTACAGTGGGCATCCCAACGCTCGGAGAAGAAGAGGTCTACACCCAATCCTCTCTCTTTAATTCAATGCAAAGAGAACTTCATTCTCTTATTAAAGATGTTTTTGGTTTTGAATGGTAAGTGCTTTGCGACAGAGAACCCTACGGTAAACGTCAGCACTCGGGATAGGAGAAGGCCTACGCCTAACCACTCCACGACCATTCAAGTTTTTATTATGAAAAGAATTTGAAATGCACTCGGTGCGGGACCGAGGTTTTAGGTGTGAAAATTGTGGAAGGAAGTTGTGAAAGGGAGAGGTGGTGGATAGAGGCGCGTCTTCGTATTGAAAGATGAATATCGAGACCACCCTCACTACAGTGGGCATCCCAACATTCGGAGAGGAAGAAAGTCTACACTTAATCCCCTCTTTTAATTTCAATACAAAGATAATTTGATTTTGAAAATTGTTTGACAAAGTTTTTGAATCGAGTCGGGACAAGTAATGAAGAGAGAAAAGAGGTGGTCTCAGATCCAACATTACTCATCAATAACTTGACTGGTAATGAATTACGGAGGTCTCGTCATCGACCCAAAAGAGCAAAAGTGAAATAAAATGTTGAATATTAAAATCTAACTTCTAAAGAAAGAAAAAAAAAATTAAAAACTTGACTTAGTTAGAAAGAATATATTGACAATTTTTAAAAAACTAGAATCTAAGAACAACTAATTTATAAAATTATATTAACAAATTTTTAAAAAAAGCCATTTAGAAAAAATATATTATAAACCTAAAAAAAACTAATTTGAAGGAATACATACATAAAACTCTAAAAAAAACTAGATTATAAAATAAAATACTAATCTAAAAGAAAAACTAATTTAGAAAACTATATTAACAGTTAAAAACTTAAATTAAAAAAAAAAAAAAAACTAACAACAAAAATCTAGCATTGTTAAAGCCAATTAATAATAATACTCCTAAATGTAAACTAATTTATTCGACCAAACAAACAGAGAGAAAAAAAATGATATTAATTTAATCTTAGACAAACTTTCACTAAATAGTACAATTAGCATTTACAAAACAAACTAAATTATAACTATTTATAAAACACAATCAGCATTTATAAAATAAATCAAATTCTAGACAACATTTTATTAATGAAAATAATCAAAAAGACTAACAATATTAAACAAACCAAATTACATGACAACATTCAATACTTCATAATTAACTAACAGTATTAATAGCAGACAATACTTCAACAACATTATATTTCCAAAATAAAAATATTAAAATGAAGGAAGATAAGAGGGCATTCTCACTGTAAATATTAGTTCATACGATGATGGTGGTTTCAACTCTTCTTGAAATTGAACTATCAGCAACTGGTGTCACAATGGAACTCTTTCGCAAAGCTTATGTTGCAATGTGGCGGTGATTTGAGATTTATATGAACAACAAGTGGTGGTGTGAGCTCTTATAGATGAAACCGGAGATGGTGAAAATAAATGTTCGGTGGTCGGAGGAGTTTTTTTTTGTGTTGTCACAGTGTGATTTCGAAAGGATGTAGCTATGATGTGAAACGAAGGTAGATGCCTGGTTTTTGAAAATGGATCTCCGAGTAAGGGTTGCGTTGAAGTTCGCGGCGTCACTAACGGTAGTGGACGATGAAGGCGAAAATGAAGCTGGAAGGTGATGGTTGGTACTACTGTTGGATGAGAAGTATTTCCATGGTTGCTTGGTTGTGAGATGAGCAAGGAAAATGGTTTTTTGAAATTGAAGAGAAGAAGAAGATGGATCTGGGTGTTATTTACGCAGTGGCTGTTGTTGTGGTTTGGAAATGGTGGTTCGAAGGAGGTTCAAATCTGGGTTTGGTTTTTGCAGATTTTCGGATCATTTTGTTGGTTGAAGGTGATTTCTGGGAGAGTTTAACTTGGAGGTTGGAAGAAGATGATTTGCAGATTGTTCGAAAATGGGTTTTGCTGAACAGGGTTGTTGTTGTGTTAACGAAGAAGGTGAAGATTCGGAGTGTTGAAGGGAGTTTCTGGGAAGAATGTTGAAGAAGAGTGTTTGAGGGGAGCACTGTAGCGGTGTAGCGGCTAGGGTTGTTGGGAGGAGGGAGACAGTGAATAGTGAATATATACCCCAGAGATTGACACGTGGCAAGGCTGCTTTTGAATTAATTGTGATTAAAAATGCTGATGACACGGTTAAGTTAATGGTGTTGAATTAGTGAAAAGCTTACTCAATAAAACACTAAACTGAAGTAATTACTTAATTAATTAAAATTCTAATAAACTACTTAATTAATTCTAAATCAAATAATCCTAATTTAAAACTAAAAAATAAAATCTTAATAATATTGAAAAATAACTGAACCTAATAAACCTATTTCTAAACTATTAATATTAAATTATTTAAAAAAAACTCTAATTAAAATTCTATATAAATCCTAAAATAATTCAAGTACCTAAAACTATTAAAATGCTATATATCAAAAATAAATAATTAATAAAAATCCTATTATTTAAATAAGGTCTAAATAAAACTATAAAGCGGAAAGAAAGAATAAAAATCACACAAAGCAGTGAAACAATAACGGAAAGATCGGACAAACACCGAAACACAATCGAAAATACCAGCATAGGCTGAGCCACCAGAAAGAGCAAAATTCACTCGATTTCGAAATAAATCTCTTTTCCTTGAACCGGTTTAAATTTCCTGAAACACGAGAAAAGGGGCTGTAATCCCGATAAGTCACTCTGACTGACAAAATGCACAGTGTGCAATAAATGATATGCAAATGCAACATGAAATGAAACACAAGCCAAAAATGCGAGAAACGGTTGGTCAAATTTTGGGGTACAACAGGGAGTAATGATACAATGATAAGCTTCTCAGATGAGACTGCCACTTATCTGCAAAGGTAGCAATGATAAGCTTTTCAGACGAGACTGCCACTTATCTGGTAGGTAATCTGATGAAATGATAAGCTTCTCCGGAGAGACTGCCACTTATCTTGGGGCAAAGCATGATAAGTTTCTCAAGAGAGACTTCCACTTATCAGAAAAGGCGTTGTAAAAGGCTCTTCTTGATAGATAGTGCAAAATAAATGCACGTCCAGGTAGGTTCGGCGACCGACGGGGACCAAAGTTCAATCTAGAATTGAGCTAGAAAGAAACTGTCAAGCAAGACTCCATTGAGGAAATGAACTCAAATGGGAATTATCTAGTCCAGACACGTAAAATATAACTGAAATAACCATCATCCATGAGGGTTGAACTCTGTGGGGAAACTGGAAATAGTAGGTATTTTAATGCCTAGGGTTGACAACCTAATTGGAGAGAACGGACAAACTCAGTTACTTGGTGGTAACCACAACCAAAAGTAACGACAAAAGACAACGGGATAGCAAACATGCAGATGCTAATGCGTATGTCGATGCGTATGTCTAAATGAAAATGCAATGCTTATGCTAATGCACATGCTTATGCTTATGCTCATGCATATGCTGACAAAACAGACAAGAGGGGGAGTAAACAGGAGATGAAATAAATATCCCGACGAAGATACCCGGCGACCTCTACAAAAGTACATCTATCAAGAGATAGGAAAGTTGATGACGGAACTAAATCTTGCTTCATAGTTCCAAATTCTCTAGGGAGAACAAAATTTCACTTGGGGATATGATATCATGACTTCACTGGAGGGATTGCCATCATGAAT